>JACMZG010000002.1:10087017-10172017 GCA_018340805.1 Microvelia longipes | reverse complement strand
CATGACATTATGTCGAGTCACCATGATGGCATCGCATGATGGCGGTAAGAGAGCACCTCTCGTCTCTAGTAAATACTTCACATTATATTCTTCGGAATTAATTGAAGGTCAGAGTGAGTTCAGGCTCTGTCGGCGCCCTGATGAGTTAGACGTAACGAAACAGAGTGGGACATGACATTATGTCGAGCCATAAATGATGACGAATGTCGAATGATGGAACAGTTCCCCAGATGTAGCATTGCATTTTGCTTGTTACATTTCCTCTCGCACAGTTATATTGTGTCAACTATTCATGTTTTGCAAAACTCGGTAGTATCAAATGATATATGTTTTCTTGCCATGCATGATAGCGATAAGATAGTACCGTTTGTCTCTGATAAATACTTATTATATTATACACATTATATTCTTCGGAACTAATTTAAGGTCAGAGTGAGTTCAGGCTCTGTCGGCGCCCTGTTAGACGTAACGAAACAGCAAATTGACAGACAAGTGTAAGTGCTACTGTTACAACTGCAAAGGATGAACCGAAAAACCAGAGCAAGAACTCGATTAGTGCGCAAGTCAAGCATTCAAAAGGAAAATTTGACCTCAAAGTCGAATTATTATCTATGGCTCAAGTTTAGACGGGAAGTTGAATCACTTGTTATTTTGAGCGTAGATCTACAATACAAAATATATATATGTATACGTACAATGGACACATTGTGTCCATGTAAATGGCTTTATGACATATCATGTCATATATATATATATATATATTATATAATATATATATATATATATATATATATATATATATATATATATATATATATATATATATATATATATATATATATATATATATATATATATATATATATACATACATATCTGAGTGTTTGTGTATGTGTCAGCGTTAATAGAAGGTACACAGGTAAGTCTGCTCTTAAATCACCAATCTGACTCTGCTAGGTTAAAGTGAGAGAGGGGGCAGATAATTTTTTGCGACGTTGCTGTTTTTAAAAGTCTAAAAATGTCCTGCGTGCCACTTGAACCCTTTTAAGGACCAATGACGAGAAACCATCATTGCCAAAAGAAATATTTATCTAAGGAAATTTATTAGTGTTGACCCTTACTACCATAAAGTCTTGATTGATGAAACAACTAATTCTCATTAAATAAAATAATTAGTCTCTCCACAAAAATAAAACTATATTGGCAAAGCTTAACTTAACCTACTAAGAGGCCATCATCAGTTCATAACCGTTAAGATGTTAGAAAAAAAGAATGGGTCTATGTTTTTTTAACTTGATATGAGAGTCAGACTTAAACACGAGTCATTCTTATCATTAGATTTTAGTTATTCTAAGGTGGCTCTTGGTTATACTATAATTCTAATTAGTTTGGGCTTATAGGATAAGATAGGATAGAATAGGCTTTCATTATCATGTAAAACGCATAAGTATTCTTTTAAATATTTAACCAAAAGTCAAAAATGCAAATAAGTCAACTTTTAACTACATTCTTTAAAATTTATACATATTCGATTACTCTTAAGTTTTCACAAAATCCATACATCCTTTGTTCTGATGCATTATCCTGATTACAAACAAGAAACCCATTGAGACACTCAGCGGTTTTTCTCCTTTTTGTTGAAACACAGCATACACTTGTCAATACCAAGATGTTATTGTCGTGCTGAGTTCTAGTCCAACTCTTTATTCTAAAAAGGGAGAATTCAAAAAGGGATTTTTCGTTATCTATTCGTTAAGCCTGTTGTTGTTCTCAAAATGTGCAACCCTTTGTGATTTTGAGAAGTTCTTTGTTACTCTAGAAAAACTGGTAAATACAAAACTACTTTAATCTTTTAGCCCTTTAGTGATCCTTTAGTAAACTCCTAGTACTAAAATCCTACTCTTTCGTTTTACTGTGCTTTATATATATTTTTAATACCTTTATACTTTTCCTCATTTATACCGTAGGTATATAGGTAAAGTATTGTGTTTGCAAAATAATCCGAGACCGGGATAAAACCGAATTTATCCGTTCCAGATGTTTTTAAAGCCTCCGTGGTCAGTGCTGTATGGGCGACCGCTGAGGATGAAACAAATGTACTTAATATCTGAGGACGAGCGAAGCGAGTTCGAAGTAGAGAGGATGAGCGTAGCGAATCCGATGTGATGAGGAAAAGTTCCGAGGTACCCCGTACCCGATTTTTTAAATTTTTTTATTACAAGTAACAATTTATATCTTAAGTCATCTAGGCATAAGGATTATCTAGGGTTAAGATGACTTATATGATGTTCTTTTCTCAGCCGTATTCATTTTGTTTGTGTTCAAGATGTTTACACACCTAATTTTTCCTAAATTCGTTCCTTTCTTTTAAATCAGTTTGATTTTTATTTCTATAAATGACCCAACGGTTGAAGCATATAGACATTAGGGTGACCACAAAAAGAATCTCTTATTAATAGCAACTACTTAACAAACGTTAAAATCCTAAACACGTATACAAATACTTTTTTAAAACGCATTAAGAACTCTAAAAACAAATAAGACTTTCTAGGACAAAATAGATAAGTATACAATGTCAAGAGAGAAAAATAGAAAATAACACTAGATAACGTGTTCTATCTTCTTCTGACGATAATGATGGACAAACATGTCCGAATTTCATCATTCTGTTCTAGACATAACAATTTCTTACCAACCTGATTCTTACCTACTTTTATACTAGGTTACAACGTATTTAATTTTAAAAACTCGGGTACGGGGTACCTCGGAACTTTTCCATATCACATCGGATCCGCTACGCTCATCCTCCCTACTTCGGACTCGCTTTGCTCGTCCTCAGAATATACAATTCGCCGAATTTAAACTGCAACACGTCTTTGGTCTCGTTTCGCTCATCTTCAGATAGTAAATACATCCGTTTCATTCTCAGCGGTCACCCATACAGTACTGACGGCGCTCAATGCTGCTCAAACTTTTATGATCCAACAAAACCCAAAGATATACTCGTCGTATTGCAACATAACTTACTGTACTTATTTATTACGTAAAGGTGTATGTATATATATATATAATATATATAAATATATATATATTAATATATATATATATATATAATATATATATACATATATATATATATATATATATATATATATATATATATATATATATATATATATATATATATATATATATATATATAGCATTATTTGGCGATTTTTTTACAATTGTTTAAATATCGTACCCAGGTCTTTGATAAAAATTGAACTAATGCTGATAATCGCATCATTTTTTCGCGTTTTATAAATTTTTGAAATATTTGCTGAGTCATTATTGCGGGTTAGTGACGTTATAATAAAATATTTTCCGAGTAGCATAAAATTCAAAACCAGGTTTTCACCTGACTTATGAGTTCCACGTGTTTGTAAGACCTCTTTAGTGGTTTTCACAAAGTTATTAGTCTATATGTATGTGCGTCAGTTATCATCATATCTTCCAGTATTGATTAGGTTGCTCCGGACCTCCGGTGCCGAAACCAAGTGCCCGAACGGCGAAGAAACCATCTTCTAGAGTGTTTATGCCAAAGACATTTGAAGCGTGGTACAAAAATTAACCATTAGTACTAAACGAAAAGTAATTTTTTCTGAGGTCTTTACCAGAAAATAATTACTTAGTAAAAATTTTGAAAATTCGTAAAACAATTTTTTTAATGACTAGTGTACTTTTTTTCGTAAAAAATCTAAGCATAACTCAATTGAGTTTACATTTGGAACAAATATATCCTTTTATGTAGTAAATACGTATTTTAAGTTTCGTTTTAATGTGGCAAGTATATCAACGCTTTTAGTTGAATCATAAAAGTTAAGGTGGCTCGAGCGAGGTCAGTGCATGGATGAGTGACCGCTGGGAAAAAAGCGAATTCATTCACTGTCTGAGGACGAGAGAAGCCGTGCAATGCGTATTTGGAGATTTTTATTTATATTCTAAGGACTAGAGAAGCGAGTTCGAAGCCGTGAGAATGAGCTTAGCGAATCCGATTTGGTGAGGCAAAGTCCCGAAGTACCCCGTACCCGTTTTTGGAGTAGATAGATAATAGTATATTATGCTACTAGGCAGCAAAATGGAATTTTGCAGACGAGTTTTATAAATTTGCCCCCGAGCCGAAGGCAAGGGCGGGCTTTGGAAATTACCTGCAGAGGCGTAAGCCGAGGCAGGTAATTAATTGCACGTGTCTGCAATGTTTCCTTTGCTGCACAGTAGCATATACTATTTTATCTACTAACGGCAGAAAAAATACACAAGAGATTATTTTAATACTTGCTGCGAGATTTTACAGGCAGTAAAGACTGCTTTGAAGTAGATGCAACGCTGACAATATCAGGTGGAGTGTGGTCCAATAACTCGTCAATGTCAACAATGTTTGTATCTTTATTCACTTCACTGTTGTTCTCACTCATTATGTTTTAGTGACTTCACTTTAGTTTACAGATTTAGTTTTTGATAACGTTCTATTTTTGTAACTTTATATACTTAAACTAAATATACCAACATGAAATACAAAATCTGACGACATAAACATTAAAAATCTGTCGATTCATAAACAGCTGGTAAATAATTTAATTTAATGCCAAAATTATCAGTGTTGCCATTTTGTTTCCAAAACATTATATATTATTAGATAAACAAATGTTAAATGTTAAACATTTAATAATAATATCGAATTTTAAGTAACAATAAAGAAAGTTACGTACTAGAAACAAGCTAGAATAAATCATAGTTTACAAAATAAAACAATACCGAAATTCACGCAATAATTTGTAAAATAATAACCTCCGCTCATTCATTTTCCCGCCTAGGGAGTTTTGACTTGTTTCCCATGTTATTTAAATGAGCCATAACTCCCTAGTACTTTTTTCATTACCAAAACATTTTGCGTACTGTTTTGAAACATTTTGCGTACTGTTTTAAAATATTTCCCGTATTGTTTGACAGTGTAGGTAAAATGACATTTTGCAGCTTAAAAACAGTCTAGTAATGGCTAATTTTGCTGCCGTGAGTAGATAAATTAAATTATTTACCAGCTGTTTATGAATCGACAGAGCTGTTAATGCTTCGACAGTTTTTAATGTTTAAGTCGTCAGATTTTGTATTTCATGTTGTTATATTTAGTTTAAGTATATAAAGTTACAAAAATAGAACGTTATCAAAAACTAAATCTGTAAACTAAAGTGAAGTCACTAAAACATAATGAGTGAGAACAACAGTGAAGTGAATAAAGATACAAACATTGTTGACATTGACGAGTTATTGGACCACACTCCACCTGATGTTGTCAGCGTTGCATCTACTTCAAAGCAGTCTTTTTGAAAAATCTCGCAGCAAGTATTTAAAATAATCTCTTATGTATTTTTTCTGCCGTTAGTAGATAAAATAGTATATGCTACTATGCAGCAAAGGAAACATTGCAGACTCGTGCAATTAATTACCTGCCTCGGCTTACGCCTCTGCAGGTAAATCGCCATTTGCCAGCCTCGGCTTCGCCTCGTCTGTCAAATGGGTTAATTACCTGCCTCGGCTTACGCCTCTGCAGGTAATTTCCATAGCCCGCCCTCGCCTTCGGCTCGGGGGCAAATTTATAAAACTCGTCTGCAAAATTCCATTTTGCTGCCTAGTAGCATAATATACTATTAATGCCGAAATTATCAGTGTTGCCAATTTGTTTCCAAAACATTATATATTATTAGATAAATAAATGTTAAATGTTAAACATTTAATAATAATATCATCATTTAAAGTAACAATAAAGAAAGTTACATACTAGAAACAAGCTAGAATAAATCATAGTTTACAAAATAAAACAATACCGAAATTCACGCAATAATTTGTAAAATAATAACCTCCGCTCATTCATTTTCCCGCCTAGGGAGTTTTGACTTGTTTCCCATGTTATTTAAATGAGCCATAACTCCCTAGTACTTTTTTCATTACCAAAACATTTTGCGTACTGTTTTGAAACATTTTGCGTACTGTTTTAAAATATTTCCCGTATTGTTCGATAGTGTAGGTAAAATGACATTTTCAGCTTATAAACAGTCCAGTAATGGATAATTTTGCTGCCGTGAGTAGATAAAATAATTAAAACAATTATCTATCATTTGTATTTTGGTCAAAAAAGCGGGTTAAGAGGTTTCAAAAGCAGGGGCAAAGGTTATATCTCCCAGTAACGTATCGTATCGAGCTGGCTATACTAGAACTTTGATTCGATTCGATATCTAGAGTTTCCTCTATCAAGAAGAGTTAGCAAAAATGATGGTCTACTAGCTAGATGATTTTACCTATTCCTAATTTTCACTCAGTCAAGATGACATTAAATTAAAATGTTATTTTAATCAAACATTTTAAATTATAAACAAAAATGGTGTGACAGACAAATTGTAGTAATTTTCCCATGCAAATTAAATTCAAATTAAATTCTATTGAAAACTTAATGTATTTTCTGAAAATGCATTTTACATCGTCTCAAGGTTGATAAGAAATTTTCTACTCGGATGATTCCGACTCTACAAGGGTTCCGACACTCTGCTTCTGAATTAATCAAAAACACCAGCTTTATATTCATCAATTTGAAGAAAAAAATATTATCTGTATTTACATAAAAATGAGATAAATTTAAATAATCTAGTAGATTATGTAATCTTAAATAAATATAACTACTGTTTTTCTTACAATGGATGTAACAAAATCAATTAATGGAAAAATTCGTCAAATCCGATACTGATAAGTAAATGCATTAGTATTTAAAGCATAGAGATATATTATTAGAGGAGGGCATACCCTATCTCAATACATTAAAAGGCCTAAAACATCTTTTTGGGGCTCTCAGGGGCTCAGTGTAAAATAAAATAAAAAGCCCGTTTTAGGGCCTTTCGGCCCATCAGGGTATTCACCCTGCGGGAACAACCTCAGGTGGGTTGCATCTACTACACTCTAAGAATTAATTAGTTGGCGAAATCATTTTAATACAAATACTATTCATAAAATCTTAGAGCATAGCCCGGGCTGCGGACCCCGGACCTTCGGTGCCGAAATCGAGCGCCTTTACGATCACGGCCACGGAGGCAGACTCAGACCAAGGATGTTGAATAAAGGGGATGACGCACTAAGTCGAATTGCCATTCAACAAAGTGATCCCATCGACAATCAAAACATAGAGATGAATGCAACACGAAACACACGTCAAAAACCAACTGCACATGCTTGGTACGAACTGCGCATGCTTATGATCCTTATAACAGCGCAGGTCTTAAAATTTAGAGGCAAACTTATAACCTAAGGGGAGGTAAGGTTGCTCCTATTTCTCTATCTCATAAACTTCCATGGGGTCAGAAATGTTCCTTAATGCGTCATCCCCTTTATTCAACATCCTTGACTCAGAGACAGGGGCTCAGTGTAATCTTATCAAAACCACCTCAAAGAGTGAGTTAAAGTCATAGAGATATATTACTAGAGGTATATACTACCCAATCCATTGAATTTTGAAACATCAAAAAAGTAACCTGAACACTTGGTTATAATATAGTCAAATAAACAGTACAAAACTACATTTATCTTTATAAAACAAGATGCCTTCGTGCCTTTACCGCTTCGCGGCCAAGGCACGGAGCGTCATTAATGTGTCCATTAATGACAATGTTTTGTTTGACATAAATATGTCAATTAATAAAACCACAACTAATACTGATAATAAAACGGTGTAGACTGCGCTGCAGTCTGACTACTTTAGGAACGCCTAGCCGAGGGAGATAATACGAGAGCTGAAATTCTTCGATCCCTGTCCTGTATTAAATTTTACCTACGACTTAGGTAATAAGCGAAATACATTTCTATTAATTTTTAAAATTTATTAGTGATGGTGAGAATGAGAAGTTACAATTTGAAGGGTTGTTAATAACGATTGTAGGTAGGGGGTTTCATAATTTTAGTATACATTCTCGTTTTCATTCTTTACATTATTTAGAATTTGTTCTGGGACTGATTTTATTCAGCATAGATTACTCTGTATAGACATTGCACTCTATTTACGTCCCTAGAGACGTAAATATGTGTTTTACGTCCCTAGGGAGGTAAATACAGTGCAGTGGCTACATATGAAAACCTCATCAACTCAAGTCGTAGGTAAAATATTTTTTATAACTTCACTAACACGCAATAATAGCTCAGCAAAAACTTTGAAAAATCATAAAACACGAAAAAATGATGGGATCAGATTGAGAAATAGCACGCATGTAGCCATGTATAAGAATAACATATCTGCTAAGTTTCATCTCATTAGCATTAGTTCAATTTTTATCAAATAATACATTGGATATACAAATGTATTTACATACAATCATACATATAATACATACATTTTTATAAAAATATTGGAAAATAATCCTCTTGAGTTGAAATTCAATACAAGTGTTACTTCTTTACGTCAGAAATAAGAACATTAGGATTAGTTTTCATATGACAAGTAAAAGCAGCATTGAGTATGGTCAGTGCTATATTGGTGACCAATAAGAACGAAAGGGATGCATTCACTACCTGAGGACGAGCGCAGCGAGTCCGAAGACGTGTTGCAGTATACATTTAGCGAATTGTATATTCTGAGGACGAGCGAAGCGAGTCCAATGTAGCAAGGATGAGCGTAGCAAATCCGATGCTTTTATAGAATAGTATATGTCATTTACAAATGTGCGTTCAGAAGTTTCAAAAGTGCAATAAGTGGGAATGCACTTATACATACATCTATCCATGCCTTAAAGACCTATTTGGGACTTTAGGCGCTCAAACTTGAACATTCGATGAAAAATGTGAAACACATTTCCTGTAATTTCAATGCTTCTCCTCTTATCACGAAAGATAGAGAAGCAAAACTCATAATACTATTATTGCATAAGTTTACACAAACTAAGATCACTACATAAACTTGACGTAAGATTAAGTAGAAGACAATGTACTTACATATCATCGTACATACTTTATGGTTTCAAGGACAATCTCCAGACTTACTTTTCCTACTTGATACAGGTGTTGTCAGGTAATTGTAAGTAACTTATCTAACCTTCTAACTTAATGGACATTCTTCCTGACTTTTGTAATTTAAGTGATAAGACTTTTTGTATTTAAAGTATTGACAAATATAGAATAACAATTATACCCTTGTAAACTAAATACTGGCGAAGATGTTCGCATGCTGGGTGAATTTTCTTTTAAATCCGTTTTTCTAGCTTATCAATCTAAACATTGCTTAATATGCTTTATAACCTGACCAGAAGAATCACAAATTGTTATTTTTTTCGAATTTTTCAGTTATTTCATCAAAAACGGTAATATTGAAGTGAAATAAAAGTTCGACGAGAAGGTTATCCGTTAAATACGATCGTCTCTAAAGGTATATACAGCGTATCGGGGGATCCATTTAAATTCCATCTCCCTAGTTCAAGCATATGCGATCGGATCCCCTCCGCATGGTTCTGCTAATAGCTAATATTTGCAGTATGGAGAGATCGTATCCAATACGATTCGCGGATCTGGAAGTATGTTTAAACGTACTAAATGTTTTCTTATGTATATGCAACTTTTAATAGGTAAAAATTTTGGCACCGCCAAATACGATCGTCTCTAAAGGTATATACAGCGTATCGGGGGATCCATTTAAATTCCATCTCCCTAGTTCTAGCGTATGCGATCAGATCCCCTCCGCATGGTTCTGCTATAGCTAATATTTGCAGTATGGAGAGATCGTATCCAATACGATCCGCGGATCTAGAAGTAAGTGTAAACGTATAAATGTTTTCTTATGTATATGCAACTTTTAATAGGTAAAAAATTTTGGCACCGCCGACAAATTTTTTTCCACCCACCCTAATGCATAAAATCTCCTTAGAAAAGATTACTAGTTTTGATCAATTTATAGTCACATATCAGAAAGATGAAATGTATTTTCCTCGCCTCAACGGATAAGAACAAACTCACTAATGCCCAACCAAGTGACTGATTAGGGCAGGCAGTCATCTGATAAGAACAATAACATAACAATCAATAACAGCCAAACAATAAGAGCCTCCTGTTAGAAGAGTTTCTTCTTGGAGACTCTTATTCCCATACATATGACAATTGTGAACTAATCAAATTATTTTTGTAGTGAATATTTATAAATTATAATATTGTATGTAATATTTAAATATTGTATTGGCTATTAAATAAATAAATATTAAATCACAATTTAAAGTGATAAATTGCCTCCTGCTAAATAATTGACCAAGGAGAAACAAACACCACTAAATAAAAAGATTGAATACAAAAAACGAAATTTTGTTGACTCATTCTGGTCGTTGAACTACCTATGCGATATATTGACTTGCTCCTAATAAAATAACCAGTTTTATTTTATAATCCTCGAAATTATATTATAAAATATTTGACTTTCTAAAAACGTAAATAAATAATTTATTAATGAATTTAATTAATACGAAACGTAATTAGGTGCAAAACATAAATTATAATAATGAAAACACGTAAAAAAAAGAACTTAAAAACAGGAATAGCAAAGCCTTGTACCGAATTTAGAAGCTATTTTGAAAAGAACCGAGTTATAAAGTATAGAGCTGACCCCGTGACATTCTATTTCGAATCTTTACGAGGCTAGAATAAGTTTCACACTAAACCTAGAAATCGTAAAAACTTTAAAATAAAACCATCCATGTAAAAACTCAATAAGATATTTTAATTTCGAAATTCATATAATAAAATAATATTTGTTGGTATTCATTCAAAGCTTATAACTTCGTTAAATTAGTAATTGTTTTCTAGGCTTTATCTTAAACAAAAACAAGAGATCTGTTTAGCGTAATTAAAAATCATATTTTAATCGAATTTTCAAATGAATTAGTGTGTTTTATTTTATTATGTCATATATGTCCATTGATAAAACCGGTATTAATACTGGTGATAAATTATTACTTCGTGTATTTGTTAAACATACATAGCAATCAATGTTTATAAAATTTCAGCTCGATCTGAACACGTTTTGAAGTTTTGTGATTTTTTGAAATTTTTGTTGAGTCTATATTGTGAGATAATGACGTCACACATATAACAAAACTGAGTATTGTTACGTCATAAACTCAGTATACGTCACACATATAACAAAAAAATCAGGACATAAGAAAAATTGATTTTCGTACCAAGTTTCATTTCTAACCGAGAAAGCGTTCAAACGTTATCGTGTCTCATAGAAACGTCTGAGAACAAACATCAGATACATAAATATTATAAATAAATAAATAAAGAAATAAATAAATAATAATAAATAAATAAATAAATATATATATATATATATATAATATATATATATATTATATATATATATATATATATATATAATATAATAAATAAATATTAATATATATATATATATATATATATATAATATAATATATATATATATATAATATAAATATAATATAATTATATATATATATATATATACATATATATATATATATATATATATAATATATATATATATATATTATATATATATATATATATACACATGTATGTATGTATATATTCTTAATAAGTGAGTTCCCCCTTCCAAAATATCTATCCCCCAACCCCCCCATCTTTCCCTCTCTCTAAGACCCCAACATCATAAGCTCATTTTTCTTAGATTCGCTAAAAAATACAATTCAATTTTCAATATCTACCATTTTGAACGTTAACATATCAGCATGAATGTTATATGTTACTCAATAATTTATCAATTTGACTCCTAAATACTAATTAAAAAGGATTTTATGCTACAAAAATTAATTGAATTTGTCCCCTTCACACTGTCTAAATTTATAAAGTTTAAAAACTCATTCAAAAGGTAATAAAAAGTTAAAATTAGACACAGGCATGCCAACAAATCAACATGTCACTGAATTTAGGTCAACATAATAACAATATGTATTAAATCTTCTTTTCGAGGTCAACAGTCTTTAATTTAATTCTTTAAGTGCAATAAAAATTGTATGCTATCTTCTTGACAAATAAATAAATCCGCCCTCTCCTGCATTTATATTTATTATATCAAATTTAAAGAACAAGAGTAACGTAAAAATTAAATAAATAAAACTTGGATGCATATTATATTTAACATTTTATTTTACATTATTTTATCCATAGAATAGAAATATAAATCCGTTTCTTTAAATAAAAAAAATAATAAAATATAAATATAAATTTGTCATTAAAATTAGTTTTCTTCATTTTTTGTTTTGTTTTAGATATTAACTTGGTATTATTATACATATCATTTATATGTTGAACTATGTTGAAAATCTTGACCTTTTAATGATTTTTATTTAAAATATTTTCCTTTTATTTTTCTCGATTATACCTTTTACCTTAATCCCTCCTTTGGCGGAACTAGACGGAAATTGCTAAAATTAAAATGCTTAAATTTCTGTTCTTAAATTCTCTGTTTACAGCTAATTTTTCTTTAGTATTTAAAACCCTCCAAAATTGATAATTATAAGTGAAATAAAAAGCCAGGAGCCTACAGTTTAGAATTGAAAATATCCCAAAATCAAATTACAAAAATAAAGGCCAGGGTCCTCAGTTTAGAATGAAAATATCCCAAAATCTAAAATTACAAAAATAAGAGCCAGGGTCCTACAGTTTAGAATTGATCTAAAATTACAAAAATAAGAGCCAGGGGTCCTACAGTTTAGAATTGAAATATCCCAAAATCTAAATTACAAAAATAAAGAGCCAGGGGTCCTACAGTTTAGAATTGAAAATATCCCAAAATCTAAAATTACAAAAATAAAGAGCCAGGGGTCCTACAGTTTAGAATTGAAAATATCCCAAAATCTAAAATTACAAAAATAAAGAGCCAGGGGTCCTACAGTTTAGAATTGAAAATATCCCAAAATCTAAAATTACAAAAATAAAGAGCCAGGGGTCTACAGTTTAGAATTGAAAATATCCCAAAATCTAAAAATTACAAAAATAAAGAGCCAGGGGTCCTACAGTTTAATTGAAAAATCCCAAAATCTAAATTACAAAAATAAAGAGCCAGGGTCCTACAGTTTAGAATTGAACCCCCCCCCCAAATCTAAAGTTATAAGTGGGAAGGAGAGCTAGAAGTCCTACAGTTTAAAATGAGGGCTCAAGTTTCAAAGAAAACCATCTCAGAATACTTTTCCCTAAAATCCTTACACATGAACTTTATAATTAAACTCAATACTTCACCGCTAAGTCCCATTGAATTTTTTCAAGCATCGTATATCATAAAGCCACTTAGAAAGTACACACAATTATGGTATAGCACTCGAAAGGTTGTTGAGTGTTCTCGAAACTTAATAGCTAATTCCACCTCCCACAATAATAGCTCTCTGTGCTAAACAACGCACCCTAGCATGCTGTCTTATAGTTCAGCGACTCTATTAGGAAATAATAAGAATAAAAGGAAAAAATTGCCACAATAAATCCAGAAGTTAGAATTGAAAATAAATCCATTTTTACTCTTTATCGTTTATACCATAGGTATAAAGGGGAAGTATTGGGTTTTCACTAAAATTCCGAAACCGAAATTTAAGTCGTTTTTGTTTTAAGACCTCCTGAGAGGTTTTTGCAAAGTTGTCTGTCTGAATGTGTCTGTTATTATCGTACCTCCGAGAGTCTTAATGTTAGAGTATTGAAACAAGGCACAAAAATTAATCTTTAAGTCTATCGTTAAGTTTAAAAATCTTAGCGGTTATTGTGGTAGGGATTTTTTTCTCTTTTTAAGTGAGAGATTGGCAGCGGTACTTTGATTGGTCAATCCCCAAAATACTTATGACCTTGGGGATTTTAAAACAACGATAGACTGTAGGACTAGTAGTGCTATTCGGAAAATAGTTGTCTCATTAACCGTCAATAATAACGCCAACATTTTAAAAATTTAAGGAACGTTTTCTTAATATCTTTTTTAACGTACAAAGATTTTTGTTTAGGGGGTAATATATAAATGAATCACTATGCCCCAGATAGATTATTATATCTAATTAATATACACATAGGTTATTATATCTAATTAATATACACATAGATTATTAAACCCCGAATTGTTTTGTTGTTTTTTTTTTTGGTCAGATATAGGTATTTTTTATTTATGGTCAATAACCATTTTTAATAACCTGAAATAACCGCCACAAACCGAAATCAACCACTTTCAACGAAAAGTAACCCGAAAATACATGTTAAAATTCCCAAAGGAAAACTACCCTTATGAGGTTAGGGTCATGGAGGAGTTGGAGGAGGATATTTTGTTGATATATATATATATATATATATATATATATATATATATATATATATTATATATATATATATATATATATAAGTTTTAAGTACAAAAGAATGAAGTATTTGGAAAAATATATTAAATTTTCCATTGTAGTAGACAGTCTGAGAAGGAAATAAAAAGGATATAGGCTCAAATATAATGAATATAGGCTCGTAATAAAAGCAAAGTAAAAATATAGCAGGTATCTTATTCTCGTGTTCTCTTGTGGATCATTTTCTGCCCCATAAAAATTTGAGGTAAGTGACAAGTTTTCTCCAAGATAAACGTAATCAGTTTAAAATTCAAAATTTATGTTATATGTTTTTCTAACTAAAACACGAAGCATTAAGCCTCTTGGCCTTTTGCGACCACAGTGATGCTGTCTAGTCTTATTACTAGTTTTTGCAGATAACAATACAAGACAATTTCTAAACGGTGCACCAAATAGAAAAGATTTTTTAATTTTTTTTTCTTATTTGTTGGACATGTATTACACAGGTAATTTATCAGTCAATTACCGTGTTTTGTTCACATAAAATTATATATTTGTCAAACGATAAAAGTATCACTAATTCTGATAATTTTTTGGCCTTAGATGTTATAAGAAGCATATTCTTACAGCTTTCTATACAAAAAGTCTCACAACACAAACAACTATATTGCAAAGATAAAACAAAGAGCCAAATTATATTACAATTAATAAACATAAGTCTCTATACAAATAAAATTATATTGCATACAATATTCAAGCCTCTACACAAATAAAACTATTATATTACAATAAATAACCAAGATTCTCTATACAAAAAATTAAATTGCAAAGAATAAACAAGTCTCTACACAACAAAAAATATTGCAAAGATTAAACAAGACTCTACATACAAATAACACTATAAAGAAGAAACAAATCTCTCAACACAAATAAATATATATTGTAAAGAAGTAAACATATCACGCAACACAAATAACACAATATTTATAAAGTAAAGAAGAAGCAAATCTCTTAACATAAATAACACTCTATTGTGAAGAAGAAATAAATCAATCATCACACTAACACTATTTTGCGAAGAAGAAAAATAACTCTATATTGCAAAGAAAACAAATCTCTTAACACAAATAACACTATATTGTAAGAAAATAAATCATCAACACATAAACTATATTGCGAAGAAGAAAAATAACTCTTACATTGCAAAGAATAAACAATCTCTTAACAAAATAACACTATATTGTGAAGAAGAAATAAATCAATCAACACAATAACACTATATTGCGAAGAAGAAAAATAACTCTACATTGCAAAGAATAAACAAATCTCTTAACACAAATAACACTATATTGTGAAGAAGAAATAAATCAATCAACACAATAACACATATTGCGAAGAAGAAAATAACTCTACATTGCAAAGAATAAACAAATCTCTTAACACAAATAACACTATATTGTGAAGAAGAAATAAATCAATCAACACAATAACACTATATTGCGAAGAAGAAAAATAACCTATGCAAGAATAAACAATCTCTTAACACAATAACACTATATTGTGAAGAAGAAATAAATCAATCAACACAGTAACACTATATTGCGAAGAAGAAAAATAACTCTACATTGCAGAATAACAAATCTTAACACAAATACATATTGTGAGAGGAAGCAAATCTCTTGACTGAATAACGCAACATTTTAAAAAAGAATTAAATTCTCTTAACAACAATAACACTATATTGTGAAGAAGAAACAAGTCTCAGCAATAATAAGTATAAATTAAGAAGATTTAAGTTACCTTCTTAACTAAGTTTATCAGACAATACATTTAACTAAGTGTAAAGGATAAGTCAGGTACAGGGTACCTCGGTATTATTCGCTTTCGTCGTACATCGTACATTCTCTTATTCTCTGTTGATAACCCACTTAGTTTTTACTACATAGGACAATTCACTTGTACGGATTTTAAAAACGTGTATACACGATGTTTGAAAATAATTGAACTAATGTATATATATAATAATAACAACATTTTAATAATTTAAATTTAAATTAATTTAATTAATTTAAATAACAACATTTGTATTTGTATTTGTAAATGCTAAAAATGAGATAAATCTTAGTACATTTGTTTATCATACATAGGAATATTTTATCTACGTTTCTAATTTTAAATCGAACTAATCTTTTTTCTCATTATTAATCCAGGGCTAATGATTTCATTAATATTACTTTTCTAACAAGTCAACCCAAAGATTGATTTTCGTACCAAGTTCCAACTTTCTTAGACGTTGGGAGATACGATGATACACAATATTTTTTTTATTTTTTCTATACAACTACAAGTAAAAGAAAAGATATTTATATTATTTATTATATTTTTTCTCTTTTTTCTAAAAGAGGAAAGTAAAAAAATATAAAAAATTAAATTTAAGAAATCACGTACCTCCGGAGTGATGTGGCCCATTTCTTCCGGTACGACTGCATCCGAATCAGTCTCGTCCAATTTATTTGCAACCGGAATTTTGAGGCCGTTTATAGCTCACTTTTGAGATTAAAAAAAAAACTTTTAAACGAAGAAGTTAAAAAATAACGTTAAAAAGACGCTATAAAAACTAAATGTTAAAATCACTCGCGAGAAACAGTCAAAGGTTTAAAATATTTCGCTGTATTGACATTAAATGAATTATTATTTTAACAATATATTAATTAAAACAATTAAATAATAATCGTTTTGGTGGGATTTGGCCGGAAGGGCCAAAAGCTAAGCTGACATAAGTTCACTCGTTGAAGTCTGAATAGTCACTAAAATGGGATTAGGGCCGGCGTTGTGAAGCTACACGATCAGATGGTCGATGTACGGAGAAGGGGAAAGTGATAGGGGTAGTATTCATAGGTTCACCTTGGGTCTTGAATACCACGTGATCATTACTTAGTAGACTACCTTCTAGTAGTTCTGACTACTAGTTAGTTATTTGAATACCTTATTATTATTATTATATATAATATCATTGCTTATTTAACCTATTATAATCACAGAGATATTATTACTAGAGGGGGCTTATAGGTTAAATTGAGAAACATCGAAAAAGTAACCTGACCATCTTCGATTGTAAATACGATCAAATAATCAGTCCAAAATTACAATAACTTTGTAGGAAAATGTTAAAAATACAAATCAAAACACAAACAATGTGCTGGAAGCCAAAATCAATTGATTTATTTTAACCTTAATTCACTCTTAAAAAAGGTTGCAATGAGGTTACACAGAGCCCCTGAGACCCCAAAAAGATGTTTCAGACCTTTCAATGTATTGAGATAGGCTATGCTCTCTCTAGTATATATCTCTAGGATTATAATGATTATTTATAATGGCACTCTAGTTAACAAAACAACCAACCTGGACATATTACTATAATATCTTCACACTGTGACGTCACACCTGGAAGGTAAACAAGAGCATAAGGAAAATACTGATTTTTGATTGGCTTAACAGATTATGCGGCTTATCACATAGAGATATATACTAGAGGGGGCATAGCCTATCTCAATACATTGAAAGGCCTGAAACATTGTATTGGGGTTCTCTGGAGCTCTGTGTAACCTCATTGAAACCTCCTTCAAGAGTAAGTTAAGGTTATAATTAATAAATTTATATATTTTTCCCGTACATTGTTTGTGTTTTGATTTGTATTTTTAATATTCTTTTAAATATTAAAAAGTAAAGTATTATAATATCAAACAAACAGTACAAAATAACATTATCTTGTACAGGGTGGACCAAAAGTCTTCCTCCCTCTGCTTAAATGTAAAAATTGGACAGTATTATTATATCAATTCGAATTATTATTACATAATAATTGAAGCTTAAGTAATGATATCAGAAAGAATTTGCCAAGAGTAAAAATGCCTTATTTTGGCCCTAAAATACAAATAATTCATTACATTTTCTATTCTAAACACATAAAAGATAACTATTTTCCTTAAATCTACCAGCATTAGTGACTATGTGCACCTTAAAATGAGGGTAAGGCAATGAAGATTTGTATTCATGGCCAAAAATAAGACCTATTTACTCTAGGCGAATTCTTTTTTCTAATGTTAATACTTTAGCTTCAATTTTGAGTTAAAATGTCAAAGTTTTAAACGTGGGACACTTTTTTCGCCAAAATAGCGGCCTTAATACAAACATGCAAGGAGCAAACTGTAATTTTGTAACATTTCTATCTGCTATATGATAGAATTAAACTGTTTTTATTTCTAGTTACCAATATGATAAAGACGGAAGTTTCTAGGATTTGCCAATATCCATCAAAAGAACTAAAGAAGAAATAGTTGTAAAATATAAAACTAAAACAGAACCATAAATAAAATATTGTGAAATGTGTTTTTTTACTGTTTATTGTATTGTAATAATTGTATGAAATAAAGAAATATTGTTAATATTTCTTGAGGTATAAAGTATGACGTCATAACATGCCTATAACAAAATAAAAGGTGAACAACTTAGTGAATATGATAGTACCCCTCAAGAAGTGAATGTTAGAAAGTGGGGAGTCTATTTTTGTTTCCTATTGGTCGATACTAGCAATCAGCTGATGTTTTAAAAACAACTGTTTTTCTTAAACTTACAGCAAACTTAAATTACAGCCACAAACTTGGCATTATGTTTAAAATTATTTTACGTTATTAAAAAGTTTGATTGATTATTGATGGAATATTTAGTACCTTCTATTAAAGGTGGCCTAAAGGTAGCAATCCTATAAATATAAATCCTATAAATCACTAATCCTAAAGTTTGTAATTACTAGATAAAGTCATTTGGGCAGTTAGAAATGTAATATTTCTCTGAACTAATTAATTTTTCAATTTTTTTACAAAATGAATCCTCTACCTTTACATACTTAATGTTTTCTTAATTAAGAAATCTATAACTGATCCAACAAATCAGGGGCTTCTTATTGGTCCCTCCTTTAGACTCCCCCGTTCATATGATTTGGATAAAATGAACTGACCTAAACTAAAATATCTCTAGTTCTAAGCAAAATATCAAAAAGCTAATCCTACTTCCTACCGGAGGCAGACGTTGTTTTTTCGTATTATTTATTGTTACATGACATTTTGGTCATATTTAGTAAATTGTGTAGTGTAAATGTATATATGTTATATATATAATATATATATATATATATATATATATATATATATATATATAGATATAGTAAGTAAGACCTATTTTTACCTCGATCGGACTTTTATATATATATATAATAAATATATAATATATATATATATATATATATATATATATATATATATATATATATATATTAGTAAGTAAGACCTATTTTACCTCGATCGGACTTTTATATATATATATATATATATATTATATATATATATATATATATATATATATATATATATATATATATATATATATATACATACATACATTTACTTATTACTTTATTCTATCTAACACAACTACATTGGACTTGTCTACTTTTGTGATTGCAGAATAAAGCAAACCTGTTATATAAATTTAACTCAAAACAAGCATGAGAAAATTCGATAGAATGTAATTTTTATAGCGTATCTGCATTAATATAGAAAAATCCTACTTCCAAATATTCTATTATTTTTTAAGAAAAAAAGAGTCGAATTGTGTCAAAACTTTTCTAGGAAATATATGCAAATGAGATATTTTACCAAAAAAAATAATGTCCTTCAAATTGCCAACACCCATTGAGAGCAATATTAAGAGAAGGTAGAATTATTTGTATGAAAAAGAATGGGAGAGAGAGAAAGACAGTCCCAAATCAATATTTTAGTCTATAGACAAATATTCTCTCAATGATAAAGTTTAAAGACTGGGAATCCTAGATAACTCCATCTATTCCATCGTTAAACACCAAATCTAATAGAAATTTACATAATCATATCGCCAATTAAGTCTCAGTCTTGATATCATAAAACTCACAACACTGATGATGTCCATTAAAGTTGAAAGATGGTTTTGATTTAATTAGAAACATTGTGGAGATACTATTTGTAGGTCAGTCTCTACAACACTGATGATGTCCGTTAGAGTTGAAATCTGATTTTGATTAAATTAGAAACATTGTGGAGATACTATTTGTAGGTCAGTCTCTATGACACAGATGATGTCTGTTAAAGTTGAAAACCAGTTTCGATTAAATTAGACATTTTGAGAAACTTTTTGTGGACTGAATATTTGTACTGATTATTATACATACACTTCTAATTATTATTATGCACTCTACCTGCTATCGCAAAGAAAAAAGAAACACTAAAATTTGAATTGCAACATATCATTTTTGAATATGAGATGTATTTTTTCTCATATTCATCAGAGAAAAAAATATTTTCTGAATTTTTATTTTGCAAAAAAAATCTATTTTGTCAAACTAAGGTTACATTTGTACCAGAAATGCACCAAACTTGATCCACTAATATTTAAAACTACTGAATCACCTAAGAATAGATTTGTTTTCAGGAGTAAAAATTTGGGTTTACAGGCATGATTTTGAAAATCTAAAAAAGAACAATTTTTCTAAATAATTTATTCAGCACCTGTACAAAATTAATCAAGTCCCTACAACCCCTGTACAGCAAGTCCCTAAGTCAAATAGGAACACTTATATTTTGGAAATAGATAATGCTCAACTAACTAGTATCACTTTCCTAATCCACTCAACTTGTCATTTATGGTAACCTAAGTAACAATAAATATTATAGTACCGGGCAAACGTACAGATAAAATGTTTCAGGAGTGATAGACAGGTAAAATGTTGCAGGATGGCAAGATGGTGATAGAACAAACAGATAAACAGTGAGGTATAATGTTTCAGGAGTGATAGAGCACACCAGTAGACAGTCAGGTAAAATGTTTCAGGATGGCAAGATGGTGATAGAACAAACAGATAAACAGTGAGGTATAATGTTTCAGGATAGAAGTCCAAAAAGCATCTCTACTTCTGAGTAATTGATTACTCTGAAGAGAAAAATTAACAGGATTTCATGATATTTGTATCATATTTGTCAGGATAGAATACAGTTGCTAAAAACATCTATATTAGGGTATACTCCAAGTTAAAGTTGCTTTCTTTTTGAAGTTACCAAAACTGGTAACAGAATTACCACATTTGGGGAGTAATTACCAAAAAAAAAAAGTGGTGGTTATGAACTCAGAAGGGTCATACAAGGTGAAGATACCATTTCTGAGTCTAGGACCATGTTTTCACCATGGTTTTATTAGGATTTAACGTGGTAATGCCGAAGTGTACCCCCCTGTATACTATAAGACCATTAAAAATATAAAAATACATGCTTTCTAGTAAATTGTAAGTGAAAACCAAACATTGTAAAAACATGTTGTCACTTGCATGTATTCATAAGACAATCATCAATCCATCACACTGATCTTGTTCAGGAGTTAACTAACAGGTAACAAAATAATAATAAAAATATCAACACAACCTTTCGATACATTTATTGTTTAAATTAATATCAACTTTATTTTTAACATTTTACATTAATATACTGCTACGGTAACATTTTTTTAAAATTTTTTATTAATAACTAATAATCTTATTAAATTATAAATACATTACTTAATTTTAACACTATAAATGAGAGTTACAAAATAAATTTTAATACAAAAAATGTACAAATTATTACAAAAAAATAAATCAGGTTTATTCAAGAACTCAAAAAATTCAGTTTAAAAAAAACAGTAAAGAAGCACAAAAATGTAGTTGACTTTTGCATAAAAACATGGATTTATATTAATAAAGGGGGCATACCCTATCCTAATACGAAACATCTTTTCAGTGCTCTCAGAGGCTCTAAGTAACCTCATTGAAACATTTTCTAAAGTTTTTTATGGTTATAATAAAATGGTTGTCTATTTGCACATTGTGTTTTGCTTTGTACTATAAAAGATAATATAGATTTTTTACAGTAAATTTGATTATATTAATAATCAAGGGTGTTCAGATTACTTTTTTGATGTTTCAAAATTCAGTTGATATGGCCCCTCTAGCAATATTATCTCTATGCATAAAAATGATTGACTGCTAGTTTGTTAGAGCTGTTTTGATTCTCAGCCCTTTTTATAAGAGTAACTTCAATTTGCTCTTCTTATTTCTCTAAAGAAAAAACTCTAAGGAGCAATTCTTGCTGTAAAAAATTGTTGCTCCATGGTATTTCAATTTATTTTATTCATTAGAGCCTATAGTTTAAACATATTGAATGCACCTAATAAAGGATAATATTCTTCTTTAATACTATTATTGATATTGTAGAAAAAAATAAGAAAAAACAACTTTATTGAACATATGTATAACTATTCATTTTTATACAGTAAATAAAAAAGTTTAAAATAAATAAATAACTGAAAAAAATTGCACTTAACAGGATAAAATTATTAAAGAGAATTCAAATTATAACCTCACTGATATACAGTTATCAAATGTTAAAGAAATGTAACAATTAATTTGTCATTTTTTGTGCATTTAATGATGACATGGACCTAGGATCAAAAGTAGAGCAAGAAAATAAATGTATCAATGAATAAAATTCATCTTAAATTTCCAAGGTAAAAAATTGTATTCATTGCAAGAGGCTTACCCAGAAATAAAAAAAATACAAAACTGGATCATATAACTTGCTTTATAGGTAATTTGTAGTCCCAAGTCAGCTAAGTCTGTGATATTAATTTAATTACCCAATGAGGTAATTGGTAGAAAATTGGTCGTTTCCCATAAAAAAAAATATTTATAGATCTAATAGATGTAAGATCATATGTGTTTTGGATTTTTTTTTTGTATAAAACAAAAATAATGTTAAATAATTGTTGGTTTTTAACTAAAAAAAATATGCTGTTTCTTAGTTAGCATGATTTCTTTACTTTTTATAGCCTCTAGAAAAAAAATCTAAATTAACGTTCTAGGTACAGCCAGTTTTTACAAAAATCGAATCCAGTCACACTAGCTGGTTTCAACTTTGATTTACACCAAAGTTAATGTCAAAAACAGAATAATAGTAAAATAAACAAATGAATAAAATACAAAAATAGAAAATACTAGACTAGACAAAGAGATATGGATTAAATTTAATTATTTTTAGTTTAAATCTTTTCAAAAAAGTTAACATCAGGATACTGAGTTTTTTTATAGTTAAAACATTTTTTTGTATTTCAGATTTTAATTGTAAATTAAATTTTTTATAATTACAGCATTAAATTAATCAGATGTCATCAATCATTTAGTATAAATCAAATGTTTAGGATACCCAAGGGTTTAGGTAGAGGGGGGAGGGGTCCACAAGGGTTTATATCTAGAGAGATAGCCGACAGTTAAGAGTCGCTCAAAAGCAATCTTTTCATCATATTTTTGGGGCTCTAATTGAGAATTATATTTCAACCTTGAATAAAAAAAAACTAAGGGTAATTTATAATAATTTTGGAGGATTCAAAACATTCCCCTAGCCTCCCTCTGAGTGCTTTAACTCCACACATCTCTGCTAAACACCAATGCCAAGGTAACAATCTATTTAATGAGTGTCAGGAGTAAATGATTTCTTACAAGTATTCTAGTATCAGGAGGTGATCCAAAGACGCCTACTTATGACAGTTTTTAAAAATTGATTCCTCTTCCCTTCAGCTTTTTTAAAGTCATTTCATCAGATTTAAATAATGTAAATCTGATTTAAAATCTACCTTTTAAATTGTAAAGGTAGTGTTTGTTATATTAATAACATTACGGCTATTCAAATATAAAGTTGTTGAACTACAAACTTTATTGGAGTTTTTTTATTTTATACTTTATAGTTTTATTTTTTTATATTAAAAAGTCCAGTAATATTCTGAAAAGCTTTGATTTTTTGAAGCAAAGACATTGGATTCATGTTCAGCATGATTTCATTTTAACACCCTGTTTCAAAGAACCTCTTTGTTTTTCCTTAAACAATTGGGTTCAATTTATTACATACATCCTAATGACATGACATATTTTTCAGTACTGTAGCATATTTATTCAAATCTTGTGGATTTAATTGCAATTTGTCATAGATATACACAAATAATAACACTTTTACTCACTTCAATAGAGGAAGCAAGATGACAAATGATAATAATTCAAGTAAGCAAACAAGAATTTAAATTATTATTATTTAATTTATTGTATTCTTAATTTCTTTTTCATTATATTTACAATTTATTTACTTTTGATATTCAAATAATTTAATCTTATTTAATATTATATTTCTCGTAATATTTAAATTTTAGACAAATAAATTATACAAAGTTTTTAGCCCTAAAATAATTAATCCTGAATAATCGATAGAAGTAGAAAGGGACTAGATAATGTTTAGCCTAAAATGTTATAAATATACATCTATAATTTATTCTTATCAACTATTAAAATAAGAAATTAAAATTTTAAATCTTCGACTGTAAATACTGTTAAGAAAGTTCTCTTTATGTATCATTTGTGGGAGCTTAAAAAGCTCATTAAGTTATATTTTTAACAATAGTTGTAATACTTTTATTATTACTAAAGTGCAAATTTGATTTGATTTTTTTTCTTACTTTCTTTGTTAATTAAATTATGCAATAAGTTAATTCAACCAGTTCTACCTATACATTTAAGAAAACAGAAGAAGATTTAAAATATCAACTATTCTTGTTTTATAAATAATCACTTTTTTTACAATTTCACAAATAATTGGCAACAAAGAATGGAAAGATTTGAAAAATCAACATAATTTAGCTATTTATAATTTAAAGCCAACATAATTTTCTTTTAAGAAAGCATTTACTTTTCTAAACTCTTTAAGGGGGAAAGTTTATTTATTTAAAAGAAAAAAATATTATTATATTTTTGTAAAATCTTTTTCCACAGTGAAAGATTTTATTTCCTGCGTGATTAATCACACCTGTGAATACATACACTTATTTTTACATTTATGTTTATTTGAGATATAAACTAAAAATACTTTATCACTCATGATGGAAAAAATCTATTTATTTAAGTAAATTTCTAAACAAAGAGCAGTAAGTAAATTACTATACCTAGCGAGATCACTGTTTGAGTTAAGAAATTGACCAGCAGAGGACACCAATAGTACTTAATCTTGACAATGGTTTCTTACATTAGTCGCACAAGGGGACTTTTGGTTATGTCCATACATCAACTGATGTCAGTGATTGTCATAATATCTTATGATCTTGCCAAAAATATTCAGTATGTTTATAAGATTTATAAAGTACAGGTTAAATTATTAAACAGCATTCTCATAAATTAGATTTTTACATAAATATAAACATATTTATTTTTATATGAAATGTAAACTTATTTAATATATACCTGACCTATTATTTTTAAACTTACAGAACAGTAGCCAGAAAGAACAGGTGATTTTAATGTGAGTTAGGACATGTATGCTGGGTTTTATGCCAAGTTGGACAATAATTAGCTGTTAAGGATGAACATTAAATTAAATAAGAGAATATAGTAAGGATACAATAATTACAAGGAAACAGTAATTTACAGTTCAGAATGTTTTTATTTAAAATTAGAATGCACTAAAACTTTAAAACATGTCAATATTGTTTAGAAAAGGCCAATCATCATGACAATACTTTAGCTCCAAATATTAATTTTATCTAATTTTTAATAACATATTATTCATTTATAAAAATATTAAGAGACAAATTTGTAACTTATTATTAACCCTTTGAAAATTTGAATCTAAATTAATACCTTGTGAAAAAATAATAATTTTAATGAAAAAATAAATATAATTCATAAAAGCTGTGATTTACAATGTAAAAGTGGTAATGCTATAATTAGTGGAGGTTAAATACACTAACAAACTGAGCGGTGAATAAAATGTGAAGTGATTGATCAAGCAAGGGCATCGGGCCAACTATGCACCATTGCTGATTAATATAAAAGCAAGGAAGGATTCAAGTTGTAAATATTTAATGAAATCAATATCTTATTTGATAAATTTTTGTAATTTAAGGTAAATTTTATACAAAAAAATTTAAAGATTGGTTAGTGTTTTAACCCTCAAATAACTGAGGAGGATAAAATTACTTAAATTAAATAATGAGGAAAAAAATTACCATCAAGATTAAAAAACTGAACTTATCACAAAAACTGCAGTGGAAAAATTAAAGTCAATATGAAGAACTTAGTTGTATAAAATTAAATTAAGTAATATTAGTTTGCTTTATGGTTATAAGAAAGATAAGATTATTTAATTTTCAAAAGAGTTAATAATAATATTAATAAGTATTATGAAGTATAAAAAATTACTATTTAAATAATACAAACTAACGTATTTTTCAGTCAGGTTCAAATAACATACCCCTCTTTAGACCCGCAAGTTTAGAAAAATATAAACAAAATTTAAAAATAAAAAAGTAGCTAAAAAATTATAGTCTTCTTCGCCTTCGTCCGTTCTTTAATTTTTTCAGTCATAGAGCTAAAAAAAATAAAAAAAATAAGTAAGAGTGACTGGTAAATCTAGATTCATGCAAAAAGAATGTTAGATTAAAAATGTCCAATCTTTTGATAATTTTAATTATTTCAATTTTAATGCAGGTTAAAAACACTAACCAAAGTTAGGATTAAGACAAGAGAGAGATTTACTTCGCGTATTTGTTTATTTATTCATTTTTTTTCTTTATTTCAAAATTTATTTTGTTTATTTTACATAATGATTTCATGTTAATTGGTGAAAAGAATAAATAAACAGTAGATATGACAACAAAACAATACAAATGGTGAGATAAATCAATTTAAAATCTATTTAAGAAAATTATAAATAAAAAATTCAAATGTGGAGTTAATTAAATAAGAAATTAAATACATAGTTCTGATATGAATTATAAAATAAAAAAGAAACAATTACATTTAAAATTAAAAAAATACTCATGGTGTCTCTTAAATAAGAAAAATTAAAAATAAATTAAAGATGTAAACTAAATAAAATTTATTTTTTGTAATTGTCTGTGAAATAAATTAGTGTTTTCGATCCCATTCATTATGAATAGTATTTTCAACAATTATTAAAGAAAAGGGAATTTAAATAAGTATAATGAATAATATTAATTTAGAACTATAAATGATGAGGAAAACATTGAAAAAGAGTATCTAAAAAATAAAAGAAAGCACTAATAATTTTTTACTTTGTGTGAACAAATTACTAGAATCATAGAAAAAGATCTGTAGGTAAAACATACTGCATAACAACAGGACTAATTTTATCTATGATTGATACGTAATACTGACATTACATGTATGTCAACATGCACTAAAAAGTGCATAGTCTTTTATTTGTCCTTTCAATGAAAAAAAAATGCAAAATGTATCCTATTTTCTAAACAAATAATCTTAAACATCTAAATAGAATAAAAAATGTTAATAAATAAGTTAAAAATTTTCTTGTTTGTATTCTTTATAATTGGAAAAATATGTCTCCATTTAAAACTGATAACAATATTGATAAAGGGGGTACAAGATGAAAACTAGTGCTCGGTGCGGTAGTTCATGCAACTAGCCCCTGTTTTAGGACCACCTCAAACCAGGGCATTGAAACACTGAGTTCTCTGTATCTATCTCTCTGTATACATTTTCATATCACTTTACTGGACACATTTATAACACATTCACATCACTTTTATAACACATTTATAAAATAATGTTTTGTTGTTAGGGTGGTCTCCCTTCTTAATACCACCTGAGAACCGGCTTTTATGTTATTAGTAGAATAACATTATGTTTATGGTCTTATGCTCTTTCTATACCATATTGAAACATGGAGAAAGCTTGTAGCATCATTAAATTTTATTAATAAACAATATAATAGTCCAAGAGCCCAGGGGTGTTTTGTTAATAAAAAGTGTAATGTCTGGAACCGGTCTCAATTTTTCGTAAATTCCTTCCTGAACAAGGATCTGCAATTCTGCCGACTCATATCGGATGGGTGTCCCAGGCAGAACCTTTGACCCCTAAAGTGCGTTCTGATACGAGTCGGCAGAATTGCAGATCCTTGTTCAGGAAGGTATTTACGAAAAATTGAGACCGGTTCCAGCCATTACACTTTTTATTAACAAAACACCCCTGGGCTCTTGGTCTATAAAGTTGATGTATAAAAAATATGAAGACAATAATATTGAAAATCGAAAAACACTAGATTCATCAGTACAACATGCTAACTATGCTTACAAAAAATTAGACTCTACGACAAATAGTGACAGAGCACTTTAGGGAATAAAAAATTGGTACGGGTAGCATATCCTTCAGGTAAAGCATTAAACAAAATAGTGCAAATACTCAACCCTGCCTGTAAACCTAGTAGATTAATCACCTAGGTTTAATTTAAGAGGAACACAAAGATTTACAACCCTTAAATATTAACACTAAAGTATTTTAAATACAAAAATAATTCTATTTTATTAATTAAAATAAAATTTAATAATTTTTAAATTATTTGTAGAAAATATATTTTGAAACATTTTTTTAAGTTCTAAAGCCAATTAAGTAATTTAATAACGATAGATAATTTGTTTTAAGAACCCCATAGGTATACAACTCAATGAATACAAAATCTATTTTCAATAATAATAATCTCATTTTTCCTTTGGAAATTCAATTAAAAACCCTGCGATATGAATTTTCTTTCATAATAAATTTCTTTTATTTTTATGATGAGTGACCACAACAATAGCCTTCAGAAAAATATGGGGTGTCAAGAAAATAATAACTAACGACAAATTATTTTTATTCTCTTAAATATAATCATTGAATTCAAAGGTAGGAATAATATGAAATAAACAAGCAAGATCAATAGCTACAAGAGTAAAAGTTCCTAAAAGAAAATCTAAATATCTCACCTTGCTTAGATGAAAACTAAATCACATGAAAGCAGCATGGAAATCAAGAGAAATATCACATTTCAAACAAATTTATTAAAATATTGAATAAAATTACTCCACTAATAAAATTCTGTAATTCTCATAAAATACATGAAACATTAATTGTAGGGTAGTCGAATGCTAAAGGTTAAAGTAGAACTACTATCTGAATTTTATGTATTTTTTTTTCAAAAAGCTTTTATTACACATAATATACAAGGACAAATATTCAATGTGCACAGACATATTTTATATGATTAGTTTTATGTGAATCCCACAAGGATAAACCCGTGTGTGGGGGATATTTGAATCCCTCAATCCTATACAAAGATATTCCTTTGAAAAAAATCTGGCTCAGAGGTCTGCAAGCCAGACAAAAGAACACTAGATTTTTCACTCAAGAATTCCTTCCTTAATTTTTCCTGATCAATAATATCTGGACTTATAAGTAAATTTTCCTGGATTTATCAAATGATACGCGCATGTTTATTGTATACTGTAGCAGCACATATATCATGTGCAGTGGAATTAAATAAAACTAATCTAGCTCTGTGCATGTGCCAGGATGCCTTTATTTTAATTATTATTTTATTTTATTTAATTATTATTATTAGTATGATTTAGGAAAATCATACTACACCCAGACACCGAGGAGACCAATACATTTACAGGCCTTCTTAGGACATCGGGGAGTTATCACATCAACCAGCCGTATTTTGGATTGCTTTTAGGATAAAGCAAACTCCTAAACCATCTGATAAAGTATTTTATTTAAATCTTAAAAGTATTTTTTGTGTTATTGTTTGGTATGTAAATACAATGAATTTTCTACATCAATTCTTATGTTGTGGATTTATTCCCCCTGAACCCAATCTTAAAAAATTGTGGATTTTTCCATACAAGGAGGATTTATAAGAAATAGGAGGATTTAGAATTTTTTTTCTGTTTTTTTTAAGACAATTCACTACAATTTTTTAAAAATTCTAGTGCGGTGGTCCGCATGTTGGCCGAAGTTCCTTTGGAATGCGTGTTTCCATGCTTAAAAATCTATTTCTTGCTTAAGGATCCGTTTATGCTTTATAACTTGAGCAGTTACTCAATTATCAAGCATTTCTCGTAACTCATCATTTCTGTATTTTTCAAAGGAAATGAGCTAAAACCTTTAATGAATCTAACCAAGAAACTAACTACGCATTAAACTTGTGTAGTAAATAATGGTGTACACTGCCAATTTTAGAGGCAGTACAATTAACAATTTAGCACGGAAACACGCATTCCAAAGGAACTTCGGCCAACATGTGGACCACCATGCCAGAATTATTTAAAAATTGTAGTGAATTTTCTTAGAAAAAACTCAGAAAAATTCTTTATTTTTTTTTAATTCTTTATTTCGAAAAAAGTTTTACAAGCTTTATCCTCTTATTCTCTTAAAGTTGCATTAGGAGAAAAATAAAGCAGCGGTAGATTGTTTAGCAAGAAATAAAGCACTGCAAAGAAAATTCACTCAGCTTGTGGGCTCCCACACCAAAATTATTTTATTGTTAACAACATAAATAGTGTAAATAAAATGCAACAAGTTTAACAGAGAAACCAAAAAGCCTCTGAAACCATGCCATCCACTACACTAGAGATTTTTTCTACATGAAATTCACAAATAAATCATAATTATTTTACTACAAATAAATGATTTGTTACAAAATATCAAACAAGACTGTGAACACAGGATATGAATTGTGCTAAATTAAAATTGGATAAACAATGGGAAATGCCACCCTAGACTTTTTGTCCCCACTGTAATAAAGCAAAGTCAAAGTAATGAAGCAATTTAAAAATTTATTATTTGATCTCCTCTATTTAGAAATGTTAAAAGGCTATTGGTGTTAAAATTAAGTTTTATAAATGTAAAAATTGTATTTTTTTGCAAGTCATTTTTTAAGTAGCTTTGCTAAATAAATATACATTTCACTGTTTGAATTTAATTTTCTAATTTATCCTAAATCCATGAAGTAAATCCCCAATCCAATAAGAGTTTTGAATGTTCTCAAAGTAACTATTTTTCAAATAAAAGGATCAAACCTTACTTTATTAAGCTTTATTAAGTTAAGGATACGGGGTACCTCAGAACTTTTCCTCACATACATACATACACAAAACTTTGAGAAAACCACTCAGGTAGGCTTAAAAACACCTGATACGGATAATTCCGTAGATATCACGGTTTCAGATTTATTTGCAAACACAATACTTTTCCTATATACCCACTGTATAAATGAGGAAAAGTAAAAATGATAATTTATAAAGTTAACGTTAAAAAGCTATTTATACAAACCTGACTAAACTATTGGGAGACTCATCATTGGAAGTTTGGAATAGAATTGGACCTGTTGATAGAGGCCTCACCTGTAAGAAGAAAAATATTTTCATTTAACATTTTTTGAAAACATAATCCATTATATGAATCAGGGCCGAGCAATATTTAGATATCTATTTATTATTTAGATCAATTTATTGCAAAATAAAAGAAAATATACTTAATACAAATAACTTAATAAGTTTAATATAATGAAATTTGACAAATAGCAATGTTGCAAGGAGACATATTTAGATATACATATTTAAATTATTGATCAATTCACCACTTTGAGAGGAAAATTTGCGAAAAATTTTAGATATTTGATGACTCAGCAAAATGGTTAATATGGCCTAAAAGTAGTACCTTTCGGCAGCATGACTTGACCTAAAGTCTGCCATTGTGCCAACTTTCAACTCCATGATCCCAATCTAGTAAACTTGTATTTTTGGAAATTGACTAAGGAATAAACAAAAAACTTTTGAAAAGTCTTGTTATCATATCGATTCCAAAGTCGAGTTATCGCATCAATTCCAAAGTCTTGTTATAGTATCGAGTCCAAAGTCTTGTTATCATATCGATTCCAAAGTCTAGTAATCGCATCAATTCCAAAGTCTTGTTATCATATCGAGTCCAAAGTCTTGTTATCGCATCAATTCCAAAGTCTTGTTATCATATCAAGTCCAAAGTCTTGTTATCGTATAAATTTGGTCATCTTTATATTCTGAGGATGAGCAAAACGAGTTTGAAATAGTGAGGATGAGCACAGTAAATCTAATGTGTTGGGGAAAAGTTCTGAGGTACCCTGTACCCGATTTTTTTAATCTGTGACAATTAAAGACAAGAATGTCTTATTTAACTAAAATTACTTAGTACCCAGGAGGTTTTTTTTCTTACAAATTAATTATGACAACTAACATGCATAGGTTTTAGTTTAGTTTTCTAGTAGGTTGGCAAGAATGCATTAATTATGTTAAATTGTAATACCTAAGAAGATTATCTATTGTTTTACTCCAGTTTAAAATTAAATGAAATAAAGTATTTATTTAAAAACATCGTACCCTGTCTGTCTGTGTGGCAGCATTGGATTTGGTAGAGGGTGGATGTATTTCCACAGGACTTCTTTTGGAATCACTCAGTCTGGCCAATAGTTGGTCCTTCTGAGCTATAATCCTGTCCTTCTCCTCCAGCTGATGTTGTAAGAGAACAATCTAACACCAACAACATTGAATATATTAACGCAAATCAAACTAAGCAAATAAACTACCCCATTTTCTTAACGTTGGATGTGAATTTTGAATAACTACTCAAATCATAAATAATATTTACTATATTTCATTATGAATAGGAAGCATTTATTTTACATGTAATATTTTACAATGTAAAATATTTTATATTCTATATTTATTATAATAATATAGAATAATGACTTTTTTATTTTATAATATTGATTAGAAATAGACAACTTTTAAATTTTTATAAAATATTTAAACGTCATCATCAGGGTCAATAAGAATAAACAGAATCAGTAAGAACTTGGAAAGATATGGATATCTTAGACATTTATAAATCATTAAAGACAAAAGATCATGTTATATTACTATACAATTAGATTAACAATAATCTTTGCTAATATATTTCAAAATAAATCTTATTAAGTCATATCTAATAATATTTATTTCTGTGCATTTCCAACATAAAGTTAAAGTAACTATTTGGTCAAAATAAATGTATTAAAGTTTATACATTGAAGATTATAAAGGGCATGCAAGAAAATAAGAAAGATAAACACAATATAATGATAATTAATATAAATCAACAATTAAATTATATTACACAATATAATTGGTCCGAGACACCTAGGACATGTAACAAGCAAAATGCGATGATACATCTGGGCACTGTTCCATCATTTGACGTTTGTCATCATTGATGGGTCGACATAATGTCATGTCCCACTCTGTTTTGTAGAGTCTAACCCATCAAGGCGCCGACTGTTCAGGCTCTGTTGGCGCCGTAACGAAACAGAGTGAGACATGACATTATATCGAGCCATTAATGATGATGAATTTCAAATGATGGAACAGTTCCCAGATGTAGCATTGCATTTTTGCGTGTTTCTTTTCCTACGTGTCTCTCTCACAATTGTATTGTGACAACTAATCATGTTTATCAAATGATATAAATTATATTAATTGAAAGATTCAAGGAATAAACATGAAAGCAATCGTGAAAAAAATAAGGACCAATAAGGCAGTTGTTTAGTAAAATATAAGATTATAAGTGATGAAGCTGAACTTCTTATGATGTTATATGGAAACAGTCTATGATTTGTAGGAGTAGATAATTACTACCAGACAAACTAGTTAAATTTTATAAGATTCCCTGAATGGAAATGTTGAAACATAGCCATGGACCCGATGTATTTCTATCATTTCAACCAATATTAGTAGAGGATGGGAGAAAGAGAACCACTTTATCTAAACCAGGTAAATATGCACAATTATAGGCCCTTTTTACCAGCTCTCTTAGAGGTGTAGGATGCTTATAGTATGTGTGCCATAGCCACATTTGTGGCTATGGCACACAGCCAGTACAGTTATAGATTATATAGTATAAGAACTATTTCTTATAGTTCTAATGATATGATTTATTGTATCACAAGACTCATTTCTGTTAAGAGAGCCATAACTTAATATATCCTTCCAGTACTTTCCCTTGTAAATTATAAACATTCATCAGTGCACTGGGTTCCTCTTCGCTGAAATACCTTAGGATCCAGGTCTTCTAACAGTCCACTTGTTATACTAAGACATCAATACTTGCATTTTAGAGATTTGGAAGTAACACTTTCCCCCTAAACATTGTGCGAACCAATCCCTTAACATCATATGACTACAAAGCAGACAAAACAAAAATGATTCTGCAGTGACGGTCCTATGTTTTGGTTAAACCAGGTGCATTTAGAGTTAAGGGTCTTTAACGGTTACCTGACATCAAACAGGTTTGGGCTACTGTCTTTACATCCCTTCCCAAGGAATTAGAACAGAATTGTTATCCCTCCCCCTAAATTTCCTAAAAACCTGTGCAAGGATTAAACCTTTAATTCCTCTCTAAACTCAAGGTTTTCAAGTTCACAATACATGTGTACCCTAAACACAACACCAAGGTTGACTCCAAACACCAGGTCCATTTATACCAAGTTCCAGTTTAGAAAATTCCCAAGTTTTAGTAATAAGTTCTTAAAGGTTTGTTCCTAAAAACTGATGAATCAAGTTGAAAATCGAGATTAGACGACATACTTCTAATGAGAAACAAACAAAATAAGACTTTAACAGTTTTCAGCAACAAACCCCAGGTTACTGTTACATTGATCAAACAATCCAAAATACACTCAAGAACTTATTAAAGCAATTATTATGAACCGAGGTCAATTTCTCCAAGACCATTTAATATAAAAATGGATTTCATAATTCAAAACTGATATGGGTCAAACAATAATATCTTTTGTAAATGTAAAATGATCAAACAAGCCTCAAAATGCATCAAAAGGTATTAGGAGGTAGATTACTTGACAGAAAAAAATTAAATAATAATAATGTATTTATTGATTTCAAAGACAAAACTACTTGAGGGAGGACATTGCAGCTCTTATCATGATAAAATCAGAAGTCCAGCAAAGATACTTTATTCACATGAGACATCACTGGACAGTATCCCATCAGTATATTTGAGTGTCATTATTACATTATTTGAGTAGAGGGTGGGGGATTACATATAGACATTGGTGAAGGGGTTAATCCTAAATAGCAATTCGGTACTCTAATCCTCTAATGGTACCAAGAAAAAACTACTATGCTACCAGACCCCTTATAACTGTCTTCAGCTACAAAGTCCTCTCCCTGGTAGTTTGGTCTCTTTTGATTTTTTAAGTGCAGAACCTTTTCCAGACGCCCCCCCCCCCGAGTACAAAATAATTTATTTGTAGATCCTTAATACTAACTATACATCTACGTTCCACTACTCAGAAAAAATGAGATAATGAATGAAAAGTCAAAATAAAATAGTAAAAGACCTTAAGCCAAAAACTCAGCTAAAAACATTAGTAAAGACTATGGTAGAGACAAACAATGAGATAGGAAAACTAAATAATATTAATTGTTAAAATAAATAAGAATTTAAGCATATATTGTGGGAGTGAAGTTTAAATAAATTTTTAATTTAATTTTGTTAGTAATCATTTTAAATGAAATTTCACTATGATTGTTTGTTGAAAAAATACAATCTTAAATTTTTTTTAATGATGAATTAAATTAAATTTTTCAGGGAGCTTAACAAAAGTTATCCAGTATTGAAAGATATGAGAAACTTTAGGGCTCAAAAGTTATCCAGTATTGAAAGATATGGGAAACATTAGGGCTTAAAAGTTAGCCAGTATTGAAAGATATGAGAAACTTAGGCCTAAAAGTTAGCCAGTATTGAAAGATATGAGAAACTTAGGAAGTTATCCAGTATTGAAAGATATGGGAAACATTAGGGCTTAAAAGTTAGCCAGTATTGAAAGATATGAGAAACTTAGGCCTCAAAAGTTATCCAGTATTGAAAGATATGGGAAACATTAGGGCTTAAAAGTTAGCCAGTATTGAAAGATATGAGAAACTTAGGCCTCAAAAGTTAGCCAGTATTGAAAGATATGAGAAACTTAAGCCTCAAAAATTAGCTAGGGTTGAAAAATATGGAAAACTTTAGGCCTTAAATATTAACTAGTATTAAAATATTAAAGATTTTGGAACAATTGACTTAAATAAGAATTATAAGAAAAACATGTAATGTAAAATGAAGCAAACAATCATGTATTTTATTTGCAAATAAAGTTATATTATTATTATTAATGAGGCAAAGAATTTAATAAACGGAATAAAAACTTCATGATATGACATCTTTTTTTTCATATTTATGAAATTTAAGCAAAATTCAAAGGAAACAAGAGTTTAAAAACATGCAAAGAATTTCATAAAATCAATTTTAAAATAAATTATAAATATATAGAAATAAGTATTACAGGTTACACAAGTAATTTTAATTACTCTACAAAAGCTGAGTCAATATTGTCAAAATAAAAAAATGAAGTGTCACGAGATGTAGAGGTCAATGAAGTCAAAATAAATATGGATAGGGTCAAAACAAATAGTACGGGGTAGTGGAGAGAAATGGAAGAAAAAGTATAAAATTAAAATGTTAATAGTGAAATGGGAAAAAGGAATTGGTTTTAGACAGTAACTATAGCAGAGCAGTGAAAATTGACAGCATGGTAAAATAAGAGGGAAGCAATGATATTGAACTAAATTAATAAATTTTTAGTAAGATTGAATTGAAAAAGAAGAATTAAAATATCATGTACGAGGTATCTCCGACCTCTTCCTACGCTCATCCTCCTAACTTCCGACTCCCTCCACTTGTCCTCAGAATATACGATTCGCCAAATGTATATTGTAACACGATTTCAAACTCGCTTTGCTCGACCTTAGGTAGTAAATACGTCCGTTTCACTCCCAGCGAAGGGGGAGTTTCTATGCTCCCCATACAGCACTAACCATGCTCAATACTACTTAACTTATATGATCCAACAAAAACCATAGGTATACTTGTCGTATTAAAACAAAACTTTCTACACTTATTTATTAAGTAGTAAGTCAAGGAATACACTTGTAACACATTTTAACACAATTGGATCATTTCCCCGACTTTTAACAAATTTTTAAAAAACTTACACAAGTCATTCCATAAAAACTGAACAAATGCTGATAATAAGATGAAACTTGGCACAAAGGTTAGTCATATACATGGCTACATGCGTGCCAAATCACAATGCGATCACATAATTTTTTCGCTGTCATTATAGCGGGTTAGTGATGTCTTAAATAAAATATTTTCCGAATAGCACAACTAAAGCGGTAAACTGATTTTTGTACAAAGTTTCAACTCTCTAGCATAAATACACTGGGAGCTACGATTATAACAGACACACACACTTACATTCAGACAGGCAACTTTGTGAATACCACTTAGGAGGCCTTAAATACTTCAAACTTATAATTCCGATGACATCCTGGATTCGGATTTTTTGCCAACACAATACTTTTCCTATATACCTACGGTATTAATGAGGAAAAGGAAAAAAGGAAAAAATGGAAACATACTATGATGTGTACCTTTTTAGTATTTTAGCTTCCACTAACTATAAAACTACAATTTTAGTATTATAAGTAAATTACTTATTATTATTATTATTATTATTAAGTAAATATTATAAATTCTTGTAACTTAAGAACAGTTCTTGGACCTTTAAAAGGAATATGCATAATCATAGTAGTGATTCAAGTAAAAAAGAAAGTATGTAAGAAGCTACAGCTTGTAGATAGATATATTAGTTATATTATATTAATTATATTATATTATATGAGTTATATTATATTATTTTATATTATATTATATGAGTTATATTATATTATTATATTATATTATACGAGTTATGCTTTCACAATCTCTTCTCATTAGAATAGATTTATACTTCTCAATAGATTTCTAAATTTTTTTAAAATTATAATTTGATTATACTCAGTTGATATTTTTAAGTAATTAAGAAACATATATTAGAGAGAGTATTTCAGCCATAAACATTATTTGAGCTATTTTGACTCATAAATAAGTCTAACTCAAACTAGATAGTGTTCTTGTGTGCTACCCTTGATAATTTCATAAAGTTCCTAGACTTCTCTCACTGTTCTACCAATGAAGTCAATTTCATTTTCAAGTCTCTATAGTGGTGTGAGTTAAAAGGTGAGTTAAAAATGGTTAGATGAGAGGTTAGATGGTGAGAGTTAGAAATGGTTAGGTGAGAGTTAGAAATGGTTAGATGAGAGGTTAGATGGTGAGAGTTAGAAATGTTAGAAATGTTAGATGGTGAAATGGTTAGATGAGAGGTTAGATGGTGAGAGTTAGAAATGGTTAGATGAGAGGTTAGATGGTGAGAGTTAGAAATGGTTAGATGAGAGGTTAGATGGTGGTTAGAGTGATCATGTCAGGGAGGTACCTGTCTACGCATATCGGCTAACTCTTGTTGGGCGTCCTCACCTGCCTCTGATGTTAATCCAACCGAACTTCCCACCTAATCCATGTTTTCAACCAACATTCGTTCCATCGTTTTTACATTCCAAATGAAAAAATGTGTTGTTAGTAGAAAAAGATCCAAAATCCAACGTTAAAATAGAAGTGAGAAAGCATGGTAAAACAAAAAGAAAAACAAATAAATAGAATTAAAAGAAAATGTAATAACAGTTGTTTAAGGTACACGCAGCTGGAAAATTAGTGTGAACACTCAACACTTCCTTTTGGGGGATTTTTGTCAAAATATGTTTTGATATAACATGAGTATAGTTATTTATGCAAAAAGGGAGTGAAAAGTGCTATTATTTCCCTGAGCAGGTTCCTATGGCGAAAGTCAAGGGAGTTATGACTATTAACTCCCAAGGTCAAGCCGAGGGACATAATTATTGCGAAAGAAAAATAGCATTTTATTCCCAGAGGGCATACAAGATTTGATCTCCAGGTGTTGACATAATTTATTTATTGTTATATTCTTATTTTCAAACGTTATCCCTTTTTTTTATAGGGCTTCCTAATAAATTTGTTGGGGAAACAGATTTTGAGCCATATTTTTTTTTTGTTTGGCCTCCTTATAAATCCAGTAGGTGTTAAACAAATTTGATTGGGCCCCTTAATAAAAAAGGGATACCTTTTTACTTCCAAGGGAGAAAAAAGTAATTTCTTCACCCTATGGAATAAAAAGTGCTTATTAACTTTCTATAAACTAGTCATTAAACTTCAGATTACACACTGTCTGAAGATAAAATCAATTTAAATTAATTTTACAAAACAGCAATCACAATGATACTCCGCTCAGGGACATTGTCTGAAGAAAATGGGAGTAAAACCAACTTGAATGAAAATATTCTTGGATCTGAACTATTTAAACATGTCATATGATAAAAATTGAACTAATGCTGATAATGAGATAAAACTTGGCTCATATGTTTTTGGCTCAATGTGAAGTTTATTGACTAGTTTTTTTGAGAGAAAAGAAGCACTTTTCACTCCCAAGGGAGAAAAAGGTTACTTTTCACTCCCAAGAGAGAAAAAGTTACTTTTTAGTTACTTTTCACTCCCAAGAGAGAAAAAGTTACTTTTCACTCCCAATGGAGAAAAAGTAATTTTCACTCCCAAGGGAGAAAAAGTTAATTTTCACTTCCAAGAGAGAAAAAGTATTTCCTATTATTGGTGTCATAGTCAACTATTAATGAACTATTAGTAAATAGTCATAACTCTCTTGGCTTTGCCTCGGAAGTTAAACCATAAATCCCTCGGCTTCGCGTCGGGAGTTAAATGCTTTGGTTTTCTAAGCTTTCGCCTTTGAAACCATCTTACTGCTCAGGGAAATAATACCATTCTTTACTCCCTTGGTGCATAAATAACTATTTTTTTTTAAAAAAAGTGTTTTATATTGTACTGATCTAAACATTCTAATATTTTTCTATATAATACTTTCTATAAACATAAATCACTATGGAGAAAATGAGCATCATAGAAAAAAAACCATTAAATTTAAACTTTTTAACCTTAATGGATGTTAAAAGTAATTATTTTTTTAACTTAAAAAAAAAGAATTTAAGGACCTCATTGCATGCACAAATATGGAATCCAAAATCCCACATTAATTTAAAAACATACTTATCAAGATGAATCCCAAAATGATTTAATGGAGCATACCTTGTAATTCCTTTTAGTTAGTTATTAGAAAGACCTGAATCTTGTTACTATACAAGGTATTATTGCAAAATAATAATTAAATGAAACCTAAATAAGGTCATGAAACAAGTTTACAAATTTATATGAAGATTAAGTAAACGTGTTTAAAATAGGAGATGGCAAATAAACATGTTTGATAATGTCAATGGTATAAAAAGTTTTCAATAAAATCAAGTTATAATAAAAAACAGAAATAAATATTAAATAAAATAAATAATGTAAAAATAATAAAATAAAATAAATAGTGATAAAATAAAAAATACAAATAAGTATCTAAAAATTACAATTAAAAAAACACTTTTCTTGTTTACAGTATGTCAACTGAGTATGTCTGCAAAAGAAAACAGGTTTGTATTCAAGTCGTTTCAAGGGCATTCACCTATGGTTTTAAGTAATGTTCGCAATTGGTAATTTAATTTTACTTTTTTTTGACATTTTATATTGAGTAATACGAAAACAATTATTGTTACAAGTATTAGAGGTAATATATATATATATATATATATATATATATATATATATATATATATATATATATATATATGTGTGTGTGTGTGTTTGTGTGTGTATATATGTGTGTATGTATATATATATATATATATATATATATATATATATATATATATATATATATATATATATATATATATATATATATATTTAACATGTAAAAAAAAATATATTTGTGCTAATAAATGGTTTATTTATTTATTTATTTATTTATTTATTAGAGGTAATATAGTTATATGGCTTGAGAATTCTGATAAGAGAAACAATCCATTGATTGCACTCTGGCGGGAGTTGATAGATGAATTATTTAGTATATGGAATATTATAGTGATAATTGTATTGGAAGAGATAGATTAGATATAGATACATAATATGATAGATTTAGATAAAAGTTAATTCGGATAAAATATATAAGTTAGATAGGTAATAACCTTTAAGATCCTGCAGCCCCCGACACCAAGGGTCTACAAAGAAGCATATGATGCTTCCTAGTCCCTCCTGATGTTGGAAGCTGCAAAACTTAAATAGAGGGGAATTAATTTATGGCTGGTTTAGCTGGACTCTAGGTCACCGTCGTCTCAGGCGACTGGCAGGATTATCTGGAAGTGTTTTAGATGAAGGAGTTTTACTAATGGATTGGAATTGTTTACTAGGGATTCATGGAACTTTTGGTAGTGGGATTTGGAGAGGTCAATTTTTTTACTTTTAAAATAAATAAATACAAAGATTGTAACTGACCTTCATCGATTTATCCATCATTTCGGCAGAATCGGCCTGAAATTAATGTAATAATTTATCAAAAATCATAATAAAATGATCACTCTTATCAAAATATAAACATTTATTCCATGACTTTTTTTCTTCGTAATTGTATTTGGGTATGAATAAAATTTCAATTACTTTTCCTGATAAGTAAAAAATTAAACAGGAATAATGATGCATGCAATGAAATGTTTATGAGATCAGGAAATAAACTTTTATTAACACATAAGGAGAAGTAAGGAAGAAGTAATAAACAAATATTAACCTGATTGACATTACTCAGAAGAGAAGAATGTTGTAAAGATTTTAATGTTTAAGTTGTCTATAGTATGACACAGGATTAAAGTCAGTTGAAAGCATGGGAAAATTGTAAGGGAGCCAATGAGGTTAGTCCGGGATTGTGCAGCAAGGCCCACAATTTCACATAAGGCTAACCTCATTGGTTCCTCAATACTAGTTTCCGAGGCTGTCAACTGATTTAACAGTGTGTCATACTATAAAAGATGAGATGTAAAAATTTAACTTGATTCCAAACAGTTCTATACTTTTTCCTGTCTCGATTTAAAATTGACACCAACCATCTCAGACAGGCGCTTTTTCCGAATTCTGAGAATTAAAGCCTCTGTCTGATACTCATAAGATAAAATCTAGTCAATTTTTTTTAAATAAAAATTGATACGCAAAGTGAAAATGTTTAGAATTTGACAAATATTGCTTGGGATGAAACTTAAAATAATAATATATATAGAAGGAGCACTACTGATAACAAGAAAGCCGGTTCACTGTCTTAAGTAATGCTACTGACCTGACAAAATAAAATGTTTTTCAACAAAGTTGACAATATTTCCAGTTGCTGAATTATTGCGTTCTAATTATTAATTATTCATAAAAAAATAATATAATATTGGTGCATTACAATATTTTAAGCATTTTAATTGTATTTTAACATTGTTAATTAAAATTATGTTAAAAGTAGTCCTCGTCAAGTAAATGTAGAATTTCGTATTCCCCTACCCTTTTGCTATCTAAGACCGATGTTATTTCAATACTATTTAAGATATTATTTAAGTACTTAGAAAGGTTTTAAGTTATTTTATTTGTTACTCAAGATCTTTTTTCATTAGTGGAGTGGATATTTATAACAAATTTATGGTACCCCTACTTAAGAACCACCAGTCAACCAGCTTTCGTGTTATCAGTAGAATTACATTGTGTTTATGATCCTATGCTCCTTCTATATTAGTATTATTCTAAGGGATGAAAGTAGAGAAATAATTTTCTTTTTACCTCATTAAGAACTCGTTTGAGCCTGAGAAGCATAGTCTTAATATTGATAACTTCTTGAAACATAGTTTGATATGTGCCTCTATCCACTCTGATTCCTGAGTCAATACTGACGTCATCTCCTCCAGGCGAAGCTGTGCGCTGTAACATACAATAGTGTCAGTAATAAAGGCAGAGATCAACTCACCAAAATAAAATACGATTTACTTTGTACGCATAGCATATTTAACAGGAGATCTCGTATTCCATACGCATTTAATACGGTCCGGTTTTAGGCACCGTATTTGCTTAGTCGATCAAGTGAAATGAAGTTATAACTGATCCCGCCATAACATTAAGTATTTTATTGTGAAGGTTCACTTAGGTAATAAGGAAGTTTAAAACAAAAAATATCGTTAATTAAATTGTGATTACTTTGCATAATAATAAAGTTGCATAAAAAAAATAGTATTTCAAAAATTATTTGAAAATAATAGTTTAACGAGAAGGTTATCCTATATATACGATCGCCTCTGAAGGTAAATACAGGGAATCGATTTAGATTCTTTCTCCCTAGTTCTAGCGTATCGAACTGGATTCCCTCCGCATAGTTCCTACAGCATATGTAACCGTATTTAGATATCGTACTTAATACGATCCACGGATTTTAAATATTGTATGAATGCAAAAAATTACTATCATTATTTACTCTACAGTCTATCGTTTAGTTTAAAAATCCCCAAGGTCATAAGTATTTTAGGGATTGACCAGTCAGAGAAGCCGCTGCCAACCTCTCACTTAAAAAGAGAAAAAAAATCCCTACCACAATAACCGCTGTATAGAAAAAAAACCTTCTTCCCGGCAATCGTTCACTTTGTTTGTGATTTGTGGTTCTTCTTTTGATTACATCGTTTTGAAAAATACTTTCAAATTAATCTTAAAAATGATATTTTAAAATAAAACTACACTAAAGAAATGTAAAAAAACATCGCCAAGAAAATACGGGTGAAATAACCTGATTTGTTTACATAGTTTTTCCCGCTCCCATCTTGCAGGGATTTTTTTTCATAAGAATCAGTGGTGTCTAAACTGACCTGTCAAGATTTTTAAACTAACCGATAAACTGTAGCATTTTACATCTTTTTTCTCACTCTTTCTTTTCTTAAATAAATGAGGACCAAGGGTGCTCCGGGCATTTTTCCCGTTTGCCCGATAGGCCAGTCCGGGCCTGGGAAGCGCTTTTACCTTATCTTCTCTTCTTAAGTGTAGATATCACAACGTTCAACACATGACTACACTCTAAGATTAAACACGACTCGAATAAATCTTAAGATTGTCTACAAGCAAATCTGTAGTCAATTTGCTTAAGCAAATAGACAACATATGCAGGATGTAAAACTTACCAAATGGTTGGTTTTCCTAGGGCTAGATATACTAGACTGAGACTGATGGGATTTCGGACTATCACTAGGTGCAATACTGCTCCTACTAGTAACTCTGCTTCTAACTCTTCGACCTCCATCTAGACTAGTGCTTAGTCTGAAACAATAACAAATAGTCCAATTACATTGTAAAAATATAGAACATTGTAAAAAAAAATAATAAAAAATCGGGTCCGGGTCGGGTCTGACATTATCATCAAACATGATTGAATAAATTAAATAATTAATGTAATGAAAAAATTAAAATGAAATATAAAAAGACACAGCTCGTCTAAAACAACCTTTTCTTCTTCGTCTTTTTTAATCTGTGAGTGCACGTACAAGAGTGAACGTACAAGAGTGCGCTGCGTTAGCGGCTTTTTGCGGCCGTAGCGAGGCAATTGTGGAACCATCATTTTCCGCATCGCAATGACCGCTACGCACGGACGGACGGACGCATCGCTACCGCAGTATTGTGAATGCACCTTTAGGCAAGAAGATTCAGGTTCAAGTAAGGAATATATTATAGCCAATCAACTATATACGTCATATTATCCAGCCTATTTATATTATTTGGAGTCCAATATGTGCCATTTCATATAGCATTTTGATCCGAGCTAATCAAATATGTTCCTGGATATATGATGGATATATGTTCCAACATATATCCAATAGTTTTCCTGATTAATTTTCCTGAATTTTTAGCCAAGTCAAATACGTCATTAACTTTTACAGAACACACTGAACGTCCGGTCACATGTTTACGTGTTGAGGTTCATTTTATAGGCAAATGAATTTTAGGAAAGATTTAGTATTTCATGAAAAAAAGTGGGAGTTAGGCCTCTTGCAAATCCATCGCTTTCCTCTCCTTTGAGGATGTAGGGAAGCATATTGTTGAACAATTTAATCATCTAGGTTTCACCAATCTGGTATTTTTAGACCAGGATTGTATAACCATCCTGGTAAGCCATGACCAGGACCATGACACATATGTGTGTGTGTATATGTGTGCGTTTATGTGTATGTATGTATGTGTGTGAGTGTATGTATATATGGATGTGTGTGTATGTATGTATTTATATATTTTATTGTTTTATTTAAATATTAGTATTGAATTTTAGTATTAGTTCATTAAAGTTCTAACATCAGGTATATCTTTTTTTGTTTTCCGTTTAATTTAATTTAATTTCTCATATGATGGAATAGGAGTATATAAATCTTGATTTTTTTTTTTTTTAACTCCTTCATGTTAATGTATACTCCTGTACTTTTAATAAATAAATAGCCAAATTAGTTAATAAGTTATTTATTTAAATCTTAATGTAGGAAATTTATATTATATGTATGTAACCTTATATATGTTTTTTATTACTTGTTATTGTATTGGACTTTTAGTCCGTTATGTTTATAAATAAATGAATGAAGCTTATTTTTATACGCATCATTTTCATGATGAAAATTCGCTATACTTAAAATATCTCTAAACTAATAGTTAAAACACAGTAAAACACATTAGGTAATAAGTGCGTTGTGAATAAATACTGTAAACTGTATTAAGATACATACAAAAACATAATATCAGATATATTATATTTATTATCATACCATTATATTATCATACATATATTATCACACCAATAATCAGCCTCATTAATCAGGATAACAGCCTTAAAAACAAGAAAACATCAAACCAATCCTTAAGAAGATACTGGGAACTAAATATCCGGAATTCTTTCTTGTTTTTCATTTAACAATGAAAGTTATCTTCCAATCTAAGACGATCTTGATTTAGATCAAGTATCACATAAAATTAATCTAATATAATAAAATTACATAATTTTTTTATTTAACACCAAAAAAAATTAAATTAAAAGGGTTACTAGTGAAAATAATCAGGAAGAAATAATTTGATCTGTGAAGCGAGACCAATCTAAAAGTCACTCATGTGTACAAGGAGCTCTATGTATACGGGGTACGACATGTGATACTACTACATGCGTTCATCAGGGAAGTATAGATATACAGTTACTTTAGAACGAGATAGGAAAATGGTCATTTCCTCCATAGATTTTCCTCCATAAGTGGTTTTCTCCGGGTGATTTTTAATGTTCTAACATAATTGTTTTTATATAATATTTTTAAATCACAGTTATTATTATGTAATTATAGAATCGGCGATGTGAACAGTAAGAATAATAAGAAAGTCGATACGACAAGGGTTTGGTCACGAACTCGATCTAAGTTGTAATCGATTCGATGTTTGTCGCATTGGCAAACGTGATCTACCTCCACGTATTTCTTAATCGCTGAGAGACGTCCGATAATGAGAATAGGACGTTTCTTTGAGTCTCTGAGTCAAATAGTTTCTTCATTAAGTCATATGAGAGTTTCTATTAATGACGCTTGACATTAAGATGAAGCAATAATTTATTTCTGTATCATAAACATAAGTATAACTCAAACGCAAGTAATGTTCTTGGTACGCCCTATAGAAGCATATTTCTGTACGAAATAAGACCAAAAAACCGACTTAAAGAGATTTGCATTAAGGTCCTATAGTCAATATTCTGAAATCGTTTTTTAAACCGTATTATAAAAAGCTACCCCAATATGCATCCGATTTGTTAGACGTAACAACCACGAAGCGTCCCTACTTTTAAGAAGAGCGGTTAGCTGATTTAAAAAGAAACTACAATGATTTAAACGAGCATTATTTTATCCAATGAATATGATAACCGAGGAGTCCAAGAATTAGATAAGTAAACAAGCGTCTCTTCGCTGATGATTTTTTTCCAATAAACCCAGTGAAGTCTCCGTCATGTTACCAAACCCCTTTTTGGGGTTATCAGATCACCAAATAGACTTATATACTAACTCCCTGAAGCTGTTAGCCCTAGCTAATAGAATAAAAACACAACTTTATTCATAATATATAGGTATAATATAATTTAATGTTTATATAATTTTTTGAAGTTTCCTGTATATGCTTTACAGCAGTTACTCAATTTTCAAGCAATACTCGTAACTCATTCTTTCAATAATTTTTAAAGGAAATGCGCTGAAAACGTTTAGATATTAACATTTAACTGGGATTCAAAGCTTATTTGTATTACAATGAGTTATTAAAGCTTTTGAGGAGTTTTTTTTCTTTACAATAAGCTTTGATTGTTGTACAAAAATAACTAATACAAAGCATTATTTGTACTAGCTCAAATAATTATTTGTACTAAAATTAGCAGTGCACACTGTGTGCACTGCTAATTTTAGAGGCATAGTTTGGTATAAACAACCAGATATTATGCACATTTCCTTCTAAAAATAAGTGAGGAGTAGTAATTGAATAACTTTACGTTATAGAGCAGAAACCGGAAGCTAAGCAAGAAATGGATTGTTAAGCCGGAAAACGCATTCCAAGGGAAATCCCCCGTCAGGTGGACCACCTCATTCGATTTTGTTTTAGTTTTCTGTGATAACCTTTCTAGTTTATCGCAGACTAAGAGATAATTTGACAACAACAACAAATTAAGAACAGACTTAGTGATAAGAGCTTCAAGAAATAGTACAATTTCAGTACATGCCTAACTGTCTCAAACAATCGAAACAATAATCAAGTTTATTGATGAAATAAATCTGTATTCAAACTTTCACCATAAATAAAGTTCCTAATGGGAAGAAATAAAGGTCAAACCGTACGGCTGGAAGAGTAAAGGAATGTAGTACTAGGGTTAGAATTGAGGTACCTCACAACCTCTGGGTACTAACTGGTACCGCGATGTGACCTTTGCGAGATGAGGTCAAACTCAGTCAGTATAGTTCCTTTAACTGTATCCTCGAGAATAAAGTGAAATTAACAGTATTTTATTCTAAACGCGAAACGAGTATTAAATCTTTCTGTTTTTTTACAGAGATTGAACTTTTTTGTCATTAATAAACTGCGTAGGCTTCCGCGGTTATTGTCATGAAGATTTAGGTCTTCCGGTGGTGACCGCGTCAATATAGATGAAGAATCCGACGTTTCGCTCCCACTGTGGGAGGCATCTTCAGGGATGTAGGACATCATGGATAGAAACACAATGCTCTACAAAACTGAACTCCATTTGTGTCATTTGTGAGTGCGATTGACTAACAAAAGCATTATAATGACCCGTGCAAGCAGCATCTCAGGCCTGTCAACCAGACACGGAGGGGGTTGACACTCTTGTAATTTTTACATATCCACAAAACATGTACGTCAAAATGGTAGAATTTATAAACACTCAAGTGAAACACCTTGCCTGCCTAAGTTAATTTCTATAAACCCTGCAAGACTATTACCAGTTAAGTTCTCTAATAGTTAAAATAGTAAACATTTTCTTAGGTCCTCCAAAACTGTTATCAGTTTAGTTCATTAATAGTAAAAACTAACATAAGACCTCCGAGACTATTGCCAGTTAAGTTCTCTAATAGTTAAAATAGTAAACAAACATTTTAGCCCTCCAGAGCTATTATCAATTGATTAATAGCTCCAATATTTAAAGTATTAAAAAGCGTCTAAGGGGTTTCAGGCATGTTGTCAAATAAGTTCTCTTATCGTGAAAATAGTAAAACATTTTTAAGACGTTTTTTCAGTTTAGTCTGATGTAAATCGCGGAGGAAGTAAATAAAAACAATAGCTGTGAAATGCAGAATTAACTTTCTAGATATTTATTATTTAGACACATAAATCGGATAAGCATCGCTGTATATAGTGATGAAAAACAAAAGAAACGTTCTTTATATGGATTGTTTTCTTTTATGGATCAAGATCGATTATATAAGGCATTGATGGAAGCAGCAATAAATCGATAAATGACCGGAACTGTAACATAAAATTCAGCTCAGTATGATGAAAGAGATCCCTTTTAACGACATGCTTGTACGAGGGGGTTCATTGGGAGTTATTTATGAATTAATGAATTATTAAATAAATGTTTTAAAGGTGTAATGCCTCTATGATACTAAGAAATGCCTTGGTACAAAAAATAAAATTCTTATTTTTGAATGCATAAGGTATTTGTTTTCTAAATTGACCTTAAATTTTCAACTTCTTACCTTATATTGTGTGTAGGCATACTTATGTTGCATGTAGACATGGTTATATTGCATGTAGACATGGTTATGTTTCATGAAGACATGGTTATGTTTACCTTGTAACGACACCCATTTCATTTCATCAAAAATTCCATTTAAGTTCTCAACCACCGACAATTTTAGGAAATTTCCAAAGGATTTACGAGCTTTCAAAAGTTGGGATCATGATTGGTACACGTAATATTTAAACCAATTGAATCAATCCCTTCGATTCATTAAATAAAATCGATCTTCTAAATAAAATATAAAATGGATTTGTAAGCATGATAAGGAAAATTTGAAAACAGCGATCCTTCTAAATAATTTTATAAGCACACCAGTATAAAATTTAAAGGAGTATATATTCTAAGAAGAAAATTTGAAAACAGCGATCTTTCTAAATAATTTAACCTATAGGGCCCCTCTAGTAATAATATCTCTATGTATATAAAATCTTGCGGTAAGAAAATAAAATCTAAATTAAGATTCGAACACACTATTCTTTGTAATGATATGACTCTAATTATAAACTTACTATCTAATTTTTACGCCTGGTTTTAATAATTAATACAGGATTAAAGTTACAAAGAGATTAAGTAGTTAGTAAAGGTGCGGTTCATAATTTTAGAAATGTAATTAATGTTGGTCTAATAAACATAGATAGAAACGATCTCTCATCGTGTTAGAGATATGAAAATATTGCATTATACTCTATTATTAATATTGAAATGAGTGCAGGATAATAAAATTATCAGGTTGTACTATGTGATTTATTTTGAAAAATAATTAACTTGTTTAATTAACTCAACAATGTTTAGCCAATATTCAAGTAAAATGAAGCTCACGAAATTCGCCTATAATGATTCTTCCAAAGATTATATTGAGTAGAGTTATTTTTAAGTAAAAATATATAATGCAATAATATTTATTTTTTAATATGTGATATGTGCTAAACTTAATTTAACCAGTCCAGAGTCGGCAACACCATTGCTGACACGAAGCAAAAATACCTCAGAAGCGCCATTTAGGATTGAAAATTTGCTTAAAAAAAGAAAAATTCTTTCATTGTATTTTTAAAAATGATTGAAGCAGCGACGTAGCCAAGGAAAGGTCCTACTAGACAAGAGCCCAGGGGTGTTTTGTTAATAAAAAGTGTAATGGCTGGAACCGGTCTCAATTTTTCGTAAATACCTTTCTGAACAAGGATCTGCAATTCTGCCAACTCGTATCGGATGGGTGTCCCAAGCAGAACGCACTTTAGGGGTCAAAGGTTCTGCCTGGGACACCCATCCGATACGAGTCTGCAGAATTACGGATCCTTGTTCAGGAAGGTATTTACGAAAAATTGAGACCGGTTCCAGCCATTACACTGTTTGTTAACTTGGGTGGTAAATTTGACCTGTAAAGTGCGATCTGCCTGGGACGCCCATCCGATACGAGTCGGCAGAATTGCAGATCCTTGTTCAGGAAGGTATTTACGAAAAATTGAGACCGGTTCCAGCCATTACACTTTTTATTAAGAAAACACCCCTGGGCTCTTGGTCTATATGGGTTTGGACCCCCTAGGTCTAGGTTAATATATAACTTGCTATTAATCTAATAAAAAATTAACGTGTGAAAATCTAATTTTAAACAATATACAAAATTTGTCCATGTAATTTATAATTGTTATTAAGTGGGGTAGGAGAAGAGGATAGACCCCATTTTCCCTGCGACTAGAGATCTATTGTACAGTCCCCTAAATTACTACAAGACAGAATAATCCTTTTTTCTGAGAAGGTCCAGAATCAAAACAAGTGATTTATCAGTAAAGTCAAACTTGGAAAGAGTCCAGCTACTTAAATTGGAGAACCTATTAAAGGCTGGAGCCTCATAGCTCAGAAGAATGTGAGCGGCAGTTTCGGAATCCAAAGCCTAGATACTGGGTCCTCTTTAAAGATACAGTAAGTATCGAATGTGTAAGCGAAGAGTTGACAGTTACTAATTGTCTAGTTGCTGTTCTGATAAAATCATTTCTTATTACACTGAGGAGATACTCAGTCAGCTAGGGATAGGGTTCTTTTAACATGAGTTTGCTGAGCCTCATGCCAGAGGGTTTACCCAATGCTTTAGGTGATTAGTTAAGAACCAATCATTTTCACTTGCCAGACTATGTAAATTAAAATGTACCCTTTATTATATAACGTATATAACTGTAATGGTTTATTAGTAGTAAATACGGCCGATGTATTACGCTAAAATAACGACTTACCGGTTTTGAACATGCGGAGTGATAACGACTGTTATCAGTTTCAGTGTTGCCAAATATCTGAGGAGTGGTTAAATATCCCTAGTGACTAAACAACTTCCACTCCATACAATAACTTCACAAAAAATAATAATAAAATTTAGCCCACTCCTTGAAAAAAAATCTGGTTAGGCTACTGGGTAAAGATATGATTATTAACGCTATACTTGGTTAGTACACTCAATCGAGTAAAACATGTGTGGGGTCAATATACCACTTTAGTTTAACCAATCGTACCACAAAATTTTGTTTATAATTTTTTTGATAATTTGAATTTTAAGTTGCTTTGTTAGGTGTTGATGAGAGGTATATTATAACACATGGTTATAATCAGTTGACAGCGAGGAAAAATAATGCGAAAAAGCCAATAATGTTAGTCCTGGATGTTAAACCACGCCCGTAATTTCATAAGAGGCAAACCTCTTATGAATATAATTATGAATATCTCATTGTTATTGTAAATTATATAGTGATTATATTAGTAATACATTATTATTATTATTTCATTATTTCCTTATAATTAATACATTGTTTCTGTAAATATAAAAATAAAAGAAGTTCTTAGGGATTCCAAAATTGTAATATTTAGTTATATAGATTATTAAGTTTACTTGTTTATTGTCTACTGTCTACTACTGTTTACTTTGTTACTGTCTATTAGTTTACTGTCCTATATGTGTAATTGTTTCTATATAAAATTTAAATAAGTAAACCTACCATAATTTCTACTAAGTCCTGAGCGCATGTAGTATTATCAATGGAGCATGCGCTCAAAAAAAACCTCATTGATTCCTAAATACTATTTCCCCCCGCTGTCAACTAATTATAACCATGTGCCATGCTGTAACATTCTGCAATATTTATATAACTATAAGAAGCGTATACAGTGTAAAAATAGTATAAAGTGAACTAAGCGGAAGTTATAAAAATGAAACATCAAGGGGGAACAAAAACAAAAGGTTACAGACGGTGAGACGGAAAAAATCTTATTAAACTTAGAAACTAAATACTTAGCTAAGAATAGCATAGCTTGTAAGACTTCAGACTAGAAATTTGTTGAGCCTACTCCTAAGAAAACTTCTTGAATTTTGAATACTTGTTTTAAGTACTTTGATTTCAATGGTTTCCAAAGCTATTCACGACTAAGGTGGGGACTTAGCTTTTTATGAAACATGACAATAATGCATATTATAATGCTACAAAACGACATTCATATAAACATCATAATTTCCACTCAATAGAAAAATAATTATCATGTACGGTTAAAACCATGAATTTTGATCATAAATTAAGGGAACGTCGCGTTAAGTCGATATGCCATACATCAAAGTGACCTCGTTGTGAAATAAAAAATAGAGAAGAATCCATGACAAAACACTTGTCAAAAACAAACTGCACATGCTTGGTTCGAACTGCGCATGCTTACAATCATTATATTATGTGTGTGCACATGTCCTAAATTTAGAGGCAAACTATCCTCTCAATGATTTCCTACTGTTTTGCTAATTAGGAAGGTTATAAACATACACAACAAAGTAATATCTTTACTGTTTTATTTTACTTAAATTAAAAATTTCACTATAGTTATAAATCACTACAAATACCGAACTACAAGCACTGAAGAAAGTTGAGGAGCAAACTGGACTTATCCTTTATATAAAACCAGCGTTTCGCGCCTTGCTATAACAATGGGGCGTTTGCTCCTATTCCTCTATCTTATACCACGTCTATGGGGTCAGAAAAGTTCCCTAACTCTTCATCTCTTTTAGTCAAGATCTTTGGTAAAACATGTTAGGTAAAATGCGTAATGAAATGCCTAGTAAAAATGTTCGTGTTCAAAATCAGCTGCTAGCTAATTTAAGGTCGATACTACTAGTGGTAAAACTGTTCAAAATCTAAACAGACTTAATTATACGATGCGAGAGAGTGACGTCACAGGATGAACCATGGCTTCATTTTAAAATAAAAGAACTTTTTGTTATTTCTGTTTAAATTGCTGTGAAGTACAGCTTCTGCCAACGAGTTTCTTTAGGTGCCACACCAGCCTCTGGTCTAAGACCAGAAGACGGGCTCTAAGATCAAAAGCTAGGCAAGCACAAATTGAAAAAATATACTTTTATCGTGTTTAAAAAATTTTGAAAAGGAAATGGCCATTATACAGACCCTGCTTGTAAGGGAAAGGGAGATAAATTTAGATAAAAAGAGATAATCGTATTATAGCCAGAGGTCGTAGCTGGCTTGAAACTAGATTTAGTGGCTAATTTTATTCATTTTAAGCTGGTAACAGCTATGGTAATACCAGTAATCACTTTTCTTACTTCTTGATCAACCTCTAAACCAGTTGACTTTTCGAAAACGGAATATTTAAAATCTTTGAGTGAACTAAAACAATAGGAAAATTACAACCACGTTAAACAATAGTTTTTAATTTTTATCAGATAAAAAAACAACTCATAAATATAAAAGTTTAATTATAGCTCCTCTGTCATTTAGTAATTAAACAATTTTCGACACTACAGTTTTCTAACTAGTGTTAAAATACAAAAATAAGCTGCCAATTACGGAACGGTTGATAACACTTAAACGACTTAGCCTACAAACTTTTAAGCTAAAGTTGTAGGAGAATATAATATTGCTATTTAAGCTAGTATATTTACAAGAAAAGTGCGTGTATTTATATAAATTGCGCTAGCTGCAGATATTGCTCGAGACCTTTTTGTATTCAAAAGAATTAAAAATATTATAGACCAAGAGTCCAGGGGTGTTTTGTTGATAAAAAGTGTAATGGCTGGAACCGGTCTCAATTTTTCGTAAATACCTTCCTGAACAAGGATCTGCAATTCTGCCGACTCGTATCGGATGGGTGTCCCAGGCAGAACGCACTTTACAGGTCAAATTTACCACCCAAGTTAACAAACAGTGTAATGGCTGGAACCGGTCTCAATTTTTCGTAAGTACCTTCCTGAACAAGGATCTGCAATTCTGCCGACTCGTATCGGATGGGTGTCCCAGGCAGAACCTTTGACCCCTAAAGTGCGTTCTGCCTGGGACACCCATCCGATACGAGTCGGCAGAATTGCAGATCCTTGTTCAGGAAGGTATTTACGAAAAATTGAGACCGGTTCCAGCCATTAAACTTTTTATTAACAAAACACCCCTGGGCTCTTGGTCTATAATTAGAAACACTTTTTAACCAACAAATATTTCTCCGTTCTTTCTTAAAAAAGTCTTAAGTCACGTCATTTCAATACAGAGTGTTGAAATGAACCCAAAATCCCCCCCCCATTTTTCTTCTCGTGGAACTTGATTTTTGTACTACGTTTCATTATAATTGGATGTTTGAGCAGAAGTGTGTTTACAAGAAATGTGCATATCCATGATATGTATGTGTATAGTATGTCTATGCACATAGTGCATCAGTGCTTGCCGTTCGGTGTTTCGTCGTGATTTAAAACTTTGGTGCTTATATAAAGTTATGTATATAGATGTATGAGTGTATAATAACTCATACATCTATACTGACACCAATTTCATTTCGATTTTTGGGTTCTCTAGGGGCTGAAACGTCGACATTTGATGGAAAAAAGTGGGTGTTACGTTTTATGCTAATGCAATGCTTTGACTCCTTTTATAGAAGGTAAAGAAGCTTTATAAATATAGCATCACGTGCAGATGTCATGTTTGCCTGAATAACAATGAACAGAAATTTAACTGTGTTAGGATGGTTTCTAACGTAAAAGAATAGATAATTTATAACCCTATCGAGAACCAAAAAATAGAGAGAATTCAACACGAAACACACGTAAAAAACCAACTGCACATGCTTGGTACAAACTGCGCATGCTTACAATTTTTATAACAGCGCAGGTCTTAAATTTTAGAGGCAAACTTACCTCTCAATGGTTTCCCATTGTTTATTGCTTGAGAAGGTTATAACAAAACACGCTTAAATTATCACTCACTGAGGTGGCAAAGTATAGTCCACAATTTAAAATTAAGTAAGCACAAATAATTTAACAAGCACCACAAATGTAACAATCACGAGAAGCACAGAAGAAAGTTGAGAAGCAAACTCGACAACCTTGCTACATAACCTGCGTTTGGCGCCTTTTTTTCATTATTACCAAGAGGAAGGTAATTTTGCTCCTATTTCTCTATCTCATACAACTTCCATGGGGTCAGAAATGTTCCTTAATACGTCATCCCCTTTATTCAAGATCCATGCTATACATGGGAAATCTAGAATCACCTTTCCGGGGCTGTTTGTAACCTTATTATAACCTCCTTCCAGATGTCCCAGAATTTATTAAGGTTATATTCAATCAATTGTTTGTCGTCTTAAAATTCGTACAATTATAGTTACTGCATTTTTTATATTTTTTACATGTTTGTGATTCAAATTTGGAATAGAAATCAAAGAGGTTCCAGATAACTTTTTGATTTTTTTAAATTCTACCGATATGCTATTAGTAATTTAAATTCTTTCTCTATTAGTATCTTTATGCGGAAAAGATACTAAAACGTTACTAATACTAATATCTAAGAGTGACGTTTCTGTTTATTCTCTAAGGATTAAACTTAGGATGTTGTCAAAGTGTATGACATAGACATTACTATGCAAGTAGAGTATGAGAGTTTTAGAGAATAGATAAATACAGGCAAACTTACCTTCCTTGTTAAGTGTTGTTATATGAGAATTGCAAGTTATTTTAATGTGACAAAACTTTTAATCTAAATAATCGGATTGTACAAAATGATTGGTGTATATATATATATATATATATATATATTATATATATATATATATATATATATACTTGAAAACGATCTCTTCTCGTCCACTTCCGTAATCTAAACTTCATAAGCTTAATTTTCTGGTAAAAATTCGCTAAATTCGAAATGGACTTAAACCCTATATACAACATCCTTGAATCAAATATGTCATCTGCACGTCTGCATGTAATTTATACACCTAAAAGTGTCATCATATTTATATTTAATACAATAAATGATCATTTAATGACTAAAACACATAATGACTCACTTGTTATCAGTAGATGTATTGATAAGGCCGTATCGATCTATTCTTTCGACACTTCGCCTCACCCACGGCACAGACACTTGCATCACACAATTGTTTTTAAAGTATCACAAAAATATCACGTAACTAGCGGTAAACTAAATAACTAATAGCTCCATAAATAATTCATAAATAATCTATAAAAGTTAATTAAAAAATAGAACATTGCAATTTAGCGTTTTGTAAACTAAACAACAAATGAAAGAGGTTTTAATCCTTAAGCAATCTGAGTGTAAATGAAGGTTTGAAATCTAACACGTTTTTTGTAAGAAATGCAGTAAAATTAACTTATAATATTTTCAGTACCAAGTAAACAAAATCCGTTTCAGAGGTCCCAGATCATGAAAAAATACGTTTCGCGAAACTTAATATAACACGGCATTATTTATAACCTTATAATGTAAACTCTGGCAAACTTAACCACAACAAAAACTGTAAATTATAGTTTTTAAGTCGGTGTTCCGGTTTTTTCAAGTATAAAGTTTATAAACTTTAAACATTTTGCTGAGTAAGCAAAAGTTTAAAAAAATTTGTAAAATTCAGGGTTGATTTTATTTTTTTGGTTTTGTGGCGCTGAATCGAATGAAACGGTAGTCGATTTCTGAATATCTAAAATAGGACCAATAAACTACACATTTCAATTGGGGAGTCGATTAGGATGTTTTGGGCATGTAAGTTAAATGGAAATGGTCCAGAGTCGGTGCGAGCACTCAAACCCACGGTACCTGGGTTCGAATCCTGGTATGGACCATAATTTGTTATAGTTTTATTTATGTTATATAAGTTTATATTTACAAAATAATTCTAGCGCGGTGGTCCGCATGTCAGGCGAATTTCCTTTGGTATGCGTGTTTCCATGGTTAACAACCCATTTCTAGCTTAAGGTTCCAGTTTATGCTTCATAACCTAAGCAGTTACTCCGGATCCTTAAGTTTGAAATTGGTTGCTAAGCACGGAAACACACATCCCTAAGGAAATTCGCCCAACATCCTGACCATCGCGCCAGAATTTTTTAAACTTTTAAACAATAAAATTAATTAGTAAAAAATATTCGCTAAAACCTGAGAAAGAAATCTTATTATAATTAGAAACTTATTATAAAGAAAACACGCAAGTATAGACAAATATGGAAGAAATAATATTTTACATGAAAAATATTAAAAAAAACTGACGCAGCAAAATCAGAGAACTATCTCGAATTCATTTTTAACACTATTCACAATTTATTGTTTAGTTTACAAAAAAAGAATAGAAAGTGTTGCTCTTTGTTTAGTTACGCTCAGCTGATTACTATAGAGATAAACAAACAAACACTGTTACCAATGTAAAGTCTTGTTGTGTACTGAAGTTTTTACGATATTACTCAACCTGTATCATTACTCCCCACCCATATCCCTTCTTTGTAATATACTTCCCCATATTTAAAATAGGTACGTTAAAAATATATATGTTATTCAATAAACACTAGTTATAGCAAAATATCAAAACAATATTAAAAACAAAAATGTTACATTACGTTTAAACATTTTAATTAATTAATTACATACTACATAAGTTTGTTTATGATTAAATTATGATTATTTTTAGCTCAAACTTAATACGTTAGACATATTGATATTTTTTAGTTTCCGATACTCTATTTGCTAAGTCAGTACATCAAAATTATATATGACTAGGAATAACATTTAATAATTTCATTGAATTGGTCAAAGATTTTAATTTCAAGATGTAAAAGAAGTTAATAATACTTATTATTATATTCTTCAATAGTATGTTTCCTCGAGAAAAAAAGTTTAGTTTTTTAAAGTTTTAAAATGAAATAAGTAGAACAATATGTTGTTTTATTTCCCAAGTAACCTTAGTATGGTAAAAGCTTCATTAAATAACTTGAAAAGAATTTATACTGAACAGGGTCAGATTTTTCTCTAAAGATAAGAATAAAGTATTTAAAGTTCTTACAGTAAAGTTGAAAGCAATAAGATTAAGTACGTTAAATATTTAAGTAAATCAAAAAATGTGGTACGGGGTACCTCAGAACTTTTCCTCATCACATCGGATTCGCTACGCCCATCCTTACTACTTAGGACTCGCTACGCTCGTCCTCAGAAAATAAAAATTACCAACTTTGTACTGCAACACGACGTATTGAAAGTCAACTCCCCACACACAGCTATGGCTTGTGGGATTGCTAAAAATTAGTTTTTTTTAATATGTAGATCCAGGTTAAATTTGTATTTTTGTTATTATATAATAATTGTATTAAAAATTGTATAATTGTATATTAGCAATAAAGGAAGTATTTGAATTTGAACTTAGTATCCTTATTTGTTATTTAAAGGCATACAAATGTACCTAAAACAACTTTCTAAACCTTGCCAGGTTTAGAACCCAGGTACCTAGGTATTAAGTGCTCCTCAGGACGACTCTCATTTAACTCACAAAACAAAAAAATGTTGAAAACGACTCCGCATTTGAAATACATTGTTTAGACCTTTTTTTTTTCTCTTTCCTTTTTCTTGTTTATTGACCACAGTTTTTTCGACTATTTGGACAACCTACTCGAAATTTAATTCTTCATAGACCGTAATTTTGGTCTCCGGTAATTTACCATGGATTTATCGACTTTTTGGTCACATAGAGTGGTCGTATTGACTTCGGACCGGATTAATTCGATTCAGCGATTTGTGTCGTGATCTAAGGTTCGACTCCCACCATGACGCTTATCCCATTAGTGATTTTTTTAAATTTGCTAATAAAGGTAGATAAACAACAAACGTCATAGTCTAAGAGCCCATTGCTAACTTGCTTGATTGATTTATTTTGGCTCCAATCATCTGTAATGTAAGAACTCACTTGCGTTCGTTCAATAAAATTTTATTTCCTTATAATTTAAGAAAACTGCCAGACAAGTAAAAGTGGTAAATTTCCGACTATGAAGCATACAACAAAACCCTGAGCAAGGACTGAATTATTGAGCAAGAAACCAAGCATCCCAAAGGAAATTCGCCCGCCTAGCTGACCCCGGGTTCAGAATTTGTTCTTCTAATATGAACAAATTATATTATTATATAATTTGTTTATATTAGAAGTACAAATATAAAGATGAATCATATAATAAATCATTTTTAAAAAACTTGATTTTCTAAAAGCAAATTAATAAAATAAAGAACTAGATAGAGACATATGTAACCAGCTATTTTTGGCTATTTTTAGACTATTATAACTGCGGAAAAATGATTTGGCCGCACTATAAGTTGATTTCAAACTTTAATAAAAATGTAAAAAGTTGTTTACAACCTAGAGAAAACGATTCATTTTTTTTTCAAGAAAAAATAGTAATTTTTCGCTTGACCAAATTTAGAGTAAAGTATTCATTACAATCACAGAACACCATGAAATTGCATTGGAGTTGTGGTTGTATATCTCACACGTGTAACTGGTCATTATTCCACTAGAACTAACAAGACGTTAATTATAACTATCTATTTCTTTTCTTGAAACAATTCGTCATAAAGCATCCTCAAATTTTCTGACCAAACCCTGACACTAAGTTATACTCCTATAATCTATCAAATATATCTCCTTGAACCCAACTTGGTCCAAACCCTAATACTAAGTATACTTCTTTAAATCTATCAAATAGTGCTTAGTATCTCTTGAACCCAACTTGGTCCAAACCCTAATACTAAGTTATACTTCTTTAAATCTATCAAATAGTGCTTAGTATCTCCTTGAACCCAACTTGGTCTAAACCCTAATACTAAGTTATACTTCTTTAAATCTATCAAATAGTGCTTAGTATCTCCTTGAACCCAACTTGGTCTAAACCCTAATACTAAGTTATACTTCTTTAAATCTATCAAATAGTGCTTAGTATCTCCTTGAACCAACTTGGTCAAACCCTAATACTAAGTATACTTCTTTAATCTATCAAATAGTGCTTAGTATCTCCTTAAAACCAAATAGGACCAAACCCTAATACTAAGTTATACTTCTTTAAATCTATCAAATAGTGCTTAGTATCTCCTTAAAACCAAATAGGACCAAACCCTAATACTAAGTTACTTCTTTAAATCTATCAAATAGTGCTTAGTATCTCCTTAAACCAAATCTAATACTAAGTTATACTTCTTTAAATCTATCAAATAGTGCTTAGTATCTCCTTAAAACCAAATAGGACCAAACCCTAATACTAAGTTATACTTCTTTAAATCTATCAAATAGTGCTTAGTATCTCCTTGAACCCAACTTGGTCTAAACCCTAATAAGTTATACTTCTTTAAATCTATCAAATAGTGCTTAGTATCTCCTTGAACCCAACTTGGTCTAAACCCTAATACTAAGTTATACTTCTTTAAATCTATCAAATAGTGCTTAGTATCTCCTTAAAACCAAATAGGACCAAACCCTAATACTAAGTTATACTTCTTTAAATCTATCAAATAGTGCTTAGTATCTCCTTAAAACCAAATAGGACCAAACCCTAATACTAAGTTATACTTCTTTAAATCTATCAAATAGTGCTTAGTATCTCCTTAAAACCAAATAGGACCAAACCTAATACTAAGTTATACTTCTTTAAATCTATCAAATAGTGCTTAGTATCTCCTTAAAACCAAATAGGACCAAACCCTAATACTAAGTTATACTTCTTTAAATCTATCAAATAGTGCTTAGTATCTCCTTGAACCCAACTTGGTCTAAACCCTAATACTAAGTTATACTTCTTTAAATCTATCAAATAGTGCTTAGTCTCCTTAAAACCAAATAGGACCAAACCCTAATACTAAGTTATACTTCTTTAAATCTATCAAATAGTGCTTAGTATCTACTTAAAACCAAATAGGACCAACCCCTAATACTAAGTTTGTGTTATTTTATTTTCTCTGAAAATTGTGAAATACATTGTCTGAAGAGAAATTCAAAATGTATATTTTACCTTTTCTTATAAAATAAATCCTCCATTGGTTTCAATGAGGAAGAGTCATGTTTGCCAAATATATTTTTGGCAAGTCACAATCCACAGTAAATTAAGTAAAAACAAATTGATTTTTCCATAGAGGCAAATATATTATGAAGGAAATATGTAACACTTAACATGAATAATGGAAGAATTTAGACTACTACATAATAGATACCAGGGAGAGGGGGTTAACTTCAATGAGGAAAAGTTTGGATTCGATTATTGCAAGCTGCTAGAAATCAGTGCTGCAGCGGACCCGTGTGGACAACTCATGAACTAACTCCAACAGCTTTCCAAAAATTACTTATCACATTTTTAACTTTAAATTTATGTACACCATGGCAACTATTGGTTATGACAGCTGCATTTATTGTAAAAATAAAATTATTTTTATTTTTGTTTCTTATTATTTTATCTTTATAATAATGGTTTGCCATTGTCATGTTCTATATAACAAAAATTCAGAAAATAATAGTAATAAAAAAATTATAAACTTCATCATAACGCTACTGATGACTAGTAAGTTTACATTTCATTCAATTATTTAATAATTTAATCAATATAATCTAGGTAATCACATGTGCGCGTCTAAATTTATAAAAACGTCAAGAAACGTTTCTTCAATTGTTTCACAATTTTCATTAAATGCCAAAAATCTATCTTCTAGCATTACTAGTTCATTACTATCTGATTAAATTATTATATGAATTGAATTAAATGTAAACTAATTTGCTATCAGAAGGGTTCTGTGATGATGATGACCGTGCAAAGCGCTTCAGCTAGTTAGAAGTATAACTAGAAAGTATAAAAAAGTTAATTTCAAATGGCAAAAAGCGAGAAATTCAGCCACAGCTACTAAGTTAAAAAGTAAGTCTGCTGCGGCCAAATTTCCCCACCATTGAGTCGACAGTCTTACTGTTTAAGTATATATAGTCTCTGGTAGAGACCATTTGATTTGTCATTATTTTAAAGCTGTCAAAAATGATAATAATGAGCTACCAAATATGAAAATAACTTTGCCTGTAGTCAACTTCAAAATTATATATAATAGACCATTTATTAAAATGAATAATTTTATATTTATATTATCATCATTTAAATTTATATGATTAATAAATACCTAGAGAACTACAGTAGGCACAGATTTAATTGAGGCATTTTTTAACTTAAAACACCATAAGAAATCATAAATAATTCCAATAATTCTATAAATGAAAAAATGTAATTCTAAGAATGATGCATTTTTTTATTTATAGAATTATTGGAAAATTTAAAACTGTCATAATTATTAGATCCTCCTATATATTAATACATTTTTGTCAAACATCATCCAAATCAGCCATGGTATTCTAAAGAATTTTTGAATGCATACAAATAATTCTGCATACTCTTGTACAGAAATCAAATTCAAATGTCCCTTTCTATCCAAAAAAATGTAATATAAGCATGCAAATGACAAAAAAACGAACAAAACAGAAATAAAAACAAATTAGAAAACAATAAATATTTTATTTACAAAAGTCTTAAGTACAAAAACAATTAACAAAATAAATAGATTTTGTTCTTATGTATGCCACTAAGTAAGTGAAATTTATTTTATATTATTGAAATTATTTTTCAAAAAGAGTCCTTTCTTAGATGCAGTAAGGATAAAGTATGCACAACTTAATATGAAAATTTATCCAACATTAAACTTAACCTAAATTATTTATTAAAGCTTATTTTTCAAAGATTTAACCAAGAATTTAAAGAAATGTATATTTTTAAGTATTAACTTAGACATTCTTAAATGAATTCAAGCCAACAGCAATATCTTGTTTAACTTACTTCATGCATACATAAGTCCCAAAAAAACACTAGCCTTAAAGCCCCAAAAATCATAAAGAAATAGTAACAGAAAAAATCTACAGTCCCAAAAAATGTGATGCAAGATCAATCAAGTTCCAAAATTAAGTACACTCATCTTGATCCCTCAATTTAGTCACATATCTGATTCCATTATTTTAATGCACATTTGAAAGAATGAAAATAATCTTGATTTCACATCATATTTCTAATTTTTTGAATTTTTTCTTGAATCCTGATTCATGCAAGAAAAAAAGAAAAAAAAACTATTAACTACTTCAGCAAATTAATAGAGAAAGCATGCAAAAGAATAAAGTGTATCGACAATAATTGAGTGTATTTGTTGTGTGTTCAAAATTATTCATGAGTATTCTAGCCATTGTACATCCATTTTAATAGAATTCGGTAAAAAAGTGATAAAACCAGAATCAAAAAAAAAATGTACGGTAATTTACTATAATAATTATAAGTAGTGATATTTTTGATTTTAGTGCCATAAAACATTTATCCAGAAAAATATGGGAAAAAGTACACCGCAATAAACTTGTAATGCTAATAATTCACTGGATATAGATATTTAGACTATCAAATCTAAATAATAAATACCAAAAGCTCTACTATATTTGTATAATAAAGGTATTTTATATTCTTTCTTAGGATGATAATGATATTAGCACAGGGCAATAGCAAGGTGTTAAAAATCCCTTACTCACTATCTAATTACTTACCAGATAATGGAAATTCCACATTTCTCCATTATAATGAACAATTGTAAAATATGTGTTTGTCGAGTTCATCATACTCATATAATGTATATTTTCCAACACCTTGCAATTGACCTCTGCTAGTGTTGTAATTTTTTTTGTTTTTAACCATTAAATAATTCAGGAACCACTTGTTGATAACTCCCGTAGCAAAACATAATAGTCAAGAAAAGATACTTACGCAGGATGTGCAGACAGTATGGAGTTCCACTCCTGCATGACTTGGCTACGTTGCATCTCTAACTCTGTATTTAGTACTGAATCATCCATCTCATTCAAACTACAACAAAATAATTTTATTCTCATTAATCTTCACTTAAATATCATAAAGTATTATAAATAATTTCAATTTTACAATAAATAAGGGCTGTAATCGAGTCCAGTAGCTCAGTGGTAGAGCACTCGCCATTCGACTTAGAGTTAGAGGAAAAAAATTATGATAATTTTTTTTGTGATTAACTCCATTCACGCTCATTCTCAAGATGTGGAGTTGGAGGGTTCAAATCCAGCCGAGGAAGGACCTTAATATGAGATTATTCCTGGTACCATACACTCAGGAGGTTTTATAATATTTATTATTTAAGTGTTTTAAAATGTTTTGTGCATATAATAAACTATCAGTGATAAACTTTAAAGTGCTTTTTGTTCATTTTATTTTTCAGACAATTTATGAAATTATTACATTAAATTTGAGGAAATTGTTCTTTTATTAATATGTACAGAGTACCTCAGAATATACAAGTCATTAAATTTATACTGCAAAACATCTTCGAAGTCATTTGATAAAAATTAAACTAATGCTGATAATGAGATGAAACTTGGCACATATGTTAGTCTTATACAAAGCCACATGCGTGCCAAATCTCAATCTGAATTCGCATCATTTTTCCACGTTTTATGATTTGTCGATTTTTTGCTGAGTCATTATTGCTGGTTAATGACATTATAAACAAATTATTTTCCAAAAAGCACAACTACAGCAGAGCTCTTGCTTTAGTAATTAAAACTTAATTTCTTTTTCTCTGATATCCGAACGGATTTGCCTGAAACAATTTATCCGGTAAATTTACTAAAAAAACAAAATAAAAAATATAAAAACCCAGGTTTATATGAGAATAGTGAGCATTGTAGGCTTGAAAATAGCCCCCAATACAATGAAAATTGGTATAACTAAAACTGGGTTTATAACATTTGTTAGTTTTAGCATTGACCTTTGAGATTTGAAATGAATCAATCAACTGTATAACCCAAGTGACGTAATAACTTTTTGCCACCAATCTTTACTTTTTTAAATAATATTTTTTTTCAATTGCTAATAAAAATGTATAAATTTAATATTTTTTTAATAGTTTTAACATAAAACCCATAGGTTAAAATTTATGCATCCTCCTCATTGGATTGGGGGGGGGGGGTCACCCATCTAAGTATTGACCTATGCTGCTTGACTCGGATGATTTATCAAGAACTATAATCAATTGGCTAGTCCAGCCTCATACTTGAGATTTGCATTTTAGGCAAAGAGAAATAATAAAGGAAGGACTTGACTCATACTTACTCATGAATAAAAGATAAATAAAAGATGATTAGTTTGACTAGTATCACATCTACTTACTCATTAAGATAATTAGTTTGACTGGTATCAAATCTACTTACTCATTAAGATGATTAGTTTAACTAGTATCAAATCTAATTACTCATTAAGATGATTAGTTTGACTAGTATCACATCTACTTACTCATTAAGATAATTAGTTTGACTGGTATCAAATCTACTTACTCATTAAGATGATTAGTTTAACTAGTATCAAATCTACTTACTCATTAAGATGATTAGTTTAACTAGTATCAAATCTAATTACTCATTAAGATGATTAGTTTGACTAGTGTTAAATCTAATTACTCATTAAGATAATTAGTTTGACTAGTATCAAATCTACTTACTCATTAAGATGATTAGTTTGACTGGTATCAAATCTACTTACTCATTAAGATGATTAGTTTAACTAGTATCAAATCTAATTACTCATTAAGATGATTAGTTTGACTAGTGTTAAATCTAATTAATCATTAAGATAATTAGTTTGACTAGTATCAAATCTACTTACTCATTACGATGATTAGTTTGACTGGTATCAAATCTACTTACTCATTAAGATGATTAGTTTGACTAGTATCAAAGTCAAGCATAAGGTCGTCTGAAGCAAGACTGTCACAAGGTGATAATGTACCAAGGGATGTTGAATTATTTCTTTCTCTTGGTCTCATAGGGCTTTCACTAAGACTTGCTAATACTTTCGACACTTGACCTGCTAGACTGGCCACTGCAAACAAAAACAATGATGATTTAGCAACAATGTATAACACAAATAAAAGAAGTAAATTTAAAATTGGGTATAGGGTATGTTCAGAAATGTTCGTCATCTAATCCTCCCCACTTTAGCACCATGGACTCCTTTCTTTGTCCATAAAATATAAATATTTAATTTATATTTCAGTACGTCTTTGTACTTCGTTTGCTCATCCTCAGACAGTGTTACATATCGTTTTTATTCCCAGCAGTCACCCACCCATATCAGTCAATATAATACATCCATTAATAAGGCTCTATACGGTTTACATCAGAGATACATAGCACGATACGCTAGAAATAATAATATTTCATTTCAAGAGGCTCAACGTAAGCAACGTGAGATTTTAAGTAACGACGATACATACTTTAACGAAGTACAACAATTAAAAGATACATTTAATCAAGGAGGTCCTACTTTAGTAATTAAGTTTTTTTTTATGATTTCCTTAATAACAATATATATATATATATATATATATAATATATATATATATATATATATATTATTATATATAATATATATATATATATATTATTTTTTTTTTTTTAAAGTTGATACATTACAATAACATCCCTTTGATTAAAATGGATAATTTTAAAAATGATTTTATTATTGCTAATTTAATACTAACTTGCTTCAGGTGTTGAGTTGACTGCTCCATCGAACATACTGCTGGGTGGCTGAGGGTTGTTGAATACCAACCCAGGCTGATCTGCAATTTCATCATCTATAAGAAAATCTCTAGCATCAGAACTGCAAGAGTTGGAACCATGAGTAGGTGATATTGGCGTGCCAGGTGAATCTAAACAAATTTGCAAACTTATAAGTAAAAAATTATGAGTCAAGAAGTGAAAGAAATAACTATTCACATCAATATATTTTTTTTAATTTTTCCTTGTTGGTTCAATTAAGTTTATGACTTTTAATCTCTACTACAGATATACAAAATGAACCTAAAAATTATAAAATTGTTTTAAATATTGTAGCTGCTATGGTTGATGCCATAGAAACAATAGTTTTCTATCCTTAGTCACCACATAGGTCTGGGGTTCGCTTCCCAGGGTTTGATTCCATGTTAAATAAGATTAAGGTTAAAATAAGTAATCCTCATAAGTAAATTTAGATTACAGTTAGAACACAACAGTTGCTACTACTATGAGATAAAACTTAACCCATATGTTGATGTAATATATGTCTAAATACATGCCAAATGAAACTTGGCTCATATGTTGATGTAATATATGTCTAAATGCATGTCAAATGAAACTTGGCCTATATGTTGATAATATACGTCTAAATACATGCCAAATGAAACTTGGCCTATATGTTGATGTAATATATGTCTAAATACATGCCAATGAAACTTGGCCCATATGTTGATGTAATATATGTCTAAATGCATGCCAAATGAACTTGGCCCATATGTGATGTAATATATGTTAAATGCATGCCAAATGAAACTTGGCCCATATGTTGATGTAATATATGTCTAAATGCATGCCAAATGAAACTTGGCCCATATGTTGATGTAATATATGTCTAAATGCATGCCAAATGAAACTTGGCCCATATGTTGATGTAATATACGTCTAAATACATGCCAAATGAAACTTGGCTCATATGTTGATGTAATATATGTCTAAATGCATGTCAAATGAAACTTGGCCTATATGTTGATGTAATATACGTCTAAATACATGCCAAATGAAACTTGGCTCATATGTTGATGTAATATATGTCTAAATGCATGTCAAATGAAACTTGGCCTATATGTTGATGTAATATATGTCTAAATACATGCCAAATGAAACTTGGCCCATATGTTGATGTAATATATGTCTAAATGCATGTCAAATGAAACATGGCCCATATGTTGACGTAATATATGTCTAAATACATGCCAAATGAAACATGAATATGTCTAATACATGCCAAATGAAACTATGCCAAAATGAAACTTGCCATATGTTGATGATATATGTCTAAATACATGCCAAATGAAACTTGGCCCATATGTTGATGTAATATATGTCTAAAATGCCAAATGAACATGGCCCCTATATGTTAATGTAATATATGTCTAAATACATGCCAAATGAAACTTGGCCTTATTTTTAATGTAATAATGTCTAAATACATGCAAATGAAACTTGCCTATATGTTGATGTAATATATGTCTAAATACATGCCAAATGAAACTTGGCCCATATGTTGATGTAATATATGTCTAAATACATGCCAAATCTCATATCGATGGAAACATTTTTCTGCGTTTTATGATGGTTTAACATTTTTGCTGAGTCAATATTTGTGGTTAATTACGTCATAAAAAATTATTTTCAGAGGAACGCAACAAGACCTAATACCAAGTCTCAACTCTCATAGAGATATATTACTAGAGGGGCCCTATTAGTTGAATTTTGAAACATCGAAAAAGTAACCTGACCACATTCGATTATCATTTTCATCAAATCAACAGAACAAAAAAAACAGTAAATTATATAGTAGAATGTTTAAAATACAAATCACAAACAAAACAATCTGGGAAGCCGAAAACAATTGATCAATTATAACCTTAACTCCTCTTGGAGGAGGTTCAATGAGGTTACACAGAGCCCCTGAGAGCCCCACTAAAAATGTTTCAGGCCTCTCAATGTATTAAGATAGGCTATGCCCCCTCTAGTATATATCTCTATGTCAACTCTAGCATAAATACCTTGGGAAATATAATGATAACATACATGAATAAAAATGTACTTCTTTATTTACTTTTTTGTATTTTTTCAAAATATTCTGTTTATTAGGACAATTAATTTAAAATTGTGATGTAATCCATAATAAAATAAATATATTTATTCACGATATAGGCTACTCCAACTCTAAAGTAGTAATATATCTATGACACAAAAAGAGAATAAAAATTAAAGTAATTAAAAGTAAAATAGATTTATACATAAATCTATTTCTCATTTTGGCAATAGAGTTATACCTTTAAGTAAAGGGGGAGGAGGAAGTGGCTCAACAGAAGGAGGACTGCAAGACAAATCAGGTGAAAGTATGGATTCTGGTGACTTTTCATCTTCTAACATCGATGATCTTGACATGGCTGCCAACCCTGCAAATGTTGGGTCTTCTATCTTCAGTAAAACTGATCTCAATGCTATGTTCACTCCTTCTGGAACAAAAGATAACAAGTAGCAATAGTTATTTAGATATACGTGTGTTAGTAAAATAAATTAACAGTTTTGAAGTAATGAAAACATAATATTGATCTAATTGCAGAGGAATAGAATAGCAAGTGAACCGACTCTCCTAAAAAAGTAATGCCAGTTTTAAAAAATTGGTTTTGAAAAATATTTGATTTTTCTCAATATTTTAAAAATGGCTTCCACCACCGATTATATAACCTATATAAAGATGGTGGACTAAGCAATAAAATCTGGTCAAAAAGGGAAATGACAGCAGCGCAGGGTGGCCACTACCGACCAATTAATTCCCCCGATAATCCCGCCTTTTATTACGTCCTCCACACATCCTCCATTAAATGCATAAACTTCAAATTTCATATTTATATCAAGAAGAATAACAGGCTCACTTTATATCTTCAAATCTCAAGTTCTTTTTTGTATATCTCGAACAATTCATTGTGAACTGGGTTATTGAAGAAATAAATGTCAGTTAAAAGATACAACTTGAGCCCTTTAGATGCTGAATACTCCGTTAACTAAAACTAAAGTCATTTTGAGGAGGGAGGGGGGAAGAAGAGGAAGTCTACTCACCTTCATCAATGATATGCAACATGACTTTGGCATAACCTCTTCTACAATTACAATAATTGATAAAAGGGCCCTAGCGGCCAAAATTTTCTTCTTTTGACATTTGCAAAATAAATCTAATACTGATATTGATTTATTTTAATCCATTTCTATCTTCAGTCAAATCCTGCAGATAGAAGAAAGTGTTCTATCTTTCATGATTTTCTATTTCATTATACATAGCATATTGTATTTTTTAAGTTTTTATAGTAATATGTAAAATCATTGACAAAGGTAATTTGCATGTTAAGTAATAAATAAAAAATCCATTATTTCAAGAAATATATTTATTAAAATCTATTGGTAGCTTTCTCAAAACTAAATTAATTTATTTAAAGTTGACTCAGGAAGTCCCATAGCATTTGGAATAAACATGGGTGAAATAGAATCCCTGCATTCATAAGACCATTGTGACTCAGGTAATTAAAGAGTTTAAGGGGTATAGGTATAACCTATAATTTATTATTGCCTGGTTTAAGTAATAAAAACAATAGTGGTGAAAGATTAACTTGTTGCAAAAAACATGCCTTTGAAAAAAGAAAAAGAATTTTCTTTGAAATGTATGTAAAAACGTGCCAAAAGAATTATTGTCATTTATTTAAGAAAATATGAGATTTTAGGATTTAAAGGAATATAAAATCTCATATTTTCTTACATAAATGAACAAAATTCTTTTGGCAAGTTTTTAGATACATTTTAAAGAAAATTCTTTTTCTTTTTGGAAAGGCATGTTTTTGGAACAAGTTATTCTTTCACCACTATTGTTTTTATTACTTAAAAGAGGCAATAATTAATGAACTTAAACAACCAATTGCTAAAAAGTGGAATCAAAAGGTAGGCTTCATAAAAGAATAAATAAATATTTGATACATTTAGAGAAGAGTTTGTTTAACAGTTTGGTCAAATATCCTCGTTAGCTGCAGGTAACGAGCAGATTAATTTTATTCTCACAATTTTTATCCAGTGATGATTTAGGGTTCCATGATGATTGGAAACTTTGTTTGAATAAAATAAATAACATGTTATGTTATTTAATCAATAATAACATATAACATAAACAACAATAACATAAATATAACAATTTATGTTATGATTTTGGTTCACACATACACTCCAACATACACATATTCCAATAAAAAAAAAACTTAAAGCAAATGAAAACCAACATATTAATTTCCCTTTATATACATTAGAAGAAAGTAAAAATGAAATTCTAACCATATTCCCTGATTTAAACTATCCAAACTATTAATTTCCCTCTACAAGTAATATTATAATGCTCTACAAGTGTCTCCTTTAACTCTTATAGGTGTTTCTGTACCTGTGCTACAACAACTCAAACTAAAAATTAATATTGCTAATTAAGCTACTACCTGGTGAGTGGTCTATGGCCTCAAGGCAGCTGAGTCCATCATCCATAGCCATTGCCTCACCATGACCCCACAGCTCATCTGGTACAGAATCAAAGTCATCACAACTTCTCAGCACATCTTTCTCACTAGACTCCAAGTCCCTATAAATAACAGATTAGACAAACTTGATTAAAAAAACTTAAGGACCTCTTAATCAAGAGTAAAAACTAACAAAGGATAAATAATTCCTAAGAAATAGATTTTTCAAAGTTCTGTTAGCAAACAGCTATGTGATCGCTAATTCGCTTTTACACAAGTTTAATGTTATTTAATGTTAGGTAAAAAATATTCCGTACTAATCTATTCAAAATCTAAACTATTCCTTGATTGAAGGTTTCCTTAAGAATCCCCACACTCAGGCTTTGCCTTGTGGGTTACTAGTATACTTTTATGTAAATTTGTTTTTGTATTCTTTTTTATCTTTGTATACTTGTAAATAAAGGAATTGTTTAAAAAAAAAAAAGATTAGACATAACCATATCCTTGATGGTTCATTGAGGAATAGCCCTAACCTTTTACTAGATGGCTCCTTGAGGAATAGACCTAATCTTTTATTTGATGGTTAATCTATGTGCTCCACAATTAAATCACACCTCAATGTAGATGATAAATCCGACCATTTGTTCCACTGTAAGAAGCATTGTGTATGTAGAACAAACACAATGCTCTACGAAACTGAATTGAGTTCAACTTCCAACTGAATAGAACACTGAATTGAGTTCACAATTTTCAAACTGAAAATTGAGTTTTCATATATGATATCTTACATCCCTGGAGAAGCCTTTGACGCAGGAGCTAATTGTCTGATTCTTCATCTACACTGATGCAGTCACCACAGGAAGACCTAAATCTTCATATATTATGCATTAATCTATCATATACAATAGATTGTTTTATTAGTATTTCTTTTTTAGTAAATTTTGTGATTATTTTGCTTCTCAAAAATTTATTTAGACAACTTTAGAAAAAAATGCTAATACTACACAGTACTATCACAGTGTACTAGTACACTGATGATGTACTTTCGGATAACGATCTTGTTTGATTTATTGTATTTTTTTGTGATATCAGACCAAGTATTATTAAAACCAAATTTTTAAAAATTATAGTGTCTTATTTATTATATAAAATTATTTTTAATATTCACAAAATTGGAAACATAAAATAAATTTATTAACTTTGTTAATGCTAAATGTGCTTCATAAATCTTAACTCTAAGAATGATTTTCAAAGATACCTCTTGTGTTTTTCCTCCCCGTAAGACTCAATACTTGTTGTAGATTCATTCATACAGCTGCCTCCACCGTACTGACTGATATTTGGTTGGACTAGTGCCACTGGGGATTGAACGCGGTTTTGATGGCCTGATGAAACACGTGATAGAACTTTGTGACCATTATCAGCACGCTGATCTCGGTTATCTTGCAGATCACGCAGGCTGAACGTCTTGTTTCTACTGGCTGTAAATGTTATCTCGTTTGGCCTTTTCTGAAAAAAGAAAATAATCATAGATCTATAGAACAAAAGAAAGAGTTAGGTAGTAATTAATAGGTAGTAAGGTAGTGAAGTCATCTCTATAGAGAGATGACTTCTAATCCACCCAACTTAAAAAGTATTATAATAACAATAATGCCCGTTTTAGGGCCTTTCAGCCCTTCAAGGTATTCGCCCTGCGGGAACCACCTCGGGTGGGTCACATCTACTATGCTCAAAGTAAAGCTAAAGTTGGCGAAATCCTTTTACAACAAATTCTATTCATAAAAAACTGAGAGCATAGCCCGGGCTGTGAACCCCGGATTTCAGGTGCCGAAGTCCAGTAGTATACGACTGCGGCTAGGGAGGCAGATTTAACAAGTAATATTAAATAATCAACTAAAAACTCTTTAAGATCGTTGGAATACATGTAAGTATTCCTACATAAGGGAATATACGGGTAAGTTTGAAGACATGTTGCAGTATACATTTGGCGAATTGTATATTCCGAGGAAGTCCGAAGCAGGGAGGATGAGTGCAGCGAATCCGATGTGATGAGGAAAAGTTTCGAGGTTCCTCATACCCGATTTTTTTAAGAGTGGTGAGATATAAAAGAAATCTATTTTTACCCTTCTTCCCTGCTTGGGGTAAATCTAACACTAAATCATAAAATATTACCTGTTGAGATATTTGTCGGTATTTATTGGTAACAGATGGGCTCTCCTCAAGATGCTCGATTTCCAATTTCAATGGATCTTTACCACCCTTACTGTTCTTAAATCCAAATTTGTTAGCCTAGTAAAATTCAAACAACACATAGAACATAGTATAAACACACACACACATATATATAAAAATAAAAAGAAAAAAATAGTTGTAATGCTGATTTTTGGCCAGTAAAGCTGGGGCTTAATATTAAATCTAATGACTCCTTTGTTATAGATAGCATAGAGAATCAAAATAAAGCTAATAGCCATAAAACCATAAGACAATGTATATAAAAAAAATAAAAAATAAAAAAGTTGATATTTCCTTTATAATTTTGTTTTTTAGGAACATGCAAGTTATAAAATAAAATTATTTAATAAAATCTAAAACTTGTATAGTTATTGCAGTATAGCAGTGTTTAGTGAGCTTTATTCTTACAAATCATATGTTATTAATGCAACATTTATACCTCCTTTCTAAGATTATTTTTGTTTGTAATAATAAAGCTGATTTTGGCAAAAATGTCATAGACACAAATCTTGAGAGGTGAATCTGAAGATTTTATTTTTGATCAAAAATAATCGATCAGGCCCTTCAATAGACAACTGAACAATGGTAACCTATAGGCTACCTTCTGGGGAGGTATTCGACTCCCCGCCAAATACTTCAAATAAACAAATATTTTTCTAAAGATTCCTTTAGGTCTAAGATTTTTCATATAAACTGACTATTATCAATGGAAAATGATATTTAAGAGTTTATTTTTTTAATGAATGTAAGAACATACATTTAACTAAAACGGATAAAATTTGTCTTAAAATATTGAAAAAATATAATAAATAATAATAAATAAAATAATAAATATAATAATAATAAATAAAATCAAAAATAAATTAACTTTTTTGTCAAATCCCCCATATAGTTAAATGGCATTGTTTGGCAAATGAAGTTCTTATCAAAGCCCTTATCACCAGTCAGTTTAAGAATTTAATACAGCTGTCTATTACTATGTTTTGTACTACAAACTATGTTATGTACTGTACTATGTTTTAGTCAATTCTACCAAGTTATCTAAGAAATTATTTCATACATAAAATTTTCCCAAGGTAAAAATTGATTAGAAAAATAATTGAAAACAAAATAATAGGAATACATCAGGTGAGAGTAATGCTGTACAAGGCTAGATAAAAGCAACAGTTGGGTTGTACACAAGTCAAGTGTTGTGAGTAATTAATATTAATTAGTATCTCTCCCCTCATGTGTTGGTATAATAGCGACACACTAACTACAGTGTTTCTTTCAAACAAGTGATGTAATAATAAACACAAGGATGGTATTATAGAACATTACTCAAGTTGGAGTAAGACTTGAATGTGAAAAACCTTGTTTTTCTTTGTCTTAATAAATGTTAAGTAATTATCTACAATACTGTTCAAAGAGTAAACCAAAAATACATAACAATATATTAAATAGCAAAAACATATTTAAAGCAATCCAAAAGTAGGTACAAGAGCGAAATAATAAATATACATGATACATAAATATCATAATTTTCTATAGACATTTTTCTAAAACGCATCAAATTAAAAAAAAAAATGTAAATTTTACACTTAGTAACGGTCTTCTTAAAAATGTATATTAAACTAAAAGAAAAATGAAGAAACCAAACACATGGCAAATAAAACAAAAAGCTTAAAGTGTCAGAGAGCTTACTATGTTAGAGTGGAAAAAGCAAAACTAGAAGAATGAAGAATAAGAAAACAAGAAGAAAGAAAAGTATCAAAGAAATTAAAAAATGAAAAGAAAGTCAAGCCGAGAATTTTGCTTTTATCTAACAATTAGTTCTTATAAGAAGGAAATATCATTCTCAACCCCCAAAACATCAACATCTGGTTTTTCTCAATTTTTCCCTAATATTCTTTAATTTGAAAATTAATGTTCTTATAAAAACTTGCATCAACTAAAAAAAAGTATTTAATGATTTAATTGTTTTTTAAAAAAAATGTAATGTTAAATTGATTTATAATATGGTCTAAAGCAGGCAGGTTAGGAATTTCTAATCGGCAGAAAATGTAAGTAACAATGATATGCTATTTAAACCTACTCATATTATTTGACCTTTGATACAAATTTTCTTGACCTATGACAAAGAGACTAATAGTTAGACCTATCTACACAGATAGACGTCACATCTCACATTGTAAGTTAATTTTCTGCCCTTAAAAAATTCATAGGTAAATAAATTTATTTTTTAAATGAAATCAACCCTCAAAATATAATTTAAGACAAACTAGGATAAAATAAAACAATTGTTTCTGTAAATTTCATTTTTACAGGATATTAAATTAAAAGAATTTTAATGCATTTTTGTCAAACTAAATGCATCAAGTTTGAAATCATAAATTATTTAAAACCAAAACCATGCGTGACGCTAATTGGGTGTCATAATCATAAGAAAGGTGTTAGATAATAATAAAATCCTCTTTATTATAACACAAGGTTATGATCAATCGACAGCGTGGGGAAATACTGCGAGGAAGCCATTTTCAACTTTATTTTCCCATATTATCAAATGATTATAACCGTGAGCTATACTTTAGTGGTAGCAAAAAGTGTATTAAAATGAAGGCAGAAAAGTTAGTAATGGTTAGAAGACTCACAGAAGCAGAAGCTGTGTGAAGGTTCGAAGCTGTCTGCCTATTAGCAGCAGTTTTAGCCGATTTAGTAGGGGTACTGAATCTTACGGGGCATTGCGGCCGAGGCAGATGTGACGTATGGAATGTAAATTTCCCTACGTCTGATTTAGCCTGAACTTCAGGACGGATTTGAGCCGGCGATGACGTACGAGAAGTGGGAGTCTTTCTAGCATCTGGACTCTCTTTACGACTTGATAACTGTAAAAATGGATCTTTGGTCAGAATAAACCTTTTAAAGGTAAAAACGTACTGACCATACTCTGAAGATTGTTTCAAACGTATTATGTTTAAAAGTAATAGATTACAAAAATATGTGCTGCCTCTAGAAACTACAGAAGATTTACTGATATAAAATTATAAAAAGAACTCGATATTTTAGGTAGGCGGACAATGTTACGACCAACCACTATGCCATTAAACAAAACTTAATGTTTAGTAAGCAAAATATAACAACAAAATGATTAACATTAAGCCACTAGCATGAGCAGCTAATGGATGAATCAAAATATGAGCTAACCGTAGCATTCATCGGTGAATCACAAAACTTTAAACCAATTCTTTAATCATCCATCTAAGTAAAACTCCAAAGAGTAAATAACAATAGGAGTGACTTTCATAAGACAGGAAAAGGCAACAGTTTCACACCTTAGATTCCAATTTCAGAATTTTTCACAAAGGGAGTTCCACTTGTTTTTTTTTTTTCAAAGTTATTTTCTTCAAAGTTATCTAAGTTTTTTTTTTCACTAAAAATTAATTTTACTTTGTGTAAAATATAACGACACAATGATTAACAACAACTCATTATAAACAACAAGTTAAATAAAAATTTCGCTTTATATAAATTTGTTTAATACTTTTTATGTAAGGTACACCTTTTAGGCAAGAGAATTTAGAACGAAAAAACGTACCAAGTTTTAGGTAACAGTTTTGTCAATAGGTTATCTGAAAGTTTACTTTTTATTATATTTTCAAATAGTTTTTTAAAGGCTAAAAATCAAGCCAAGTTCTTCTATGAGAAATAACAACTTCACGAACTTCTGTTTTTAGATTTATAGGAAAAATAAAGCAGAGTATAAATTAGATTTGTGCTGTTAAAGAATTATACCTCGTCTAATAATTTTAGTCACATATATATATATATATATATATATATATATATATATATATTATATATATATATATATATATATATTATATATATATATATTATATATATTATATATATATATATGTGTGTGTGTGTGTCTATTAAACAAGAATTTAAAGTGACAAAACCTACTAAACTTAGTATGGACTTTGTACAGAAAAATATCCCATCACCAGTACACATAGCAATGTTAGTGATTCTTTATGAACATTCAATATTAGTAGAAACCACAGGAACTTAATGAATTTTGCGATACATTTTTAAGGTTTATCAATAATGGTTAAAGTAGATACAGTGATAACATTCCAACAAAACAATACGACTGAGACCATTTAAGCGACTCCACATTTTAGCTTAAGCGAATAACGTCACAAATAGGTGACAGGATTTGGTTGTAGCCATAGTATTGTTTTATGCGAGCCATATAATGACACCTATTATAGGCTAGAGCCTAGAATACATTGTACATCTTAAAAACGCAGCTGCTATCTCTCACTTAATGAAACTATATGATTAAATGGTAAAAGAAACCCCAAACGTTGAATAACTTACTTTAAGGGCGTTATTGATGGGAGATATTTTAGGTTCTTCTTTTTCAGACTTGGTTTCTTCTTGTAAATCTGCCACTTTATTCGACAGCGGTGCCATCGGTCGAAATCCGAAGCGATTAGCTGTTTTGAGATCCTTCTTAGCCTTGCTTTTTGTGCCTAAAACAAATCATCCCAAAGAAAGGGTAATACAGAGCCCGTAACTGTACATAGTCCTATGAGAGGTAAGAGTCAAATAAGTAGTATCATAAGTCCAATAAAAGTCAATAAAACTTGATAGAACGTACGTGAGAAGAACAACCATTCAAAGCAGTTCTAAGTCTGGAAGGCGTTCCAATTTGGGGAGGGAAATCAGCCTCTCCCCAAGTCCCTCCCTCGAATATTGCCTATGATAAGGACGGAAAAGATTCATTATACCTGTTTAAACTTAAAACTCGCTTCATCGGGGAAGCGAATATATATTTCTAATAACTGTCTAAGTTAATAATTTCAAAGGTTGGCAAAAATGATGATGATGATGATGATGCCCGTTTAGAGCCTTGCGGCTCATCAGGGATAACCCCTGCGGGAACCACCTCGGGTGGTAGTAGCAACCGTTACGCTCAAAGTGAATTCTAAAGCTAGCGATAATTTATCAAAACAATAATCTTCTATAAACTGAGAGCGTAACCTGGGATGCGAAACCCAGACCACCGTGGGTGTCAAAGGTCAGTGTAAAGACTAACGCCTTAAAGACCTCGGCCACGGAGGCGGCCAAAAAGGTTGGCAAAAAGATCAGGAAAAAGGTCAATGCTTAAGTCGTCATTATTTTGTATAAAATCTGAAAACTCGAGGGATCAATACAATGAGAATGCAATACTCGCAAATGCACTTTCCGCATAATTCAGAGGTTAAATCACTGAAAACATATGAGTGCTCAAATCTCTTTATCCGATACACTTTCAACCCTTACTTCAAATATAATCTTTCTAGTGTATTTCTACCCTCTATACTAGACCTTTTTATAGACCAAGAGCCCAGGGGTGTTTTGTTAATAAAAAGTGTAATGGCTGGAACCGGTCTCAATTTTTCGTAAATATCTTCCTGAACAAGGATCTGCAATTCTGCAGACTCGTATCGGATGGGTGTCCCAGGCAGAACGCACTTTACATGTCAAATTTACCACCGAAGTTAATAAAAAGTGTAATGGCTGGAAACGGGTTTAATTTTTCGTAAATACCTTCCTGAAGAAGGATCTGCAATTCTACCGACTCGTATCGGATGGGTGTCCCAGGCAGAACGCACTTTAGGGGTCAAAGGTTCTGCCTGGGACACCCATCCGATACGAGTCGGCAGAATTGCAGATCCTTGTTCAGGAAGGTATTTACGAAAAATTGATACCGGTTCCAGCCATTACACTTTTTATTAACAAAACACCCTTGTGCTCTTGGTCTATTAGTACCACGATACCTCAAGCTGGGTAATGGCCAAGTCACAAAGTGAAACCGTCAAGTCCTCATACATTTACAAGCATTATTGAGAACATACGACTTGGCTTATTCAATGATCTCACAACTTTTTACGCTACAATTGGCTCTTTTTTTCACGCAAGTGTTTTTTTGTTGGGATAATCTTTTCACAGAGATATATACATATTGATTTAAATATTAACTATCTGATGCAAACAAAATGGTTCGGCGATGCTCCGACTTAGCCGTTTTCCCTAATGGCGAAAATTGAAAACCCTCCTTTGGTCCAAGGCATGGACTTCATTGGTACTATATAAGACCACAGTCCTATAGCAAACGTTGCTTGCAAAAAACGTTAAAATATAGCTACTTCGCTAAGTAACTACAACCATTCAAATCATGGAGGACAACTTTTGCTATTGGTGTAGGGCACATTTTAGCACATAAGAGGAACTAATAATTTGACCACATTTACTCGGTTCCATTGTGAGAAATGGGATTGGAAGATTGTCCCAATCGCCGACCACTTATTTTTACAGCACTATGATTTAAATCAACATATTATAAATGGTAACATGCGATGAGAATAACTATAGCAGACAAATTTTGCAGTTATCAGGGCTAATCAAATAAAGTTATAGGGCGCAAAAGAAGAGAATTTATAATTTGTTTGCTAACAAAAATATTATGTGGATTTATAAGTTTTTTTAGGAGGGCGCACTCTGCGGCAGATGCACACAAAGAAAATAAAAGTTTGACTTTTATCAAGGTTGAAGGTTATAAAGGAAAACACCTTTTATACTATCAAGTATAGATAATATAAAAGGACATCACTTTATAAATCTTTTTATATATAAATTGTTTATATAAATTATATAATTTCGCTTTAGCTAATTTTTAAATGAGACATTCATTTATTTCTCCTCGTAGTGAAATATAGCGGTCAAGGTCGGCTCCTCTGTGTCTGGATGTAACAAACAGAGGTAGTAAAAGATCGATAATAAGGTTTGTCAGTCATCGCGAGAATCAAAAATAAGTATAAACATTACAAAACGGGGTTTAACAAAACGAAAACGGATATAAGTAAACGGAACAAACTGATTTAAATACTAAATATACTCTAGACATTATTGTTGTAAGAATACAACTAAAACAAAGTATATATTAAGTAACTTGATATTTTCGTGAAAAACGAACAACACACGAACACGAACGACAGGAAAACCGACATGTTATTTGCCATAAATCTGTTTGGCTATGATTATATGATATGCGTTGGGTCAAATAACGTATTGTTTCGCTCGCACCAATAATTTTGCGAGCTTAGAATTTTCTTAGATTTTTAATGATGGCCAAATTAATTAACAAAATTGGTACATACAGAGTACCGAATTACTAGAATAGTAAATTATTGTATGCTTTATAACATTTAGTATAATTTTCCACAGTTGTTTATTTAGTTCAAGCACGAGATAAATTATAAATTTGCAAGCGCAATTATAATTATTATAAATTATAAATTTGCAAGCGCAATTATAAATTATTATAAAATTTGCAAGCGCAATTATAAATTTATAAATTATAAATTTGCAAGCGCAATTATAAATTATTATAAATTATAAATTTGCAGCGCAATTATAAATTTGCAAGCGCAATTATAAATTATATAAATTATAAATTTGCAAGCGCAATTATAAATTTTAAATTTGCAAGCGCAATTATAAATTATAAATTTGCAAGCGCAATTATAAATTATTATAAATTTGCAAGCGCAATTATAAATTATTATAAATTATAAATGAGCAAGGAAGTTGCGCAGTATTAGGCATTTTCTCTTATTTTGGAGACTCATGAGATTTTTTTGAAGTTGGGTCCTAAATAACCTGACGGTAATCCAGAATTAAGGTTTCACGTTTATTCAATTCAAAAACACACAAAAACCTTAAAATTTCATCTTTTCCAAGATATCATGATTAATATATAGGCAGATTTAAAAATCAGACATATTTGGCCTAGAGAAAGAGAAAAACACAGCTCTCATATAAGATAATTTAGTTTTTGTCATATAATGCAAAAAACACATTTTTATGAAATTTAAGTTATTACCCATTTTTTAGTATTGATGAAAGATGGCCCAAAACTGATTTTGGGGCCATTTTTCGAACTTTGAAGGGGCCAAATTTCCCCAATCTGAAATGGCAGACCACCTGGATCTTTTATAAAAGAGAGAAGATAAATCAATATAGCGGGTTACCTTTAGGGTCGACGTTCACAAACTTTTCAATGGACTCTTAGACTTAAATGAAAATTCGCATACATAATTAAATTTCATCTTAGAAAAACAGACATATTGACTGACATACCACGCTACTTCAAAAGTATCACACATTTTTGTAAATGTTTATAATATTTATAAACGAAGCATGAGAGTAGAGCATTTAGAGAAATTATTACTGTTTGCATGACATTTCATTTACCCAAAAAGTTGAATTTTACTCTAATCTATATACATTTTTATAAAACTTTTTTCGAATGATGGCGTGTAGCTAATATTAAATTAATTTATCCATCAAGTTTAGCTCCCTGGCGCTATAATGATAACTCTGCAGTAAAACCCAGGAAAATCGATAAGACACAGCTTAACGAGTTTGAGTTCTGACTGGAAGAACTAAGTGGCGGGAAAACCTAGCTTAATTAATTTTAACTAAGTATAAAATCGATATAAGAGCCAACAAATTATATTAGGCTCAACAGATAGGCAACACTGAAAAAAAATAAACTCGTTTGGTATAAACTAAGTCAGATGGTGACTAAAATAAGACTAATAAACCAATTAGTCTTATTGGTCCAATTAAATAAACTAATAAAATAGAAAAAATCGGGTACGGGGTACCTCGGAACTTTTTATTTATTTATTTATTTTCTAAGAGTTGATACAAATACATAAAATTACAATTGTGTCTCTGAGTCAAAATCTTAACTTAATTATTATAAAGAACAATTTTTTATAAAATCGTTTATAAAATAAAAAGCTTCCGTAATCAAATATGTTTTTATTTGCTTAGCTTTTCTTTTCTTTTCCTCATCCTCCCTACTTCGGACTGGTTTCGCTTGATCTTCGAAAATACAAGTCGTTAAATTTTTCCTGCAATACGTCTCCGGACTCGCTTCGCTTGTCATCAGATAGTAAATATATCCGTTTCATTCTCAGCGGTCACCCATACACTACTGGCTACGTTTAATACTGCTTAACTTAAGTGATCAAACAAAAATCATTGATATACTTGTTGAATTGAAATAAAACTAGGTGTACTTATTTAATAAGTAAAGAAACTTGTACTAAATTTCAACTCAATTTGATTATTTTCGATTATTTACATGTTTTTTAAAAACGTCATTTGATAAAATTTGAGCTTATGCTGATAATGAGATCAAATTTGGCACATATGTTAGTTTATACATGGCTACAAACTTATTACATCTTAAATTGATCGCAACATTTTCTAGCTTTATATATTTTTTTTAAAGTTTTGCTGAATCATTATTGCGACTTAATAACTTAACTTAAATAAAGAACTTAAAATAAGGTAATTATTTTCCGGATAGCAAAAGTAGCTAAAGACTGATTTTCGTACAAAATTTTAATTCTCTAGCGTAAATACACTGGGAGCTACGATGATAACAGACACACACACACACACGCACTCAAATACAGACAGACAACTTTGAAAAACACCTGAAACGAATAATTCGAATAAGATCCCGGTTTGTGATTTTGTTTGCAAACACAATACTTTTTCTATATACCTACGGTATAAATAAAGTAAAGTAAAAATGTCAGGTTGACCAACCTTTTCATTTATGATTCCTGCAAAATATGAATTCGATGTTTCCTACACACAGGAACAGATAACATCAGGCAATGGTGCTGACAACCGATACTTTTAGGCATTGCTACACTTAATATAGTGGTACGTAGTGCTTCTGTACCATATGTTGTACTGTACCATACAGTACCAAATGTTGTACTGCACCATACAGTACCAAATGTTGTACTGTACTGTACTATATGTTGTACAGTACTCGTATTCTAATATCAGCGAGTAGGAAGTATTTCAAATAATAGCAATTGAAATATAAGTTTTATTAAAGCATTACTTTAAAAACCAACTTGAGTAACGTAAGGCCTCTTGTTTCAGAGTCTCGTAGTAGTCAGTATGAGGTATATAGTGGCGGGTGCCATACTGAGTACTTAAGCAGCCAGAATAAAAGTACAGGATGTACGAAACTTATAAACATCCAAAAAGGTCTTCCAGCAAGTTCTAATTACACCTTATAAAAATCAATACTCCTCATAATGCTGGGATTATTAATTACCAGCAGAGACAAATGTTATAGAATGAGCATGAATGGAGTCCATCGTAATAGAACGAAAGAATAAAAAGTCTCCACAGTTAAAGATTTTAAGTAAAGCAGAGCGCTTTCGACCTAACAAGAGGTCATCATCAGTGCCTATTAAACAATAAGACAAAAAAATGTCTAAACAAAACCTATACATAAAATTACAAATTAAACCAAAGCAAACAGATAAACATTAAGAGTTGAATCCTCCTTATTGTTCCTCATTATATTCGATGATAAAGTAAGGCACTTTTGAGAAAGATAAATCTAAATTTTTTTATACTTACAGACATGAGTATGACTTGAGGGGAAGGCGAAATATAGTCATTATTACAACCTAAACTTTAGATTTATCTTTCCTCAAAAGTGCCCTTACTTTATCATCAAACAGATAAATTACAGAAATGAATTGATATAGAAATAAAATATAAATGAATCAATAAAATATAATGTATATTACCGTTAAGCAGAGATTAAAGTGTTGGAAGAGAG
>JACMZG010000002.1:9998683-10085122 GCA_018340805.1 Microvelia longipes | reverse complement strand
AGGGAAACCGCGGCTTAGAAATACATAAGCGTTGTAATTTATTTTGTATACAGGTGTTCGGTAGTGGGATTTGTCGCACATCCAAAAAAAATTCCACCAATGATAAAGGATTTTCCAAGCGTATTATTTAGAAGTTTTTATTTAGTAACACATTGTAATATTTTAAAAGGGGCATGAGAAAAAAATAAATTCTTTTTAGAAAAAAAAGTCTAAAAAAAAGAAAACAAGTATTATTGCAGTTAGTATGCAAGGATTATTGTGAGTTACGATAAGCGACGTAAGTAATTTTAAATTATAACGTAATATATATTATATATAATATATATTTATATATAATATTATATATATATATATATATATATATATATATATATAATATATTATATATATTATATATATATATTATATATAATATATATATATATATTCTGTTATATTTAACTTATATATATTTTATATAAGTTTTTAAATTATATTTTATATATATTTAAAATATATATATATATATATATATATCTATATATAATATATATATAAATAATCCAAGACAGTGCATTGATATTGAGGTTCTTTTGAGATTGATAAGGATTGACACAAACACATTTCGTACATTCGATTACGTTTAATTTCAAAAATCAGGTACAGGGGTACCTCGGAACGTTTCCTCGTCACATCAGACTCGCTTCGCTCGTTTTCAGATTATAATTGCATTCGTATCATTCTCAGCGGTCACCCATACAGCACTGACTGCGCTCAATGCTCCTTAATTTTATGACCAACAAAAATCATGGATTACTCTTGAGTATTTACGTAACGAAATTTAGTGTATTTATTTATTAGGTAATGGTATACACTTTTACTAAATTTCAACTCAATTGGACTATTTTTCCAATTGAGTTGAAAAATGGTCCAATTGCTTTTGAAATTAAAAATTTCAACTCTCTAGCATAAATACACTGGCCGATACGATAAGAGATACAAATACACACACACACATATAGACAGACAACATTGCGAAAACTACTCAGGAGGCCTTAAATAGGCCTGAAACGGATAATTCCGGTTTCATCCCGGTTTTGATTTTTTTGCAAACACAATACTTTTCCTATATACCTACGGTATAAATGAGGAAAAGTAAAAAATAAGTCTAGGGATCCAAAATAAAAGTATTAAAGGTTAAAAGATTAAAGGTTTCAATAAGCTATATCTCTCATGTCAATTCACGAATGCAAAACCTTTGATAGAAATATGTCATCCCATTTACAATACGTACTTTTCCCGATACATTCAGGCTTAAATGGATACTGGAATAATACCATTTAACTGCTTTCACAATACAAAAAGATGTACCCAAGGTAATTTATCCTGATAACAACAGGATAAAATGATGGAATGTATTCATCCACTCTAAAAACATAGAACCACTCTGATATAAACTCTGAACCAAGCAGATTGAGATAATTTAATCAATACGTAAAAACTAGATAAATAAAAATAAACATTTCCAATGCATTACTTGTTGTTGATTTTCATTGTCAGTCCCCTAGTTAAACATGACCCCACGCAAATTTAGTAAAATTGGCCAAATTCCATCTCGCTATCTGTCATTCAGTTAGAAAAGCTAATTCCTATGACCCGTACACTTCAAAACATTTTCTCTCCTATCGCTTATTGAAACTATTTAGTCAATGGTTCAGGTTATATATCTATGTCTATCTATCAATCTATGCAAATATATATATATATATATATATATATATATATAATATATATATATAACACTTATTTTTTGGGTTTTGTCATGAGAATGCTAAACGGATTCAATCTACCCTACTCCCTCTCTCAACTTTTGTCGTCCGAACAACCTCATAAGCGTTGTTCGGCGAAAGAAAAAAAAATCGCTAAAACAGGAAAGAATTCTGAAGTCTCTTGAAAATCAAAACTATTGATTAACTTCTACTTATTATACGAAGTTATAAAGCAATAAATAAAAGATAGTTCTGTCATAAATGAACATGTTTGGTTTTTACATCGTCAAAAAAAATCAATCAGCTGCAGTGGCTTAGGCCCGTATTCAAAGAAATCTTCCTAACATTCTCCTTGTTCCTTAAGGAGAATGTTAGGAAAATGTTAGGAAGATGTCTTTGAATACAGGCCTTAGTTTCAAATAAAAATAATTTGTCAATTGTTTAAAGTAAAGAGTAAACCAAAAGGAACTTATAATATTATAATTTATTTCGCTTCAGTTTAATATTTTTTGGAAAATAACTGCTTTTTTAAGAATGGCCTAAAACTCGGAAATGGGTCTAAAGAAGAAATTTTTTCTTCTCCTCTAAAGTAGCACATGAGCTATAAGAGGAAAAAACTTCATTGTCGTCTGAAGAGAGAATCCAGAGAGGACTCCTTGGATTATCAATAAAAAATTGCTTGACTTCTGAATACTTATCAGTTAAAACCTATATTTTCAACCGGGGCCCGGGTGGAAACTAAACTAAACAAAATGGTTCGTGTAGAAATACTTAATGCTTTATTGTAATGAAAACAAAATGTAACAGATACATCATTATTTTATATTATTATATTGACTACAATTTACTTTAACTAACATCTCTATTTTAATTGCTTTTAGTAAATTTTCATTGAAAATTCAGCTAATGATAAACTTTGCACATCCGTTTATATAATTATCTACTGTATTAGCCACAGATGTGGTTGAACTCTCATTGTACTAACAAAATTTCAAAATATCATTAGAGACAATTTATATAAAACAGTTATAAGTTTTCCTCATTTATATCAAAGTTATGTAGGAAAAGTATTGTGTTTACGAAAAAAATCCGACCCGGAATGACACCGGAATTATCTGTTTCAGGTGTTTTTAATACCTCCTGAGAAGTTTTTACAAAGTTGTCTATATCCATGTATGTATGTGCGTATTGTATGTGTGTGTGTGAGAGTTTGTATCAACGTAGTTTCCAGTGTCTTTATAATAGAGTTGAAACTTTGTACAAAACTCAATCTGTGTTGAGGTGTGTTCGTGCTATCCGGAAAATAAATTTTCTATAACGTCAGTGACCCACAGTTATGATTTCAGCAAAAATTTAGAAAAATCATAAAAAGCGAAAAACTGTTGCGATCAATTTGAACTTTGGCATGCATGTAGCAATGTATAAGACTAAAATATGTGCCAAGTTTCATCTCATTATCAGCATTAGTTCAATTTTTATCCAAATGACTTGTGTTTGTTTGTTTTGTTTTATGAAAAAAAATTAAAAATCGGATAATAATAAAATTGAGTTGGATTTAGGTACAAGTGAACACCTATAAGTAATGTACACTACGTCATAAAAGTTAAGCATAATCGAGCATGGTCAGTGCCTGGATGGGTGACCGCTGGGAATGAAACTGATGTATTAAATATCTGAGAACGAGCGAAGCGAGTCCGAAGACGTGTTGCAGGATAAATTTAACGATTTGTATATTCTGAGGGCGAGCGAAGCGAGTCCTACGTAAGGAAGATGAGCCTAGCGAATCTCGAGGTACCCCAAATCTGATTATTGTCCAAATTTTAAAAATTTATAGCCGTCAATTTAATGCGCTGGGTTGGATTAACCTTAAATTTTAATCACTACCCCCTCTCATAGGATTTATTTGTGTGCTACGTTTAATTGAAATTGGATCGACTGTTTGAGCTGTTGCGTGTTGAGTATATACGAGTCGTATACTACTCGTATACTCAAATATACACCACACACAGACACCAATTTTTTCTTATTTTTAGGATTTGCAGGTGGTATATTAGGTGCTTTGCTGATACAATTCTTACCCCTTTTCTTACCTCTTTTTAGGAGATAGAGAAGCAAAAGTTGATGTGGTAACTACGCAAAAGCATACGCCAATACCAAAAAGCACTATGTAAGAGGCAAAAATGTTATATATAATATTATGTTATTTATAGAGGTTTCAAAGCAATAAGTAAATCACACTGGCCACATGGTGGGCCCGCGGTGTTGAAAAACTCCCTCATTACGAGGCCAAGGGATAACAAGAATGTAGCCAAGTACGGGCTACAATGAGCCCAGAAGGAATGCTTCATAAACTATGAATCAATGCGTCTGCGAAGCGCCCCACACGTAGAAAATTTGCCATTATCACGACAAAATGCTATTACAACAAAAAATAATACAAAAGGGACTTCCTCTAAGGCCATAAAGTGGGCTATAACGTGGAACGACCCAAGGTAAACTAAAACTCTATATTTAATTTACCAATGAAATTACCAAGAGCCGAAGATCCATGTTTTATTATTTTCTTGTTCTTGTTACCAACTTGTTTTCAGTATTATTTTACTTTTTCACATCTAAACAAAGGTTTATAGAAATAGAACAACTATCCTTTTCATATCCCTTTTCCTATTTTCGCTTCATCTGATGTTTTTAACGAGTTTCTTTGTCTACGAAGTTGCCTCCAATTTTCTTTTTATCGGAACCAATTCCCAAAGAGGAAAATGTAGTTTTTGCAGTTTCCTAAACCAATTTATTTGAAAGACTCAGTAGGGAGTGTTAGAGAAAAAGTCATTTCAAATGTTGATAAAAGATTTTGTCGGTAATTTAATTTTAACTTTTTTCTTTTAAGTTAAACATAAATCTTTGACAATTTTTAAAAACTTATGTTAGGGGTTTTATGTTGACTTTTATTTAAGTTCAATTATTTAGGCCCTACGAAAGCGCAAGTGCCACGAAGCGCCCAAAAGCCGACTGCCTCTTGTTTAGAAAAGAAATGCGCATTGGGTTTTCAAGACAATGTAAACACTTGACCCATACTTCATAAGTTAGTTGTGCATAACATTATTTGAAAACATTCAAAACTCAATTTTAGTTTATTGTTAAAATTTATAAGAGCATTAAAAAAAAATCGGGTACGGGGTACCTCGGAACTTTTTCTCATCACATCGGATTCGCTTCGCTCATACTCCCTGTTTCGGACTCGCTTCGCTCCTACTCAGAAATACAGTTCGCCAAATTTATACCGCAAAGTGCCATCGGACTTCAGATATCAAACGCATCCGTATCAATCTCAGCGGTCGCCCACACAGCACTGAACGCGCTCAATGCTGCTTAATTTTTATGATCCAACAAAAATCATGGGTATACTTACCGTATTGAAACGAAACTTTATACTTATTTATTAAGTAATGATTCAACTCAATTAAAACGTTTTTTAATTTTTTAAAAAACTTACACAAGTCATTCAATAAAAATTGAACTAGATGAAACTTGACACATATTAGTCTTATACATAGTCACATGCGTACCAAATCTCAATCCAATGGCATTATTTTTCCGCGTTTTTCGAAATTTTGCTAAGTCATTATTATGAGTTAATAACGTCATAAAAAATATTTCCGAATTCCACAACTACTGCGGTAGACTGATTTTTGTACAAAATATCAACTCTCTGGCATAAATATTTGGGCGCTAAGATAATAACAGACAACACACACAAACATATAGACAGACAACTTTGCAAAAATCACTCAGGAGGCCTTAAAAACGCCTGAAACGGATAATTCCGGTTTTACCCCGGTTTCGGGTTTTTTGCAAACACAATACTTTTCCTATATACCTACGGTATAAATGAGGAAAAATAAAAAAAACAGGAAAATCGAAGTATAAGTAGAAGTGACATTAATCTGACTATAAAGAATAAATAATCAACTTCAGCCAGGTCACAAGGTGGCTTTATTTGTGCTTACAGTCGTGTAAACACTTGGGCTTGGCATCAGCGAGATTTAAACAAAAACGCCAGTAGGCAATGACGTCAAAAAATATTTGACGCGAGATTAATATAAAAATAGAGATTCTGCAATCCTATTGACTACAAACTTGAGGCCGGTTGGTGAATTATTGTACATAAAGGAGCATAAACTAAACCATTTAATCGGAATTAGAAATGTTGATTTTCATTCAACATTTTTCCAGCCTTTTTATTTTTATTGTTTCTGAAAATGAATTTATTGAACTTCTCAGGTGGGACATCGAACTAAAATAAGATCGAAAACAATCTATGTTGTTTACTTTACTTTTTTATTTATAGTATTATTTTTTCATCTCAGCGAAATCCGATTTTTGTCCGTAAACAAGCATGAATAAATATTTACCCATGGCAGATCTGAATTTAATAAATGACCAAGAAAACTCATATATTTCAAGAAAGAATTTTACTCGTAATGTTGCATTTAATCTTAAAATATTCGGTCTAGCGTATGTTAGGAACGAGATAATTTTAGCCAACACCAACTGCTGAGATGGAATTGTAATAAGATTTAATTTTAGAATTTGACTTCACCGAAATAATTATACTTTTTAATGGTCTACGTAAGATTCTGTGTATATTGTTATGAAGAATAGCTCTTTCGGTGGTGACCGCGTAAATTTAGATAATGTATCTAACATTTCACTTCCATCGAAGGCATCTTCAGGGAAATAGGGCATCATGAATTACACAATGCTCTACAAACTTAACTTCTTTTATCGGTTCTTTTTGATAAGTTTTGTAGATCTCTCATATAGGGCATCTCTGACGATACCCTGTATCCCTGAAGATGCTTCTTACAAAACGTCGGATTTATCATCTACATGGGGTCTCCACCGGAAGACCTACAGAGTACATCATCTTTAATTATACTTTGTGTTCAGTGGCGTACCTACGGGCCAGCAAGTGCCCGCAATGCGGGTAGGCCCCGTGGTTAAGGGACCCAAAAAAGATATAGTAAAAAAAGTAAACTACTAATAACACAGGATAATAGGTCCATGCCCCAGTAGAGATTAGTATGTAGTCAGTCTTAACATCATCAAGCCGCGGGGCCCCTTTGTATTCGTTTCCTATCCTATACTTCAGATCAGTTCATTATTTGATTTTTTATGACTACACATTTTCATTTTCTACAAACTCCTAACGATTCATTTTCTTGTTCTAAATGACTGTAAAAAATAATACTTGTAGCGACTTCATACAAATAATAAACTCTTGAGAAAATAAAAATAAATGACGTAATTTAGAACAATAACTACAAAGAGTGATTGTAATCCGTGAAAACCTGGTCAACGGCACGACCCCTGATACCGGACTATCGCTCTGTCATCCACACAGCTCGTACTCTTTCCCTATATATGTCCACCGATAGAATATTGTCCTTGTTCCTACACTTACGGTAACTGATTCACTTGCCTCATTGGCAAACGGAGTGTTATTTGTGTTCTATGGTAACAATGTTTGTTAAATACCCCAAAGTAATCACAGCATAGAAGGTTTGAAAATGTGGTTTCCATTTCTTTTTAGTACTGCTCGACAAAAACCAGTCAAAATCTGTAGCGTTTACATTGAAAACTTTTAAATAAATACATAATAAGATAATAAATAAAATGAGTTAAAAATTAATATTTATTTTTTATTTATATATAATCCATACAACCAGTGGCGTAGCCAGGATTTAATTTCGGGAGGGGCTGAATGTTAAAAATTGTATATATATATATATATATATATATATATATATATATATATATATATATATATATATATATATTTATTTATTTATATCTTTCAATTTCAATGTAATTTTTTATATATTATGACATTTATATTAAAAGTTTATTGTTAAAAATATATGTTATGTAATTTATTATTTTTATATATTTTTTATAGGTTTATTTTTTTCACACATTTATTGCGGGTTTAGGTTATGTAAAAATTTCTGGGGGGGCTGAAGCCCCCTCAGCCCCCCCCTGGCTACGCCACTGCATACAACGATTACACACAATTTATAATTTACAAAAAGGATAAGTAACATTGATCTTTATTTTTGTTATATAAGTACAGCAAAAAGAGCCTTCAAGAAGAAAACCTTGTAAAACAGGAGGCTCAAACTATATATAACTTAAATATAAAATATCAACACAAGAAACATTAGGGCATAGAGTAAACAATGGCTGTTAACAATCTGTTAAACAATCTGTTAGACAATCATTGTTAGAACGCTACATCTTTTAAGTTATGCTCTTCTATTTTATCTATGCTTCATGACCAGTAGGAAACACCTGTTGACCATGCCCGTAGGCGATAAACCATGGTCAAAAATGGTAGTTAATCCAAATATTGTACTATGTGAAATAAGTTTTATCATTGTTACCCAGGACTGGGAAATTTCTCACTAATGGCTTACTTGCTTACAAATTCGTAAAGTTCTCTTTTTTATACTTTGCTGAATTTTTATTAAAGAAATTGCTTTCATGAGGTTGCTCGTATTTGATTGAATTTTCATAATAATGCTTATGAGGTTGCTCTTATTTGATTGAATTTTCATAAGAAATTAATGCTTATGAGGTTGCTCGTATTTGATTGAATTTTCATAAGAAATTAATGCTTATGAGGTTGCTCTTATTTGATTGAATTTTCATAAGAAATTAATGCTTATGAGGTTGCTCGTATTTGATTGAATTTTCATAAGAAATTAATGCTTATATTTGATTGAATTTTTATAACAAACTTACGCTATAAGGTTGTTCGTATTTACATTATTTAAAACATAGGAAACCCCGACTAAACAAGCTAAAAAACTTATATCTATTTTCTATAGACTTGTAGAAAAGGAACTATATGCTTACTAGACGCCAAGATGCAGTATAGAAGTTTTTATGCAGAATATCTAAACTACATCTCTCATAACCTATTATTACATTGCTAGAAATAAATAGTCAGTCATAATATAATTAATTCATCATAATTACAAGTATTTCGGTGAGTACTGAGTAATACAACTGCGATATAAAGAATTACAAAATATAAAAATATCTTTCATCTTTGTAATTGCAAATCATCGTGGATAATCTCTGTAATCATATAAAGATATGGATTACGGAATTATACAAATAGTTAAAGATAATTGGACCGCGTCATTTGTAATTGTATTTTAAATCATTTCAATTATTTAATAGGTAAATTATTTCAAGGGAATACAAAATGTAATTAATTCATAAAACTAACCTCTGTACAGTTTTTTTGGGTAAACAAGAATCAAGAAATATTAAAAGTAGGTAATGTTTTCATAGGGTGGTCTCGGTTACCAGTAAAAAACTATGAATGGGTAACACGGTGTCTAACCTGCCTCAGAATTGGTCACTCACTAAGTCAGTGTAACAAGAGACAAGCCGCTTGCTCACATTGAGAGCAATATGTCCAACAATATTGAGAGCAATATGTCCAACAATATTGAGAGCAATATGTCCAACAATATTGAGAGCAATATGTCCAACAATATTGAGAGCAATATGTCCAACAATATTGAGAGCAATATGTCCAACAATATTGAGAGCAATATGTCCAACAATATTGAGAGCAATATGTCCAACAATATTGAGAGCAATATGTCCAACAATATTGAGAGGCAATATGTCCCAACAATATTGAGAGCAATATGTCCAACAATATTGAGAGCATATGTCCAACAATATTGAGAGCAATATGTCCAACAATATTGAGAGCAATATGTCCAACAATATTGAGAGCAATATGTCAATATTGCAATATGATTGAGATGCAATATTGAGAGCAATATGTCCAACAATATTGAGAGCAATATGTCCAACAATATTGAGAGCAATATGTCCAACAATATTGAGAGAGCAATATAATATCCAACAATATTAGCAGATGCCAATATGTCCAACAATTGAGAGAGCAATATGTCCAAAAATAAAAGATCAGCCAATATGTAATCGGTTTTAAACAAATTTTCACAAAATTTTGATGACTCAACGAAATAAGGTAAAGTCAAAAAGTCATTATTTCCCGGACAGCACAACTTAACTTAAAGTTCACATTTTTAGCTCTTTACTATAAACACTGGAGGATGTATGAATACAATTCATACATCCCCAAACAGCATGATAAAAAATTACTCATAACGTCTACTAAACCTCTGAAACAGATGAGGAAACTATCTAATATAAAGCCTTATACATACTTATACTAAGCACAGTAATTTCCCCGTAACTACGGAATAAAGCAAAAAAAAGTAAAAAGCCAGATTGTTCTTATGACAACATACGCAAATAAAAATTAATAACAACTACATGAAAATATCTAAGTTTTAGTTTAATGCAATATTGTAATAAGTTTTCACTTGATTTCAACTCAGGTTCAACGCTAAGTTTACATAGTTTAACCTTGGTACAGTGTTAATAACTAATAATCACAAGCTTAGAGAGGTCAAAACAAGGTCAAAAATAGGACCAAGAAGCATATACATGTATGTTTACTCTAAAGTAAATCATATTAAAGAACATGATATATATATATATATATATATATATATATATATATATATATATATATATATATATATATATATATATATATATATATATATATATATATATATATATATATATATATATATATATATATATACATATACATATACCATGTCCTTTATTAACAGGTAAGTAGTACAAACAGAATAAGACGGAAATCATATATCATAGGTATATAAATATTTATAAAAGGACATAACAAAAATGTATCGCAACATAAAATCAAAATGTAAGGGATTATTGCAGTAATATTTGTAATATTTGCATTTTTATCTGTTATTAAAGGATATGTTATATATACATACATATATATATATATATATATATATATATATATATATATATATATATAATATATATATAAAGGTATAAAAAATATACACACACACACACGCAGAAATTGAGAAAATATACATACACACACACACCACACACATATATATATTATATATATATATATATATATATATATATATATATATATATATATTGCATAGTTATGGATAGGACTTTTTTAAGCACAAACAATATTTAAAGTAAAGTATCAAAATAAGACAATAATATAACATACGTACACAATTATTTATAGAAGAACATAATAAAAATTTATCACATCCATAAAAATGTCACAATAAAACATTTTGTAAAAGCCTGACTTAAATTAAACTTGAAAAATAATGGCTGTTTAAGCAACAAAAATGTTTGATATTATGAACGAGAATTAAATAAATATAGAAGATATTAAAAATTTATTTAAATTTTAGAAGACAAACCAAATTATTTAAAAGATAAATTTAGAAGGAAATGACTAGGAAAAAATAAGATAGAATTAATGAGAGTAAAAAATACGGATAGTTATATTTTGACTAGAACAAGAGGAGGGTTTTCTAACACGGCACGAAGTGATACGTCCGGGTAGCTCTGGAGTACTGGCAGCAAGGAGAAGCCTTCCCGATGAGGAAAGTCCCCCTGGTAAGAGGGGAAGGAGCTAGGAGAAACCCTTGTTAATTGTGTTACTTTATCTATGTATATTTTATCTATGTACTTTGTTAATACTAATAACAAAAATATGTTTGAAATTATTTTATGATCTTAAAGTTTTCGCATACCATTTGATAAACAATTTGATTTAATTTATATTATATTTATTTGATGAAATAAACTTAATAATAAATATGGTATGTTTGATAAAACGTTATAAACGTATTATTCACCTCACTGAGGCAGACATTGAGGCGCAGATGCTTGGTCGACTAATACAAGTGGTTTTTGCACGATATTACGTCATCGTTAAATCGAGGAAAAACTCTGCGTCACAAACAATTCAATCAAATCATTTACGAATTGAAGCCGCTTCAAACGCTTCCGCTCATTCAACTGACGTTTATTTTTATCGACATTTATTTTTGGATAAGAGGTTGTAAAAAAATTTCAAGTTATCACACAAAATTAGTACAATAAATATCGATAATAGAGCTCTATTATCGATATTTATTGTACTACAAAGCGATTAAAGGCAAAAAGTCAGTCATCAGGGCAAAAAGTGCGTCATTTTATTTAGAAAATCAAAGAAAATTGCTTGCAGAGTACCTCGGCTTTTCTATTACATATTGATTCGCTACATTCAATTTTCACCACATATATATACATATACATACATATACATACATATATATATATATATATATTATATATATATATATATATATATATATATATATATACATACATATATATATATATATATATATATATATATATATATATATATATATATATATATATATATATATATATCTTCATCAGTGAGTTCCCCTCTTCCATGAACCCAACCTCATAAGCTCATTTTAAAGGAGTTATCTAGTATGTATGTACGAGGTTTTCGTGTCCTAGACGTTTCTATGGGACACGATAACTTTCGAGCGCTTTCTCGGATCGAAATAAAACTTGTTAATGTCCTGAACCCTATTGTTTATGAAATATGTGTGGCGTATGAACCCACAATAATGACCCCACAAACATTTCAAAAATTCGGGCGAATGGGGGTCGAAGCGGCCACCAGCGCCGACGCGAAGGCGTTTTGTTTTAATTACTAAATAACAAATAAGCTGACTAAAAAATATGAGATTAAAATTTTTGGTGTACATTTTAAAAGTAATTTTTGGCCTTACGATTGGCTAAGGTAGTTGTAAATTCAAGGACATTTGTTTAAAATTCGATAATAAATAAGTGCTGATAGAATAAATGTTAAACACTGCATAAAGTATGTATTCGATAGCTCATATAAATGAAGCTGACACAATTAAGTTGAATGAATTGCAGAAAGCTAAACTGTTAAATCTGTCACACTTCATAGTTGTACTCCTTTATGATTTAAACACATTAAAGTACCCAAATAGTCATTATATAAATTAATACGGGTCATTAAAAAAGATCAATTACAATATCATATCACTAAGTTGTTGGTTCATTAAAATAGCGGATTTTCATAATATGGGCCACCTCGTATAGTATATGTATATATAGTTTTTATGCCAAAGACATTTCAGAACTATGCTCACTTTTGCTATCTTTATGGTGCATTTCCTTAAAGGAAAATAATAAATAAAGGAAAAGCCTTAGTGGCGTAAAATAAGTATTTCCTCTCTTGCAAAAACTTTAAAAATAAACTATCGCTATAATTACAATAGAATTATACTATAGAATAACCTAACACTTATGAGCATTAAATATGATAAAGGTTATTTTAATGGTTCACTTTATTTCCCAAGCTACCAAAAAAACACCAATAAGAATTCTAATCACGAAGATGAAATTCAAGGAGCACTAAGGATGTAAAGTTATATTTTCCATTAAAGGAAAACCGTCCTCTGTTTTATAGGAGCCGTGAGCGGTATCTACTTGAACAAACTGTTACGTGATCAGAAATATAAACTAAACAATTTTATTAGCATCTAGAAGAAAGTATTCCAACATTCTCTGAAACTATTAACTTAACCAAAATATTTTAATTTAAACTTAACTCTTATACCACTCATATTTTCACTTTAATTATATTATAGGTAAAATGGACAAGGAATTAAGATTTTAAATAAATAAACTTTATTGAACAAAATACAATAATTCAAGATATACAGTAAGTAATTTAACAATTTACAATAAATTTTAAGGTAGGACCAAAATGTCCCTAATTTTTTAGTATGAAATTAAACCCTTTGGTTAAAATAAAACCTTTTGTTTAATTTCTTTCATTTAACTAAATGTAATATCTATGTAACATCACTAAATGTTTATATCATTCTTAAATTAATATTTAAGATGATTTTGAATGAGCACCAGTGGAGTTGTTCATAATGAAAGGAACGAAGAAAAGAGTCTCTCTACAAAACTATAAATTTATTCAAAGCGCTTTCAACCTACATGAGGCCATCATCAATTAATATTTAAGAATAAATATCGCTTTTATTAACCAACAGACTCTGATTTCATGTGTTTGAATTTTTGAAGTAGGTGTAGAATTTTATAGATAAATATTTTATAAATTCAAATTAACTTATTTCTTATTCACGACTATTTTGTAATATAAGGTCTGATTGATAGTGAATTGCAAAATCCATTTCTTAGATAAACAATGTATTTACATAGAGATGAGTTAAAACAAGGTTTAAGAAAATCTAATAGTTTATACGAGGGATATTTTCAGGGTCGAATATTACGTCCCATCTGTTTTCCATTACCCCTCACCCCCACACAACTAATATATCACAAGAAAACACAAAGAAACTTGTGCTTTACTGCAATTTAACTAAAATCCTTTATTTATAGGGATAAAAGCACCTCAAAACAGCACAAGTTCATCATTAAATTTATTAAATTTCCCATGAAATATACTACTTTACTTTTCCTCATTTAGGTATAGAGAAAAAGTATGGTGTTAGCAAAAATTCAAAACCGAGATGTCACTTGAATTAATTTTTTCAGGTGTTTTAAAGCCTCCTGGTTGTTTTTACAATGTTGTCTGTCTGTATGTGCGTTCATGTGTCAGTTATCATCTTAGCTCCCAGGGTATTTATGCTAGAAAGTTGAAAATTGGTGCAATTGTTTATTTATTTTTATTAACGTAAAAATTGACTGTATTTTGGATGTTTTAGCTTAAGCTGATAGAGTTTATAAGGCGATTCAATTGGAGGGATTTCATGAATGAAATCATTGTTTTTACATGTTAGGTTAAAGTCCAGAATTGACGTCATTGCAGGAATAAATGGTAAATTTTCTATGTTAAAGAAACAACTTAGACATTCTGTTACCCAGAGAGTAAGCTTGAGTAGCATCGAGCTAGGAACTGTGCCAGAGGTATGGAAGGCAGCTAGGGTAGTTTTTATCCCTAAAGCAGGAAAGAAAGACTACACTGATGCTAAATCCTTCAGACCAATAAGTCTGACTTCTTTTATGCTTAAAACTCTTGAAAGAATAGTTGATAGGTATCTTATTGAGGAAATACTACCAAGGAAACCACTTAACGCAAATCAGCATGCTTATTTGAAAGGCAAATCAACAGAGACAGCTCTTCATGTAGCAATCTCTAGGATAGAAAAATCAATGAAAACAGGAGAATATACTTTAGCCCTATTCTTTGACGTAGAGGGGGCATTTGATAAAGCCAAAATCACAACTATAACAGAGGAACTTAAACTTAGGAATACTCCCCAAGTTATAATAGAGTGGATTACATCATCCCTCACGGCCAGGAAAATAAGCTCAAATATCAATAATACCAATGCCAATGGATCTGGAGAACTGGCTGAGGAAGAGCTGGAATCGCTCAAGTGGCAGGGCATCCTCACTTTCATAGGTCAGTCCAGGAGATTCAACAGGGAACAGGAGGTGGAGGCGTAGTGGTGAGAGGATGATTGAGTTACGGGGTTGGTGAAAAGGACCTTAAAAGTTGGTCTACTCACCTGGCTTAACCTCCCCACCCCCCTACTACTACTACCTATACCGATTCCTGCAATGACGTCACATGTCATTCATAAAAACGTCAGGTTATAACCTCCGATTATTATGCGTTTCGTTCAATTACATCGAATTGAATCACCTTAAAAATTTCTAACATTTTGTTTTTAGCCTCCATTTTTTACTTATTTCATTGTACCAATAAAATTGCACTTATAGAGAAATAAATGATATGATATGATAAATAACTTTATCGATTATTATTTACAATTACTGCACTTGACGTAGTGCTCATACCGATATTGATAGGTTCAATTGATAGGAGAAATCACCTAGTGGTGATACTTCTTGGCGTGATATGTACAATCACAACAAGGAACAAAATAAATCGAATTATTCGAAACCAACCAATTGAATCTGCTTACAATACAATCCAAGGAGTCATCCTAATGCATTGGTACATCAAAACTTCGTTTCCTCCGCATTAAATTTATAAATAGAAAATAATAATGATATGGTCAGTTCAAAAGCACACCACCAACATAAATAAATAATGTAAATTTCAGATTCAGTCACATCAGCCGTGCATCTATAATACGACACACGGCTAAAATCAATTGACAGCGCTGCCAAAAATCTGTGAGGGAAATAATTCTATTGGTTCAGACCGACCACGCTCCTCCCCTCTCCACTTCATGCCAACCTCGGTATAAAAAAATACCTTTTTCGTAAATAAAATCATAAAAAGGCAACACTGGTTGTAAATATTTGTAACCTCGCGTCACTTTTATTTCTCTCATTGAGCATATTGATCTGTTTGAGTTCGTTTCGTCTTATTCCAATCTGTTCAGTTCATCCAATTATTGCAGAGTTGTAATATGATCTGAGTGCCTATATTTGACGCATGGACATTGACGTATTCTTCAAGCATTTCTTGCTATTCGAGTACAGCGCAGAGTATGTGGTCGGTCAACTAAAAGACAGAATTTTTTTTTGGAAAATGCCATGTCCTTCAATATAGATGACAGTCTTGACTTATTAAGTCATAAATGCATATTGTGTCTATTGCAGTAAATAATTAACAACTCCACTTAATTAATACTTCCCGAAAAAATTTAAAGCAACACTTAGATGGTAAATTTATAAGATACAACAATATTCCTACTTAAAAAGTAAATAAATAATTTTTAAAAATAAAAAAATACGATGTCAAATAAAAACAAATAATAAAATTCAAAACATAACCTGACTTTCAGTGTTGCCAGACTAAGGAATTTTTTTGTTACTTAAAAGAAGGGATTTTTTGTCAAAAAAAGAGGGTTGAAAGCATTGAGATTTTGGCGGGCTGTCAATTGACTTTAGCCGTGTGTTATATTATAGTTGTTATAAATGAAAAGTACAGAAAAAAGGCAATCAAAATAGATAGATGAGAACTCCAGGAGAATATTGATTTAACTTGTGACGTCATCAAATGAAAAAAGAAACCTATAAGGGAAAATTCAACCTACCCTAATATTAGATGGCAATGTCAGACACGAAAACCTTTGTTTAAAAACTTTTGTTGTAAGAAGTTTTGATGTGGAAATAATAAATTTAAAATATTAGATTTTATGTTTAATTACTATTAGGAAAAGAACGACTTTAATCCTACAATGTTTTTAAACAGGAACAATATATTTCAATATATTTCCATTTGGATCATCTTCAGGAAAAACTAAAATAAAAGTACAAAATTTTTTTTTAAAAACATACAAAAGTACAAAATACAAAATAATAAGACTAGGAACAAAACATTATTTTCAAGAATTAAACTTGACAAATAATACTTACTACTAAAAAACTAAATTAACAATAAATAAAAAAACTAGGAACAACTTAACAGAAATAAACTTCAAATTTAATATTTAAATATTAAATTTAATATTTAAATTTTATGTCTAACTTATTGATTGATCTAATAATTTAAGCTGAAATGCGCCTCTCTAGAGACTGACCGCAAACTAAAAATAATTTATAAGTGCGCTGTAGCTAAGTACAAACGGCTTTCAATCAAACTAAAACTAGTTAACAGTGTTATATTTCAATTTCCATTGGCTCATCTGTCAAAGCTATATGTGAATTTTTCTAAACTCAATGAATCAATAGGTCGTGATCAAAAACTGTACTCACTTCGACAAAGCTCAGAATTGGTTGTGACAGCAGATCATGCTTACTTCCGCAAAGCACAGCATTGGTTGTGACAGCAGATCATGCTTACTTCCGCAAAGCACAGAATTAGTTGTGACAGCAGATCATGCTTACTTCCGTAAAGCTTAGAATTGGTTGTGACAGCTGACTATATCATTCAGGCAAAGCTCAGAATTGGTTGTGACAGCAGATTATATCACTCAGGCAAAGCTCAGAATTGGTTGTGACAGCAGATCATGCTTACTTCCGTAAAGCTTAGAATTGGTTGTGACAGCTGACTATATCACTCAGGCAAAGCTCAGAATTGGTTGTGACAGCAGATTATATCACTCAGGCAAAGCTCAGAATTGGTTGTGACAGCAGATCATGCTTACTTCCGTAAAGCTTAGAATTGGTTGTGACAGCTGACTATATCACTCAGGCAGAGCTCAGAATTGGTTGTGACAGCTGACTATATCACTCAGGCAAAGCTCAGAATTGGTTGTGACAGCAGATCATGCTTACTTCCGCAAAGCTCGGATTAGGTTGTGACAACAGACTATTCTTATATCGGATAAAACTCGGATTTACCATGAAGCAAATGTGTTCTAAAATTGAAACGCTTTGAATTGCTACGGTAGAATGAATACATAGCCATAATTTTTAATTATGGCCAATAAATAACCAATAATTTTTAATTTATTGGTCAGGGTTTTGGTACTTTTAAATGTCTCATTAAAGTTCGCTATAGAAGAAATATAGTGCTCAATTCTACTCAAATGGTATAGAGAAGTTTCAAACTCTCAGAGGACCTCTTAAAGTATATTTGGAAAGTTTCACCTCGGAAAGTATCACATCAAACTCAAAACTTTTGTACCACATTTCCTGAAAATGAAATGAAAGAAAACTAAATGAATAAAAAGGAGAATAATAAAAACGAAATAGACAGTCTATTGGTGAATCCCACACCAACGCCTATACCAAAGACATTATTGATCCAGCAAACCATGAGACATGTAAACACAAATAGGTTTGTTTACTTAGTACGATAGAATTTACACCACCAAGATTCAAAACCCACGTACATAGAGAGCAAATATAACACAGAGGGGTGAAAAGATCAAACAAAATATAAATGAAAATCCACCAGGTCTGTTTACATTTGCAATTTACACTCACTTTTATAAACACTCTGTAAATAGCTTATAGTGTTCCAAAAAAATCTCTAATATTTTATAGAGACTTTTTTCAGAAAATATTGAAATTTGATAAAAGATTCAAAGAGATGATAAAAGATTCAAAGCGATGATAAAAGATTTGATAAAAGATTCAAAGAGATGATAAAAGATTTGAAAAAGGATTCAATAATCATGTAAATTGTTGTCTTTAATATATTAAGAGTAAATAATTAGAAACTGGGGCCTTTACCTCTAGCCCATTAACAGGTAACTCAAACACTTCAATATCTGCTGGTATATATTTAATACAATCTTATCCCGAAAATTTCAGCTAATTCTTTTAATTATAAAATGTAATTTATAAAAAGGTCTTCTTTGAGACCTTAAAACCATCCTTACCTGAATAAAGCTAATCTGATCAGCGAATTTCCAAAATAAAAATGAGCTAATGAGATTGAGGGTGTTTTTATCTCATACGATTTAATTTCATACATTAAGTTTCATCATTGCGTATGCTGCGGTCACATGACCACTCCAAAAACTTATTATAGTTGTCCACCTAGCAGCCCTTAAAATGACATTCCTCTAAACACACAGCTTAACTCCATGCAATAATAAAAAAAAAACAACAATAACCAATACTCAAGGAACTTCTTAGCTAATCAAAGGCATGCAAAGCAATGGCGACGAAAAGTTAAGCGAACGAAGGCCTCTGTAGTAATTTAAAATCCTCTATCTTATTTACAAAGAGATACTAAAATGACTATTATGTTCTTTTTGTCCAGAAGGTCATTTTCTAGGAACACATGTTTTATTTACGGATAAGTATTCAAGATTCAAATGTTCCTTCCAATACCTCACAGAAAACACAGTCACCCACCCAGAAACATTACCTAGTTAGCATATGAATCAACAGGAAGTATATATCAATACAAATTCAGACATGTGTCACGTCTAAAGGCGCTGCATCTAGTCCACAACTAATACTAAACAAAACATAAAAAAAGTATTCAGCTTAAGAATATGATAACCCAAACTTATAGAAATGAGACAATACGTCGCGGAAGTAAACCTACAATAATTTCTTTGTTTCCATAATAAACCGATGCTATTGGTCACTTTGGCTCATAACAAACCAATGATGGAATATGATTGGTTGCTTTTGTTTTGTTATGAGCCAATATTAATTCGTATAATGGAGTTTGTTTAGTACAAATAATAAAGAAGCAGCTATATTAATGTTCATGAACTAATTAATATTGCCTACATTTATCCTCAACAAATGCTTATAGAGAAAACTATTTTGTCCAATACAGCTTAAAATTTTAAAACCATAAAAAGTTACCATAAAATTCAATTCAAGTTTAAAATAATGAAATAAATAGAGAGAGTGTCGCCTTAGATTTTAAAATATCAAGCTCAAATGGAAAAAGTTGTATAAGTCATTGAAAAAGTACGACACCAGATGTGGAGACTTATGAAATATTAAGTCCTAATACGGACTTAGCAAGGTCTTCTTCCACACAAGTAGTATTTAACTGACTACTATCTATCGTAGCTTGGATCCTAATTAACTTTTACAAACCTAGGTTTTATCTTATTAGTAATCAGTGTGGCGGGATTTATCAATTAAAAGTATAAGTAGAAATCTTTGACAAATGAGGATAAGTTTATTGCTGCAGTTGTTGTGAGACGATAAATCTTTGATTTTATAAAGAGATTTCTTTTAAAAGAATAATCATATGATTTTAATAAAAAGGAAACCTGTCAAGTTTGTTTACATTAGTATGTTTTTATGTAATCATATGATTTTAATAAAAAGAAAACCTGTCAAGTTTGTTTGCATTAGTATGTTTTTATGTAATCCTACAATTTTAATAAAAAGAAAACCTGTCATGTTAACGGCGTTCCGATGCCATCATCAGGTTCGTTTTGAGAAAAACGGTGTGTTACGAGTAGGGTGTCAGGAAATAACCTGACTTAGTAAGCAAGTATCAACAAATTTAGAGAACATTGAAACTTATCTTCCTGGGGCTTACGTCAATGAGTTTGATGAGATGAAAAGCTGTTATGTTTATATTCATATTATTTAATTTTTTCAATGTGACTTAAATAAAATGTAAACCTGTAAAATTTTTCCATTTTAGTTTGATTTCCATTTAATTATATGATTATCATAAAATGAAAACTTGTCAAGTTTGTTTACACTAGTTTGATATTTACTTAATTATAAGATTTTAAATAAATGGAAATCTATAGAGTTTGCATACATTGCTTATATTTTCATTTAATTACATGATTTATTAGCATGTATGTAGATTACTTACACAGGTACTAATTGGATTTAAAGGGTATAATAATAAATTAAAATGAAGTGCCCGTTTTAGGGCCTTTAGCCCATCAGGGTATTAACCCTGCGGGAACCACCTCAGGTGGGTAGCATCTAATACACTCTAAGAATTAATTAAAGTTGGCGACATCTTTTTAATACAAATACTATTCATAAAATCTTAGAGCATAGCCCGGGCTGCGAACCCCGGACCTCCGGTGCCGAAATCGAACGCCTTTACGATCACGACCACGGAGGTAGATTTATTTAAAGGTTAGATTATTTAAAGGGTATAATACTCTTAAAAAGCCAATGACATTGTCAATAATATTATGAACGACCCAAATATGCTATAGAAATCTAAAAAAATACTTATAAGATACTTAAAGATTAAAAGTCAGGAGTGATTATCAAAATTCATAACTATTAATATATTTAGACGAATGTGGGAGTTAAAAGTCTTAAGGACAATTCATGCCTAAGCAAGGAGTAAACCCATTGTTGTAAACTTATTTTGGACTTAAAAACTTTTTAAGTATTGTGAGATAATTATTAAAGAATATAATGTTAGTGGAATTGAGATGTGGAGTTAACGCCAACATTAAAGTTGAAATTACTGCAATTAATTAAATGTAGAGACAAACGACTGAAAAAAGAATGAAAAGTGGAATATTAAAAGGAAAACTCGAGTAAATAGGATTACCTTTAATAAAAAGAAAATGCTTATGAAAAACAAATTAGGAAACGTATAACAATAACCAATGCACACAATAAAACAATGAAATGAGCACATAAAGAGCTTAAAGATTAGAAAAACAACTGAAAAAAAACTAAAGACAGACAATTTTTTGATTAAATTTTCACGTTTCAGCACACCAGATCCCAAAATGGAAACATAAGTTGGTGTGTGAGTGTGGGTACTTTTCTTGTCAACACGATGCAATCAATTTAACCAAAATTAATACAACTTATTTCAAAATTTAGGGATGAGTAAAAGAACTGTTTAGACATTAGGTAAAATCAAATATGGCTTCTAAAAAAACATTCTTTCTGTCCACCAAGATCATATTACAGCATCTGATCATACTCAAAATCACCTGTATCTTCTAGAAACTTGGTTAAGGAAATGGATGATAAAAATAAACGAACAGAAAAGTGTTCATGTCACTTTTGCTCTTCGTATTGACTCCTATCCTCCAGTCACCCTTAACTAAGTTCTTATTCCTAAATCCTCCTCTGTCCGATACCCAGGCCTTTACCGACTCTTACGAAGCCTTGGTATCAGGGGGCTGCAGGATCTTAAGAATTTATTACTTATCTAACTCAATATTTCATCAGAATCAACTTTTATCTAACTCTATTATATTATGTTATCTATATTTAATCAATCTCTTGCTGTATAATTATTACTATAATATCTTCCATATACTAAATAATTCATCTATCAACTCTTATCAGAGTGCAATCAGTGGATTGTTTCTCTAACCAGACTTCTCAAGCCATGAAACTAATAATTATTCAGTTAAATGAATTTTACAATTTTGCAAATCAAAGCAGATTATTTGTAATTTATATACTTAAAACTTCTATTAAGAATATCTAATTAAGTTTTTTCCAGTAAGAAGAGCAGAAACGCACAAGCATTGGAGATTTTTCAGATTAACATGAATATGCTGCGAGAATGTAGTGAAATAGTTACATATTAAACTAAAACTAGTCTCTTATAGTGCTCTTATCACCTATTTATTTAATAATTTCTTATTTTATCGTTTTATAGTCATTTTATTTTATTATTATTTGTTATTTTATTAACTAATAATAGTTATTTTAGTTAACTAAGCAATAACTCTAATAATTTTAACAATAATTACTGTCGTATTACTAAATATAAAATACCAAAAAAAATCTTCTCAAAATTACGACAGTTTTGAATTTTCATAAAAATATTATTTTTTTGTCAAATACAAGACCAAAAACAACAAAAACTCAATGTGGGAAATAGCATATGCAACGCAAATTTCAAGTGCTTTGAAAAAAAGAAATTGGCTAAAACACTTTAGAGACTGACACAATACATCATTCTTAAAACATAAGCGTCGTTATCATCATAAAAATTCCCTAACAAATTATTTTATAAAAATATTTTTTTCACTACGAGGATTACCCACACAGAAACCCCGAACACTAATTCATTTTCAGCGATAAATTGACAAAGTATAGACAGCTGAAATATCAGAAGCTGTATAATCTAAGTTTAATGATAGTATAAGGAAGAGAAGAATTCTTTTCTCAAGTCAAGTCATACTTCAGCACTTGGAGTTTGTCATTAAGAGAGAATACTTTCGAAAAAAATCAGCTAAAAGACTGAAAATCACGTCTTTAAAAATTATTTAAAGTTGCCAGGTACATGGTCTCTTATGGGAACCTCCAGCCATGAGATAGATTCTAATAAGTTATAATAAATCATTATTCATTTATAAAATCATATTTAAAAGTTCTAACAATAGATAAACAAATAAAATAAATCAGCAAATGATCAAGATGTTAGAAATTTATATGGTGATTCAATTCGATGTAAACAAACCAAACGCATTCGGAGGTTATAACATGACTTTTATAATGATTTGCAGGAAATACCAAATAAAAAGATGTAGTCTGTTTAAAAAACTTCATAATTCTAAAAGTATACTACATCCTTTCAATTATGTCTCACTACTTTCTTGCCGTTCTATTGAAGTTTTTAACCATCTCTATACTTTTTTAAAAGAATCAAATATTCATTTTTAAAATAATTAAATTGATTATTTTCTCCACAACTTAACTTACTCAAAAAGTTAAGTCCTATAAACCAAATTATAAAAAAAATAATAATAATAAAAATATATAAATAACCTAAGTAAAAATATTCATATATAAATGAATGTGGTATCTTTGAGAGAGAGAGAGAGAGAGAGTGTGTGTGTGTGTGTGTGTGGGATATGTATGTACGTATATGTTTTCAATATTTCATCAGCAAAAGTCTGTAGCCTACTTTATAACTATAAATATGTTTAATTTAAGTGTCGGCAAGACCTGTATAGTAAATATCTATCAGGATAAAAATTGTTTATTTATCTATCGCTAGTAAAGATACTTATAAGATAATTTTCAAAATATATTGGATATTACTTTCATTTACTAATTCTGTTTAGTAAATAATAAATACATATTTTAATAAAATCTGCTTACTCTATCTCACACTAGTTCTGTCTAGTAATCACATGAATTACATAAAATGGCTGTATGGCTAATAAAGGCCAATGCCAAAAAAAAAAAAAAAAAAAAAAAAAAACTGACTTTTTTTTATGAACGACGTGTGACGTCATTGCAGGAATCGGTATATGCGGTCTACATTGAAAATTCGGTCAAAACGATTTATTCCTGCAATGACGTCAATTCCGGACTATAACCTAACATGTCAAAAAAATTTATTTCATTCATAAAAACCAATTTCCAATTGAATCATCTTATACCTTCTATCAGCTTGGAAAATAATAACAAAATAAAGCGAATTAGATCTCTTCTTATTTTTCTCATATCAAATCAAAAACTAAAATACGTCCCACTATACTTTTCTTTTTTCTTAAATAGATAGTCTCTTTATTTAATATCTTTATTTAATTTTTATAAGATAAACACATTAATTATAACAAATTAATTATAAGTAACTATCTATAATTAAATAGATAGTTTAATTGTAATAAATAATATTAATTTTATAACGTTAACATAAACAATATAGACAATTATAACCAGGCAACTACAACTCAGTGCCGCTGAAATAAAATAATAAACTGAGTAGTAAATGTCCACTAAGTTTCATTTTAGGACCACCATGCGATTGGACACAGTAGCGCAAACGTGTGTCAAGGTATCTAACTGTAAAAAAAGTTAAGATTCATCACATAATCATTGATAGAAAATTGCAAAAACAGTGACTTTTTTTACTCTTTGACATACTTTGACACACGTTATGCGCTACTGTGTCCAATTCCATAGTGGTCCCAAAATGAAAACTTAGTGGACATTTTACTATCATTAAGTTTCTTTCAGAATTTTTTTAAAAATTTGCTTTTTGAGATACTAGCATATTTATTTTATCATATGCTCATAATAAAACTTGTAACTAATTATCCAAAAAGTATTTTAGAGAAAGGAAAACATCTTAGAGAAGGAAAACACGACTTAAAAAAAATAGATCATGAGCTCACACAAGAAGCTTAGCTAAAGGATTGTATGCGTCTGTAGTTTGCAGAACATCTATGGCTCAACGGCATTGGTCTTACCGGGCAGTTACCTGTACAATAAACTACCTCCTGAACTTCAAAGCACAGACCAAAATAAGCACTTTCAAGTAATCTAAAAAAACATTTATTAGAAATAAAAATAATATTTCTAAATTTGTTTTATCTATTCATTATTTATTATCTATTATTATTAATCACATTTATTATTCTTATTTTCATATTAACAAACACCTTTACACTAAATCACCAAATCCACAAATTAATTATTATTATTTATTTATCTTTTTTTTTTACAAAATATTAAAACTATACTTATTTCTCATACTATAATTATAATTTTACACTTAAAATCATCATAAAACAACATGAAACTAATTATCTATCATATAACTATATGTAGGTTTAGTAAAACTATTTTAACAAAATTCTACAAATCAAGATAAGATTAAAAAAAGTTTTCTTTCTCTCTTTGTCTCTCATTATCTATCTCTCTCTCTTTATCTATATATCTCTCTCTCTCTATCTATCTCCCCTAATATAATATATGTAGCCAGAAAATCATTAGCTAGAATAAGATGACTCCCCTCTCCGCAGCACAAGGCGTAAGCTTTTTAGCGGAGAGTAACCTATGTAAAATATAACTTGCTATGTATTATGTTGAATATATTATTTAATTAAGGTATTATAAAAAAAAAAAAAAAAAAAAAAAAATTAATCTATTTGCAAGGGCCAAGTTTAAGCTTTTAAACACCGCCAAAATAAACATCATATCCCATGTAGATTTTTAGACACAGCCATTTTTGCAGTGAAAGAAATGTTGAAAAATCACATTTTTTGGAAAATTCGCCATCCTACTGCGCCAACCATTGAAGAAAAAAAATTTCTTTAATGGTTCCTACCTGTCAGTCAAATTATCTTAAAATCGGTGACATCAAGTCCAAAAATTTACTTTTTTTGTGTTGATATGACATAGAATGACTTCTGACGGTTTATGTCGGTTCACTAATGGTGAGCAGTACCAAGGAATGTCAGTTCTAGGATGAATGACCACCAGAAATAAAACGAATTTTGTTGACGACCTAAGGACAAGCGAAGCGAGTCCGAAGCGAAGAGGTTGAGCTTATCCGGTATGGCTAGAAAAAGTTCCGAGGTACCCCGTAACCGACTTATAAGCTTTTAATTAAAATCTTTGTAAATGTAATTATTTATTATAACTTTGCACATCCCTTTTGAGCTCTATTTATCTGTTGTTATTTCCTTACACTAACCGCATTACATAACATGATTCAATGTTACGCGATACATAACTAAAGAAGAAAGACAAAAGACAATAGAGGCGAGAAGAAACAATGCAAACAATAAAGCCATAACAAGGTATAGAATAATACACACTTCCTCTTGTCTTTGGCACATTTCCCTCATATGGCACAAGCCTAACACTTACCAAGGTGACTCATAAGAGTGCAGTAAATAAGACATTTATTGAGTCAAATTCATCCCAAAAATTCTTAACCCTTTTTATTATAAACTCTTTTATATTATAGGAAACCTTGAAATGTTATTAGGATGCATTTGGAATATTTTAATCCGTAATGCATTTATTATTGGTTTATTTTCATTTTTCTAGTATACGAAGCTAACAGACACACACACATATAACTTTGTTAAAACACTCAGGAGACCTTTAAAACACCTGAAGTTGTACATAGTCACATGCGTGCCAAATCCCAATTCGATTGTATCATTTTCTCGAGTTTTATGATTTTTCGACATTTGTGCTGAGTCATTATTGCTGGTTAATGACGTCATAAAAAATATTTTCCGAACAGCACAACTACACCGGTAGACTGATTTTTTTTAAAAAAGTGTCAACTCTCTAGCACAAATACGAGTACACTGGGTACTACTAGTACCCTCTCGTAAATACTAAGTACACTCGTAAATACTAGTACACTCTCGTACACTGGGCGCAACGATGATAACAGACACACATACATATAGACAGACAGCTTCGGGAAAGCCACTCAGGAGGCCTTAAAAACGGCTGAAACGGAAAATTCCTGTTTCATCTCGGTTTCGGATTGGGATGAGGGAAAGTAGAAATAATGTAATATTTACTAGACATTGTAATTATTATAGAAAATAACCTCAGCAATGTACTGTTATGGTACCAAGCTACCCAGGAAAAATTAGAGCCTTTGTATCCTCTCTCTAGTGCAAGTCTCTTCGGGTAGAATTAACTTTAAACACTGAGATATAACCGCTTGTGTGTAGTGTGATATGTATAACCTTAGAATAATACTATACATAGGAGGAGCATAACTGATAACAGCATTGTCGTTTCACTGGTGGTCTTAAGTAATGATGCCACCATAACAATATACAATTTATAGTAACAAAGTTGGCAATACTTCCTGGTTGCTGAATTATTAGGTTCTATAATTAATTGATGATCGATTATTCATAAAATACTAATAGAAATATCGGTGCATTACAATTTTTAAGTCTTTTTAAATTATATTTTAGCGTTAACAATTATATTAAAAACTAAATTTTATATTAAAACTTGTCAACTACATGTAAATTCTTGTATTACCCTACCCATTTGCTTCTAAGACCGATTTTATTAAATACTTCCCAGGGTTTTTAAGTTATTATATTTGTTTTTTAGAATCTTTCTCATCAGTGGATATTTATGACAACATTTATAAAATAATGTTTGTTGTTAGGTTGGTACCCCTGAACCGGCTTTCGTGATATCAGTGGAATTACATTGTCATTTGATACTACCGAGTTTTGCAAAACATAAATAGATGACACAATATAATTTGTGCGAGAGACACCTAGGAAAATGTAACAAGCAAGATACAATGCTACATCTGGGAACTGTTTCATCATTTGCCATTCGTGATCATTGATGGCTCGACATAATGTCATGTCCCACTCTGTTACGTTATGTCTAACTCATCAGGGCACCGACAGAGCCTGAACTCACTCTGCCTTTCAATTAATTCCCGAAGAAAATAATGTAAAGTATTTACCAGAGACGAGCGGTGCTCTCTTCGGAATTAATTGTAGGTCAGAGTGAGTTCAGACTCTGTCGGCGCCCTGATGAGTTAGACGTAACGAAACAGAGTGGGTCATGACATTATGTCGAGCCATCAATGATGACGAATGTCGAATGATGGAACAGTTCCCAGATGTAGCATTGCATCTTGCTTGTTACATTTCCTAGGTGTCTCTCGCCCAATTATATTGTGTCAATTATATTTTGTTTACGGTCCTATGCTTGTTCTATATTAGTATTATTCTCAGTGTATAAAATTTTATTTTTTGCTGCAGATTTCTGTTCAGATAACACTTAACAAAAAAGCAATAAAAGAACTTACAAAGTTATACAAAACCAATGACATTTTCCGTAAACGATAGAACACTATTTTTATCGATTAGTTAATTAACTTTACAGATTAGAGTATTTAATTACGTGTTATCTTGTAAATTATTCATTACTTACCAAATATAATCTCTTACTAAATAGCTAAATTAAACGTTCTATGGAATTATACTTATCAAAACTAAAAAAAAATTATAAATGAAAAAAAAACTTTTTCTATATGACAGCAATCAGATAAAGCAGTAGCAGATCTTTTCAATTTGGGTATTTTAAAATTATGTTTAGGGCCTTGCGGTGAAACAGGAAAAGACTGAAAGGTTCATACCTGGTTTGTAGTAGGGGCACAAATCGAATAGTGTTTTCAAATATAACCAGTATTTATAACCTCCTTTCAAGGAAGGTCCCAGTAATGATTAACACGTGCGCCAGCCACCCTAACAGTCCGGGGTTCGATCCTGGTAGGAGCCCAAGGATTTTCATACGAAAGATGGATATCCTTTTTATGGCCCATCCTTCAAAAGGTACATTAAGCCGGTGGTTCCGAGCCTGTGCTAAGTTAGGTAGTCATAAAAGATCTCTAACCCTAAATAATCCTGGGTTTAGGAAAAATTTAGGACCATCAGTAGTAGTTTATACAAGATTACACACACACACACACACACACACACACACACACACACATATATATATATATATATATATATATAATATATAATATAATATATATTAATATATATATATATATATAATATATAATATACATATAATATATATATATAATATATATATATATATATATATATATATATATATCATATATATATAGCATATACATATATATAATAATATATATATATATATATATATATATTATATATATATATATATATATAATTATATATATATTATATATATAATATATACAATATATAGTATATACACAACATACATATATAAATATCTTTCTGCCTCACGAATTGTTTCTAGTTAAAGCTATAGAAACTTATATTAAAGCCATAGCTCATCTGTTAATTAGACGCAAAATGCCTATCTTGCTTTAGGGAGTTAGCGAAAAGGGCACAACAACGTGACCTATTTGATAAGTGATCTTATCTTTAATTACTATTATCACTATCACTATAACCTCTTTGCAGATATGATAAAAAGATTTTTAAAAAATCGGGTACAGGGTACCTCGGTACTTTCCCTCACAACTCAGTCTCGCTTCACTTCAGAATGTCATGATTATCCAAAGCTTAAGAAGATATTACTTTGGTCTCGCAACGCTCGACCTCATAATTATTAGGTAACCAAATATCGTGCATTTTATAAAATAAGGCGAGATTTGCCAAATTCCTTTGCATGTTACAATTAAAGCTTTGGGAAGTATTTCAATCATGGATTTTTCAATGCATTTAAATCAGCATAAATCACCACAGGTAATGGTTGGCAACCAAGTTTTTTACTTGTTTTAATTCATCAAAGGAATATTAGCAATATATTTAATTATTATAAGTTTTTTAATTTAAATTTTTCGCGGCAAAGCGTCTTCTTTTTGAAAGATAAACCTAAACAATTTTAAGTATGGCACCAATAAGTATATGCGTGTTCGCCAATAATTTTAAAGCTGGATTTTATGGATCGAATGTTTGTAATTAGATGTTTAGGGTTTATATTATGTCAGATTTTTAATTTACCTCATTTTTACCGTAGGTCTATAGAAAAAGTATGACACATCCGTTTCTGATGATTTTAAGGCCTCCTGACTGGTTTTAACAAAGTTTTCTGTCTGTATGTGTCTGTGTATGTTTCTGTTATCATCTTAGCTCCCAGTGTATTTATGCTAGAGAGTAGAAACTTTGTACTAAAATCAGTCTACTGATGTAATTTTGCTATTTGGAAAACAATCTAATTGAGTCAAAATTTGGCACGCGTATATTATACCTTCACGTAATAAATAAGTACACTAAGTTTCGTTTTAATACAAGTATATCCATGATTTTTGTTGGTCCATAAAAGTTAAGCAGCATCGAGCGTGGTCAGTGCTGTATGTGTTAAATTTGAGAATGGAACGGATGCATTTACTACATGCTGCAGAATAAATTTGGCAAATTCTATATTCTGAGGAAGAGCGAAGCGAGTCCCCGAAGCAGTAGCGAATCCGATATGATGAGGAAAAGTTCCGAGGTACCCCGTACCTGAGTTTTGTATTAAGTTTTAACTTTCTGGAGTACAAAAACAGCGGGAGTTACGCACGACACTGACACACAAAGACAGATACCATGATGTAACGATGTCATGAAAATGCTAGAAACGGATGATGAAAATTAAAATTAATGTTATAAAATTATTTTAAAAAAATGTTTTTTTTTGCCTGAACCATACTTTTTTATAATTTTTGTAACAACCTCTGCTCGGATAGGGGAGGGGCCCCCCCTCATGGCTACACCCATGAGGAAAAGTGAAATGGTACAAAGACATAGATTACCAAGGACTCATTTGTCCCATGTAAATTCTTAAAAAATCATCCAACGAAAAAATTCTTACTTCGCGTGTTTTACCATAAAAAGTAACATTTTAATAATATCGCTGAGAACACGAATACAAAATGATCAGATGGACTTACAAACAACTAAGTCCGATGTGCTAAAAAATAGGGAGTGACCGTAGATTTATATTTACAGATTGCCAAATCAACTTTTCACAGAGCAATACGATCGCGTGATACAAGCAATATCCTCTATTGTGCTTTAACTATAGAATTAGATTTGTAAAAAGCACGCTAAAGTTTTAAGATTCGAAAACAAATCATGATTTTACGATATTAGGTTTGAAAATTGAGATTTTAACGGAGTTATATTTAACATTAATTGTATAACTTTGTGCTAATAATAAAATACAGTACTCAAAATTGATAATTTCCAAATTGTTTGAAATTTAAGGATAAATTTTGGAAATTCTATAAACCTAATACCAGGGTTGAAATGACATCATCTGAAAAACATGAAAATAATCAAGTAGAAATTTATTTTGGGATAGAAATCTCAGTCTAACACAATCACCACGATGTTTTCAAGGCTTATGTAAGGTTTGGACAATTTTAAGATACAAGATTCCAGCCAATCTTCTGTTTTGGTATAACCAAAATAGGGATCTTGCTCCAACTTCCCCAGGAACTTAGGACCAAACATCTTGGTCATAAGTTTACTCCAACAGACCCCAGACAAATTTGCACCCCTGAATTGCACCCTTACCTCCAATAATTGGAAAGATAAGCATAGTAATAGCTGTAGGGCACATTACAGAATTTGGGCTCATTTCGTAGAGTAGAGTAAGAGCTTTACTCTTAGCTGTCAACATTTTAATTATTCATATTCCCAGTCAATTCGGAAGCATGTGTAAAGTTTTAACATTAAACTCGATCACTATCACTTTTTTCGCATCTCGCCGGTAATATTATTTTCTCTCTTTTTACTTTTTTTGCAATACAATTTGTTTGCAAATAAATCCGAAACCGGGATGTCACCGGAATTATCCGTTTACAGGCGTTTTTAAGGCCTCCTGAGTGGTTTTCGTAAAGTTGTCTGCCTGTATGTGTGTGTCTGTTATCATCGTAGCGCCCAGTGTAGTATTTATGCTATAGAGAGTTAAAATTTTTTACAACAATCAGTCAACCGCTGTAGTTGTGCTATTCGGAAAATATTTTTTATTACGTCATAAACTTGCAATAATGATTCAGCAAAATTTTCGAAAAATCATAAAACAGAAAAATGATGCGATCCGATTGAAATTTGGCACGAAATTTGTACATTTGATTTGACGTGTAATTTTTTATCTATACTTCTTTTTTATTCTTTTGCATCATTTTTTGTAAGATTGTTATTTATACTTAGTTGGTTAGACGATAGACTGTTAAGTCTGAAAGTAAGCTCTGTCATTCAATTATAACAGAGGAGAGACTTGCCTCTTATTTTTTCTTATATTTGAACTCCAAAAGTTTATATTTTATTAAAGTACGTGTCAAAATTATATTAAAATCAAGTGTTTTATAAGGAAAAATGACGTCATGAAAAAAGTTTAAAATAAACTCACATTTTATCGGAAACTTTTAATTAAAAATGTTTAAAGAGTTCAAAAAAAGTTTTAAAAACTTACAGAAAGTTGAAAGCACTTACCTGGAAAAGAAAAAATAATATGAGCTACTGGAAAAACTAATTAAGATTACACATATTAAAAACAAACATATTTATTAAAAACAAAATCTATATTTCATGATCTCCACACATGACTTAACTGTTGTTATATGGCACAACAACAGACGAAGGATACAAGTGTAAGTTTACTGTTGTTTTATGGCACAACAACAGACAAAGGAAACAAGTGTAAGTTGTCTGTTGTTTTGTAGCACAACAACAGACGAAGGATACAAGTGTAGGTTGTCTGTTCCTATGGTTTATTATTCTATTTGTGGTGAGACTAAGATTTTATACATTAATAAACGACGAACACCACACACAAGTTTAAGCAATGTCGGTTTTATCGAAAAAAAATACTTTTAGTATTACAAATTTCTTTCTAAGTTACTACGAGATTTGATGCATACATTTTAAGTATTTTAAGAAATTTAAAAGCTGACACAATATAATTGTGCGAGAGACACCTAGGAAATGTAACAAGCAAGTTGCAATGCTACATCTGGGAACTGTTCCATCATTCGACATCATTGATGGCTCGACATAATGTCATGTCCCACTCATCAGGGCGCCGACAGAGCCTGAACTCAATCTGACCTTCGATTAATTCCGAAGACAGCACCGCTCGTCTCTGGTAAATACTTCACATTATATTCTTCGGAATTAATTGAAGGTCAGATTGAGTACAGGCTCTGTCGGCGCCCTGACGAGTTAGACGTGACGAAAAAGAGTGTGACATGACATTATGTCGAGCCATCAATGATGAAGAATGTCGAATGATGGAACAGTTCCCAGATGTAGCATTCTATCTTGCTTATTACATTTCCTATGTGTCTCTCTCACAATTATATTGTGTCAACTATTCATGTTTTGCAAAACTCGGTAGTATCAAATTATATAAACTTAAAAGCATTTGATAGTTCTAAAATTTTCCACCATATTGAGAATCATAAAAATACTGATTGCTATAAAAGCTAGAAACCGGGTGTTACCCTGCTACTTATTTATTAATCTTTACTGTACATTATTACCAATTTTTTTCACTTTCATTTCATCCAAGTATATAGCCCTAAGAAAAGCTGAAACAGCGATATCTTATTAATTAAATACAATACTATATTAGTCGCTTTTGCAAAACCCGTCTGGAGATTCATCATAGATTCATTTATCCCCTAAAACAAGGAATATTATTTTTCATGGGTCAATCATTTCTCTTTTATGATTTATTCATAGCTTTTCCTTATTATACACTAAATTGACTATTTAAATGAACCCTAGGGAGAAATGCTAAAAATACAAATTGAAGAAAAGAAAACTTAGGGCTTAAAAATAATAAAATCTAAAAGGCAAAAAACCTCAAGGAGACATACAATAAAATATTCACACAATAATGCTCTTTACTCGCTTTCCATCACCCTTTACAAAATTTAAAAGGCTTTTCTAACCCAAGGTGCATACCATATTTTTCATTTTTAAAACTTTTCATAATAAAAAGAATCAGCATTTTATGTAAAGCTAACTTAGAGCTTACATAATAAACTTTATTAGTTACAGCTTGTTTTTAACACCATTAAAGGATTTACATTAAAAAAAGAATATGAGTGTTTGAAAAATTGTTGTGTGTGTCAAATTGAGTGTGTCGGAATATTGTGTTTGCAAAAAAACGTCTTAAAGGGATTTCGCCTGAGTTATCTGATTCAAGAGTTTTAAGACCTCCTAAATGGTTTTTACTAAGTTTTCTAACTCTATGTGTGTGTCTGTTATTATCGTATCTCCCATTGTATTTCTGCTAGAGTTGAAACTTGGTACGAAAATCAATGTTTAGATCTGGTTCTGCCACCCGAAAAATATGTTTTATGACGTCAATAACCCCCAATAATGGCTTAGCAAAACGTTTGGGAAATTTGAAAAAACACAGAAACATGATCAGATTAATTTGAGATTTGGCACGCATGTGCGAATGACTTGTGTACATTTTTTTAAAATTTTTTAAAAAAATCGGAAAGTAATCAAATTGAGTTGAAATTTGGTATTACAAATATCCCATTATTATTTTTTTTAGATGAAATTGAGCACCAGTGGAGTCGTTCATTATGGGTGAAAGAAAAGAAGTCTCTCCACAAAAATATTTTATTGGCAAAGCGCTTTCAACCTAGCATAAGGCCATCATCAGTGTCTGTACAAACAAGTCAAAATACTAAAACTAATCAATCAAATAAAACAAAAAAGTAACATAAATACAAAACTAACTAAAAATAAAAAAGATAGCAACAAAATAAATAAATATATAATGACAAAACAAAAAATATAGGGAAATAATACGAATAATACGATTTTATTATTTACTTTGCCAATAAAACATTTTTGTGGAGACACTCTTTTCTTTTACCCATAATATCCCATTATGTAATAAAAAATCAAACTAAGGTTTGTTTCAATACGGCTAGATAAGTATATCTAGGGTTTTGTTGGACCATAAAAGTTATAGAGCATCAAACTAGTTCAGAGACTGGAAGAGGAAAGCAGGGAAAAAACTAATGTTTTTAATGTTTGAAGACAAGCGGAGAAATGCCGAAGCAATTCAACCTGAATTATCCGTATAAGTACATATTTTTAAGACTTCCTGACTGGTTTTCACAATGTTGTTTGTCTGTATTTGTGCGTAGTAATAGTAGTAATAGGGAGGGAAGGCAAAACCAGGCAAATAGGCCACGTTGTTGGGCCCTTCTTGCCAAGTGTATGTTGCGGTTGAATGTCCGTTATCATTTAAGCCTCAGACGTGTTGCAGCATAAATTTGGTGATTTTTATATTCTGAGGACAAGTGAAGCATTTCCGAACGAGTGAGGAAATAGTTCAAGGTACCCCTAACCCGATTATTGGTCTCACTTTGCTAATTCTCAGACTAGAAATCTTATTTATTCGCGATTCAAACTCCGTAGTAGAGCCATCGTCGCTGATAAGAAATTGATATAAAAATTGTGGTCGTTTTCAAAGTACTTATGGGTTTTTTTTTGGTTTTTCGTATTTGCGATGATCATTTCTTTAAATTTTTTAGCTGCCAATGAAAGTAAAATGGAACAGGTTAGAAATAGCTCGGGTACTAAGTAAGTTATAAAAAAACACGTGTTGTCTTATAAAAGTCTACTCTAATTTGATTTCCGATCAATTTAATACCAGTTTAGATCTGTTCAGAGTGCATATGCTCAAAATACGCAGCTATCAAAAGCCTCTCTTATGCGACAAAAAAGGTGCAGAATCCGAATTTGAAGAAAACTGCCGTTATTGATTTTTTACAAATATATTTGTAATGTCATTTTACCCCGATTACAGATATAAAGCCTTTTTATATTATATTTAAACCCTCAATGGTCATGTAATGTAGAATATTATAATAAGCAATCTTTAATGTGTTGATGTGAAAAAATGTCACATCAAAAACAAATTTTAGGTTTAAATTATGAACAATTTTTAGGAAAGCAAATAAAATAAAATACATTTAACTTACAGTATGACTTTCTTTAAAAAAAAAGTTAACTATCGATTCTTTCAATAAAAAATAATTACTCCTTGGTTAAAATATCACAGAAAAATAAAATTATAAACTTCAGCAAAGGATAAGCTAAAATAAAAAAACAACCAAATTAAAAAAAATAATCATTTAAAAAACACTTTTTTAACACTCTCAGTACTCCAAGTAACAATTTTAAAAAAAATGTGAAATTTTGTTTTTAATGAAATTAAACAAAATAAAATTAATAACAACAACAATGAATTAACTCAACACTGCAAAAATATTATTAAAAAAATTAAGCAAAACTTTCTTCATCAAACAACACACGATTTTTGTACAACTTTATTCAAATAATAAATAAAAAAATTAAAAATTATAATCAAAAAAAGGTTTTTTCTCAGAGAAAATTCACTAAAAATCACATTTAAAGAAACGCTTCTTTTCTCTCCTTATTTTATTTTTTTATTTATTGAGGTGCTTAATTAGGCATTATTAGCTCTACGCAACATTTTTTCTCCTTATTTTATTTTTTTATTTATTAATGTGCTTAATTAGGCATTATTAGCTCTACGCATCATTTTCTCTCCTTATTTTTTTTTTATTTATTAATGTGCTTAATTAGGCTTATTAGCTTAGCCATTAATTTAGCATAACGCAACATTTTTTCTCCTTATTATTGAAATTTAGTAAATTGATTGAAAACATAATTTAGTTATTAAACAAAGTAGTTAATAAAATGTAGTATAGAATAATTAAAACTTATAGTCGATCTCTTAAGTTTAATTTTCACAGATATTTCGCTAGGAATCAAATTTTAATTAATTTTTTATTAATCAATTTTTATTAAGTTGGAGAGTGGTGTTTATTAATGCATTTATTTTTTATGCAATTTTAATGGCATTTATTTATTAATACCCAATATTAATGATATTCATTTATTAATGCGATCTTATGAAAAATTCATCTACTAAGTATTAAATTAATATTTTTATATTTTTAATTACTTATAAATAAAAATGATAAGGTATTAAAATAAAGATGACAGTAAAATTAAAGTGACTAAATACTATAACTACTTCAAAATAATGACTAATGTTTAACTATTAAAATAAAAATGAATGCTGAATTAAAAGAATTAATTTTGATAAAATTGCGCGAAGGCATAGCAGAGGTTGACGCTCGGTAGTTTAGACACAAAGACGAGGTTTACACTGGGGGATTGAAATACGCTGAGGCCGGTTCAAGTGGCTCACGAGTGTTGTGTTCCCCCACCATGTAATGAGGTGTTTAAATACAATATTTGTAACTATATGTATTGATAATGTTAATAAATGAGATTTCATTACAAGATTAACAATTCACTAAGAGGATTAGAGGTCACAACACATCGGATACAGTAATAAGATAAATAATTAATTTGTTGACGGTAAGGTTAAAAGACGTTGATAATGAAAACATCACTATTTTTAAATTCAATATATTTGAAAAGCAGTATTAAATAAAGTATTTAATAAACTAGGTATTAAATAAAGCGCTGCGCTCATCCTCACGACTTCAAACAAGGTAAAAAATAAAGCGCTGAAAACTATCTCTTTGATCGCAATTATTTCCAGTGGTTACCTATCCCCATAATGACCACGATCGACGCTCCTTAACAAAAGTTAATCGACGAACACCTTTGATATACTAGCAGTAGTGAAATGAAACTTTATTTACGTGTTTTAAAGAATTACACTCATGCCTAATAGAAACCCAATCGGTTATTTTTTGATTATTAACGATTTTTTTTAAAAATCGTATGCATGTCATTGGATAAAAATTGAACGAATGTTGAACAGACTGTGAGCTAAGATGATAGCAGACAAACACAAAGACAGACAGCTTTGTTAAACATCTTGGCTACTTAATTATCTTTAAAAACAAAAATACATTTTAACCTTCTATAGAATAATCAAATGAGCTCATCTCTTCGGGTATTGCTGTCTTCGAGAAGAAGACAAGGGAGAATAATTGATAAAGGAAACTAGTTAGATTATCAGTTGATAGGAAATAGGAGTGGAAGAAAGAACTGGGGAGAGATTTAGAGGAAGTCGTTACTAAACTGAAACTGAATCAGACTCAACTCGATGCAGGTTTGAGACATGACTCGGCATACAGTATAACAGATAGAACAATGAACTCGACATTCTAATAGCAATAAAGTATAGTATACAAAATAAAAAGAATCGGGTACAGGGTACATCGGAACTTTCCTTACCAAAAAAATAACTACTACACAAGGAGTCACCCGTGGTGTAGTGGTTAAGGTACGCCGCCAATACACAGCATGAATGGACTTCAAACTTCCGAGTTTATTTAGTCATGGGTTCAATCCAAGCACGGGCCTATGGAGGCAGAGGGATAAAAATTCTGCGTTCCACGTCCTTTAGAAGGGACGTAAAGCCAGTGGTCTCGAGCATCTGCGTTGTCAGGTACTCGTTAAAGACCCCTTCCCCTAAATGAAACTGGGTATATGTAAAATTTAGGACCCTCATAGTAGATTCATTATAATACTATAGTGTGTCTGCCTTGTAGTGTAAAGTGTATGGAAGTTTGGTTTAACAGCGAGGGCACGTGTTGTTCCCAGTTTTCACTAAACTATAAGAGTCAGTAAAAATGTATGATTGCTTGAAAAAAAAGCATGAGAGGAACCATAGAAATTCACAGCTCATCTGATTAGATGAAATATACCTACACTTAAAATTAAAAGGAGTTAGAACACTATCTTAGGGAACTGGCAAAAAGGGCCTCAACAACGTGGCCTACTTGCCTGTTAATTACTACCACTCCCCCCCCCATATTACTAACAACTACACAATAATAAAGAACTAAAATCTGACACGATATGTTTATAACCTGACAAAAGAAGGCAAGAGTAGTGGTATGAGTGGTGATAAAAATGGCAGACTTTGATATGGGGAGGTATGGTAGTCCTTCCCAATTAATAAAATTAATTGGTTTAACCATTTATAATCGGATAGGGCGGATTAGAAATTACTTTAGCTTTCTAGATTGATACCCAGTATGTCTTTATTGAGTTTGAAATCTGAATAAAAATGCCTCCATGAATAGGTGAATTATAAGCTCTATGAACAAATTTTAAGTCTGAAGAGAGATTTCTAGGAGCATTACAGTATAACTTACAGTTATAATCATTTGACAGCGTGGAAAAATAATGCGAAGGAGCTAATGAGGTTAGTTCTGGATGGTAAACTACTCTCACAATTTCATATCGGACTAATCTCATGGGTTCCTCAATCTTATTTCCCCACGATGTCAACTAATTAGAACCGTGACATACTATAGAGCCGAAATGTTCATAACAAGAAATAATAAAATGATACTGCGAGCACACAAAAAAGCAGATCTAAATTCATTGTTTTTCAGTACGAAGAACAAATAAAGTTAGTTCAACAGCTATGCGAACTGCAGTTCTTCCTTTCTTGAGTCCAATCCAGAAGTGCGATTAATTTGGGTTACACGAGTGTCTTGGGGGTTTAGTACTTCGTGAAATAGAAGGCGTTTAAAAAGTATTCAGCTAAAATATTCACATGGTTCATCTTTAAAAACAAGATGCCAATCACGGAATAAGCCTTCTCTTCCAATAGGCTAAAATTTAAAGGGGCTTTTTAAACACGTTAAAATAGCTTAAGAACTCTCACACGTACATACAGATACCAACTAGTTTTTTGAATTTTGGAATACATATATGTGCTGAAACGTCGACATTTGATGCAAAAATAGAGTTTTTGGCAAATTAATAATTCCCCTTCTTTCTTTTAAGAGGTAGGGAGTAAAAATAACACTAAAAGAATACAACGAGGTATTGCTCAATTATGACTTTTAATTCTTTGTGAATTAAAGTCTTAATGACTTCAACTTTGCATTTTAGTTAAATCTGTATGTAATTTCTCTAATTAAATTTTAGGGATTTTTATTTTAGATCGCATTGCAAAATTTATCACACATTGAGTTTGTAGGTATCTGGGTAAGACTTTGCAATAGTAAGAAAATTCATGGGAAGGAAGTATGAATCATACTAAGTAGCATACCCTACATATGCCACCGTCTCAATATCAATACCACTTTATTACCATAATCCTTGCCTTTACTACCTGTCTATTAGGAAGTCCTCGAGGTCATAGTTTTTTTTTAAAATCGTACATTATCCAGAACGTTTTATCGCTAGCTTCTTCTTAAACTAGGATAGCAACATTACTAATTGGATGTAAAGCCACTTTGTCACAGACAAACCTTGAATGACAAACCTTTGTCACCGAAACAAACTTTAGATTTCTCTGTCACAGAGACAAAGATGAGACCGCTTCATCACAGTGACAAACCTGAAATCATTTGGTCACCGAAACAAACTTAAGACTTCCCTGTCGCAAAGGCAAAACCCAAAAAAAATTGCAAACCCCTAAAACAAAATAATCCCTTGTTTTAGGGCCATTCGGCTCATCAGGTATTCAACCAGCGGGATCAGCAATTCAGTAGATTACGGTTATTTCAATTTTACACATATGTGTCATTTAACGCGATGCGTGAAACCCATAAATGTATTACAAATATATGATCGTTTAGAATAATTTATCTGTATGTACACAGATTAATTTTCTATACGAATCTCAGAGAAAAGTACAATAGGTATAAACAAAGCTCGGCAAAATATTTCACTCAGTACTTAAGAAATAACGTCATAACTTTTTTCCAAATTCTTTTTTATTCAAAAAATTATTTTCCAATAATCTTTTATAAAAAAGATTTATGTCTTTGGTATATTTTGTCGGAAAAATCCCTCTACCTAGAAAATGAAGTAAGGTTCAATGGCCTCATTTGAACACGAATATGTAAAGAACATAAAAAACATGCAGAGCACTGGGAAATATGAACCCATTGATATAGAGCACGAATGCAGAGCTTAAGACATCTTATCTTTTTTATAGAGGCTTTCAAAGAAAATAGAGCTAAAAAACTGGGGGGGGATATGTTTATAAAAAAACTAAGGGGTTGCGATCTTTTATACGAGTTGTCCTTTCTAATGGAATATTAAATATGTAGAAGGTATTGGGAAACCAAAGAAAACCCCGTTTTACCAGAGTCTGGGAAAGCACTGTATAAGAGCTCTAGGTTAGTTCCTCAAAATAGATTCTAAATCAGGGATTACCACCCCCATGGATTTTATCCAGCAGTTTTTCGTATTAGTTGTTGTTAAGTGACATACGGCCAGGGTACTACCGAAGTTTCAAATGTATTTATCGAAAACCGTGATTTGTTCGCAAATAATTGTAGAAGTCAAGCGATAAATTCACAACCATTGATTTTAAAATCTTCCACGAGTTAACCTTATAGACTGAATTGAAAACATGATTCAAAAATCTTAAGGTTGGCGAATTTGTTGAAAATTATATAGAGAGTTAATGATATCACTAATTTTTCACAAAAAAATAAAACAAATAAATAAGATACAAAACAAAAAAAGAATTTATTTATTTTTGTAAACGAGATTAAATTAATAATTTTTATTGATTAGTGCTGCTATCAAAGAGACTAATACTTAGAGGGAGGATAATACAGCTCTTATCATTTTCTGGGTAGCTGGTACCGGTACCAAAACTGTACATTTGTGACGTCATTTTTTGATTTTTCATAATAATTACAATTTCACGAAAATATTACATTTTTCTTTGTCTTTAATTAAGTAAAATGAATTTAAAATAAGTTGTAATTATTATCTCTCGCATTTACTCTTTAATTATCTTTGTTGTATAAAGTGATGTAATATGACGTCACTGATTATTGCAGCGGTAGCAGGATCGAGCGAAAGCACATGACGCAGCTTTACTTTTAATAAAAGTGTTGAATAAAACTGTCAAACTTCCAGACCTCTCATTACTGTGTTATTTCCCTTAAGTCCTTCCTTTAAGTATAAGTTTCTTTAGCTGCTAACTATAAAATTTTCATAGTTACTTGTATTAGTTTTTCGCCCTTTGTTTGGCGTCTAGTAAGTTGTGTCAATGTGTCTGTATAACTCAGATCAATCGTGACTTTCCTGCACAGTACTTTTGTTTTCTTTAAAACTTTCAAATACCAAACATAACCAAAATACGCGCAAACGGCTCTCAAAACATTCAGGACCATTTACCGCAGTACCACCAACCATAAAATACTACAGTCCTCAATCGTGAGCCAAATTTGGTTATAGTTTTGGTTTACTCTTGTTGAAAATAAATGCAGTTGCAGTGGTTTTGTTGTCTTTCCCGTTTAATAAGGTTAACTCGTTGAAGATTTTAAAATCAATGGTTATGAATTTATCGCTTGACTTCTACAATTATTAATTTAATTATCTATACTGCCAGGCGGACACAACCAACATTTGTTTTATCAGTACTACATTGGTGTATTGCTTGAATAGTATACCATACAGTTTTAAAGGCGTATTTCACATACGTTTTTAGGGATTATTTATTTGATAAAGTGCCTGTTCTATTAAAATATGAAATGGAGAACTATCTTTGCCCTCACTAAGAAATATGATGTTCATTTATATAGGTTGTAAGCAAGTTTTAAGACGTCATATCATGAGTGAAAAATAGACGAAAGGGGCTAGTCAGTTAGAATATGCCGAAGAAGATAAAGTTAAGATAATATAATAATAATAATAATAATAATAAATTTTTTATTTCTACCAAAAGGAAAAGTTTACAATATTATTAGTATACATAATATCCTAAAATGAACAAAAAAATTTAATAATTGTATTTTTGTTAAATTTTGGCAAGAGCCCTCAGTAGATGTACCTTTACACCTAGAGCGAGGGCTCTGTCTCGAGCTTTATCTTTACATAACTTCACTTTTTTATAAATTCGTAATGTTTGAATTACATAATGCATTTTAGTATTAAAGCACATCACCTGAGCACAAGCTCCGGTGATGTGTGTGTGTCCAGTGGCGTAGCCAGGATTTAATTTCGGGGGGCTGAATGTTAAAAATTTTATATGTATATGTATATATATATATATATTATATATATATATATATATATATATATATAATATATATATATATATATATATTATTATTAAATAATAATATTATTTTTATATTAAATAAATAAATAAATTGTTTCTGGTAAAGTATATAATCAATAAAATACACATAGTTATAAAACACAAACTATATTTTGCACATAATGTATTAAAAATTTTTATAACGTAAAATTAATAAAATATTTAATTTTTATTATAATATTATATTAAGTAAATTTTGAAATAGTCCGCGACATCAGGGGTACATGTCATTTACCGGATTGTACAAACCAGAGACTATATATATACTTAAACAGTAAGACTGTCGACCCAATGGTGGGAAAATTTGGATTCCGATCGACGCTAGCGCCGCGGCAGACCTACTTTTCAACTAAGTAGGCGTTTAATTTCTCGCTTTTTGCCTACGTTCCATTTGAAATTAACTTTTATAAGTCATATTATAGTCCAAGAGCCAGACGCAAAAAACGTGACCGTCTAGCCCCAAAGGTTTAACCCACTAGATCGACTTATTCTGGCTCTCTGATAATGAATCAGGTGGTCTGCCGTTTCAGATAAGGGAATCTTAGCCCCGGGCCCCTTTAAAATCCGTAAAATGAACTCAAATTCTGTTTTCGCCCAATAACGGTGTTCCTATTGATTTTATCCAAAAATTTAAAGGGTTGTTTTTTAAAGTTTATTAAATTTGTGATAAATCCATTTTTAACCATCAAAATCGGTCCAGTAAAACCGGAGATACAAATATTGAAAGATTACCGAAAAAACATCTAATAAGCATACATTTTTGTCCAAAAACCTTAAAATGTCATGTTTTTCCATATGAACATGTTTAGGAATTAGGCAGACTTAAAAATTATGCATATTCTGTTAAGCTACAGGTAATATAAAGTTGTTTTAGAGAAAGAAATCAGTACAGCTCTAATATGTGATGACTTAATGACCGACATATAATGCTGAAAAAAAGTGTATTTTTCTACAATTTAAGTGTTTACCTATCTTTCAGCATTATATGTCGGTCATTAAGTCATCACATATTAGAGCTGTGCTAACTTCTTTCTCTAGAACAACTCCATATTACCTGCAGTTTAACAAAATATGCATGATTTTTAAGTCTGCCTAATTCTTAAACATGTTAATATGGGAAAACATGACATTTTAAGGTTTTTATGCGTTTTTGGACAAAAATGTATGCTTTTTAGATGTTTTTTCGGTAATCTTTCAACATTTGTATCTCCGGTTTTACTGGACCGATTTTGATGGTTAAAAAATGGATTTATCATGTTAACCGGCTTTCGTGTTATCAGTGGTATTACATTGTGTTTACGGTCCTGTGCTCCTTCTATGTATAGTATTATTCTAAGCACAGGTCACACAGTTATTACTGAAAGACCTAACTGACCGTTATGTCGTAATTGGAACTTCGAGATAATATTTCGGACAAGCCTACTTTACTTTGTATTGTTCACTGTTTTCAAATTATTTGTATATCTTTCTATTTTTATGTATATATTTGATATATTATGATATTTATATTATAAGTTTATTGTTAAAAAATATATGTTATTTAATTTATTATTTATATATTTTTTTATAGCTTTTTTTCACACATTTATTGCGGGTTTAGGTTATGTAAAAATTTCGGGGGGGGGGGGCTGAAGCCCCCTCAGCCCCCCCCCCCCTGGCTACGCCACTGTGTGTGTCCATTCATATACATATATGAATCCACGCACATAGATACCTAAACTTTATTGCTATTTTTGTTTTTCATAAGTGTTAAAAGAAATATTTAAACATTGCACTTATACTTAATTCATGCATGAGTAGAAAAGAATAAATAAATGATAATATAAAATCTAATAGATTCAACTTAAAAAAATATTTTAGTCAACATGTTGAAAATATATTGTTAGTCGTCTGAGTTAAGATATTGGTCCAGTAAATATGTTTTAGTCAGTTTTTTAAATGAGTCAATGGTTTTACAAGTTTGAATAGAGTTAGGTAATTGATTATAATACAGAGGTCCGAGATAAACAGGGTGTTTTTGTTTTTTATCTGTTCTACATAAAGGTGTCAGTACAAAGTTAGTCTGTTGTGTTCTTGTCGGGTAAGTATGGTGTAGTGTTTGTTTATTTTCCTCCAAGAAGTATTTTATTAGCACAGCTTTTTGAAATAATTGCTCAACAGGGAGCACAGAAAAGTCTTTAAATATTTCTTTTGATGAATATGTCATAGGTTTATTTAAAGCAATTTTTAAAATTGCTTTTTGTGCTATTTCTACGGCTTTAAGATAAATACTCGCAGTACTTCCCCAAGCTAAGACGCAATAGTTTATAATTGATTCCGTTAGTGCATGATAGAGAGTTTTTAATGTTAGTTTGTTAGCAAAATCTCTGACCCTAATAAAAGCATACATGGTTTTTCTTATTCTTTTTACCATCTCTATAATATGGTCTTTCCAATTTAAATGGTTATCTACAATAACACCTAAATATTTAATTTTATTTACTCTACCTATTTCGTTACACGTACAGTCAGTATTGAGTAAAATATTTGTATTTTGGTTTGTCTGTGTTAACTGTGGGTAATAAGTACATATTGGGTCATGCAGTTTCAAATGTAGGTGCAAAGGAGGTTGTCCGCGTTTGTCCAAAGAGAAGCAAATGTATTTAGTTTAATTATAAATTGTTAATTTATAATAAATTGTTAATTTGTTAATAATTATAAATTGATAAATTGTTATACTTTAAAAGTCAGTCTGTCTTGTGCTCTCAAAACACTCTTAGGTATTATTTGCAAATCATTATTTAAGGATAAGATGAACACTCATAACCATGGTGACATTTCAATAAAACCGTCACAATTAAAGTAGTATAAAAATGAGGGGTCAGGGTAGAGACAGTGTTCCGACTCCCACTAATCCCACGGAACTTATATAAAGTTGCTTTAGTTCCACCGAATATCCGCAATGCAGCGCTAGTTATCCCTCCATCATTTTAAATTTCACCAACTATAACAATCTGTTTAAGAGCCTTTATTTAATTTGGTTTATATGTTAAGAATGGTTCTCTTTGAACCATAGCTTAGAAACGGATAAAAATCAACAAAGCAGGATAAAGGAACAACTAGTGCAGACTTGCGGCATAGTAGTTAAACTAAATTCCCGCTTGATTGAAAGCTGGTCCATCTCACCCGTGGAGAAAAAGGAGTCAGACCACTGTGTCTACCACAACCCCCCATTTTTATATCACTTTAGTCAAAATACTTGCTTTGCCCGAAAACGATTTCGATTACACTTTTGTTTAAAAGTCTTTGCATGTTGTACCAACCTAGCAGTTTTGTTTTAAGTCGCGAATTTCTTATCTGAACTTATGAGAGATTTAATGAAGAAGCATATTTTGAACTACCGAAAAATTGACTATTAAGAATTGAATTTGGCATATGAATTATGATGTGGCAGTGAACTATGTAGATCTGAGGCTATTAAAATTCATAAAAATACACTAAGGACTTTGTGTCAATAGATACTATAAATCGAAGATTGTTTCCGCAAAAATCGTATTAAAAGCAATATATTTTTCATTTCTCTGTATAATTTCATTTATCTATAATTCTTTAATATTTTTTACTAATTTGTTGTTGGGTAAATAACAATGTTGTGGTTTTTATGAGTATTTAGTGTTTTTGTTGTGAGTATCCAGTTTAAGATTTTAAATAATTCAAAAGCTTGTATATTTAAAATATATTTAAACCACGGAAAAACCAGTCATTACACCCCTCTTTCATTTCCAACCTCAGCTACGCCTCGGGAGTAAACTTGTTAGTTCCCTCGGCTTACGCCTCAGGATCCCACAAAATACCGGGGCGTAATGAGTCTGTTTCCTCCCTTGGTACGTAAATAACTATTCATGAATGTCAAAAATAATCATATTAAATAATTATTTGTCAACTCATTATTAGAAAACCCAAACAATAAATAGAGAATTTCATGCGAAAGGCACAGATAAAGAGTCTGCAGTGTAGAACAATAGAAAACTATGACACGATCTTTCACAAACATATGACAGGAGAAAAGAGCTTAAAGATAGAAAGTCAACAAAGATGAAGGGTATACATAGGTAAAAATTGTTTTTTCTTTTCCTCAATTATACCCTAAGTGTGTGAGAAAAGTAATGTTTGCACTTATCGATCGAAACCAAATATAAATATTTGATATATTTTATGTTTTTAAAGACCTTCTAAGAGTCCGATAAATACTGAGATGTGGAATAAGCTTATAAATAAATAAAGTTTGTCTTTCCACAGATGATTTATTATTATAAAACAAAGCCAGCTTTCAACCTGAACGGTCATCATCAGTGCCGGTGAGATGAGTCTAGATTACTTTTTTAGCCGGTTTCTGAAGCCAAGGCATGTATAAGACCTTCTAAGAGGTTTTTACCAACAGTCTATCTGTAATTAGTGTGTGAATCTGTTATTATCGCAGCTCCAAGTGTGTTTATATCAGAGAGTTGAAATTTAATACAGGAATCAATCTTTAGGATCTTGTTGTACTTTTCGGAAAATAATTTTTTTCGACATTTACCTTTAATTATAAAGTTTTACGTAATTACAAAGTTGACAAATTACGTAATTACAAAAGACGTGGACAAACATGTCACATTAAAATTATCAAAGTATTCGCGGCCCTCTTTTTAAACATGAATATCAGTGACTGTAGTAGCCCTAAATGAGGTTGAGGACTTGTGGGGAAGCCTTATTTATAATCTATTAGCTTGGTAGTGTTAACGATTAAAATATCACCTTCGTAATTTTTTTAATTCACAGAAACTTATTAGCAAGACATGGCTCTCAACAACACGCTATGTTTTTGTCGATCCTACCTTAAATTTGTTGTAAGAACACGTAAGCAGATATTAAACTTGCTATGCAAATTAGATTATATACAATCGATAAGAGTAATTAAAACATCTCTATTCTAACTACGAAATTACGTAACTATAATTACAATACAACCCGATTGTAATTAATCCATAATTACATATTCATACAACTTTCATATGGATTAGATATTAAATCAATATGTCTAACACAATTCGTAAAAAAATCCAAATTCAAAAACACGATACTTTCTTACTTGTCCTACGGTAGTATAAGGGAATAAATTTTAACTAGAGGCACTTGCACATACCCCAGTAACTCATATTCTCAGGATCCGACGACTAAAGACAAAGAACTAATTCAACCCTAAACACGAAGTGTCATACACTTCGTGTATGTCACGAAGTGTATGACATACACGAAGACACATATTCTAGAGAATTTAACAAAAACATAAGCCCGTTCTAAAAGAATAAGCTCTAAAATTAGAGTATGTTTAAGTTTTATTTTTGTTTGACTTATATATGTATAGTAGTCCGTTTTGTATATTTTTACTTTTTATTTACTTGTTTTATTATTATGTTATATTTATTTGTTTGTTAGGCACTGATGATGACCTTTTTTGGGTTGAAAGCCAGCTTTGTTTTTTTAATAAAGTGATTAAGTGGAGAGAATCTTTTATTTATCATTGCACAATGAACTCCTCTAGCCCTACCGTTTTGAAATGTAAAATTATGTTTGGCTTACTAAGATTTAAACCAATCTACAGTAGCTCAATGCTATAGAATAAACAAGTTCCATCGTCTCAAAGCAAGGGAAACGACCAAATCAATACAACTTCGAAAATTAAATGATACTCAATTATGATACATTAATGATGATCAATACGTCATACGTCGTATTGATATATCCTTCTTAATATCCCAAGTATTTTACTCACACCCTATATATTTCTAGAATGAGACGACCTATTTGAGCCCAGACATTCATCGCTAATACAAGATTAACCAAAAAGTGCATAAAGTACATTAACCCAAATATAGCGTAAGAACCTTATGCTGCTAACTGATAACCTCTATGTGCTGAGTACAAGACAAAAATAATAAATAGCAAACTAGAAGTTTGCTATTTATATATATATATATATATATATATATATATATATATATATATATATATATATATATATATATATATATATATATATTTAAGTCATTGATTTAAAACTATAGAAAAGTTTTAAATCAATGACTTAAATATGTATATATATATATATATATATATATATATATATATATATATATATATATATATATATATATATATATATTATATATGTCTTTGATTTAAAACTTTAGAAGTTTGCTATTTATTATATTATTTTATTTATGGTTATGTTGACCTAAAGCCTGACCCAAGGTCTGAGATTAAGGCCCGTATTTAAAGACATCTTCCTAACATTTTCTTAACATTCTCCTTAAGGAACAAAGAGATTGTTAGGAAAATGTTAGGAAGATGTCTTTGAGTACGGGCCTTTTGTAAGCTCAAACTCGGAATAATAGAGTAAACCATTGGATATGGAGAAATAACTTAAAGTTAGTTAAAGCTCAGGAACAGTTTAGTGCAGATAAATATTCAATCAAGAGATAAATAATAAAATTCAGAGATTTCGATAAAAAATAATTTAAAACGATGCAAAATAGCGAAGATTGGAGGAGAAAAATGTTAGAGAAGATTTTGTAGAAAAGAAAAAAAAATTGTAAAAAGGAAAAAAAAGATTTGGTAAAAAAAGGAAAATTAAGAAAAATGAAAAAATGTTAAGCAGTAAAAAGCTTTGGGCCAAGAAAGTAAAAGAATGAATGAGGAGATCATAGTGCAAAAACTGCCATTAAAAGGATTAAAGGATAAAAAAAGTGGGATAAAAATAGCTGATGTGGTAATTTTAAAACTTCATAATAGGTAGCTAGGCAGTAAAAATTTCAAGAGAGCAAACAATTTAGGCGCGGTGGTCCGCACGTTGGGCGAATTTCTCTCGGAATGCGTGCTTCCGTGCTTAACAATCCATTTTAGGTTACGGTTTCTGCTTTATAACTCGACCAGTTACTCAATTATCAAGCACTACTCGTAACTTATTTTCTCTGTATTTTTCAAAGAAAATGCACATAATTATCCAGTTGTGTATACAAAACTATGCTTCTCAAGTTGGCAGTCCACCCAAAAAAAATAATGAAAACGACACTCTACACAAAATTTAATTTTCACAACCGTAATTTTGGTTTCCGGTAATTTACTATGTTTTTTCGACTTCTGGTTTTGCTCACTTAATGTGATCATATCCAATTCGGTCTGGTTTCATTCGATTTAGCGCCCTAAAAACATAATTGACGACCCTTTTCACCGCATTTTGCCGATTTTTTAAAAAATTTTGCTGAAATGATACTTCTGAAATGGATTTTGGTCATGGTCCGAGGTTTAACTCCCGCCATGACGCCTATCCCATTAGCGAATTTTTTCCAAAATAAATTCGCTAAAATGGTAAATGCAGGTTTTAAAAAGAGTCTGGTCTCATGCATAGTCTGGCAAAATGTCAGTTTTTTCTCTCGTTATTCACATGATTTATAACTGTTACTTTGCAGTTTTCTTTCAGAGAGCTATTTATTTCAAAAAAATTAACAAAATATATTCAGACACAGAGAAAATTGTGTTTAAAGGCATAAAAAATAATGAATAGAAATGTTTTAAAATGCATAATTATACCAAAATTACTTACATTGTACCGAAAAACAACAACCCTACTTTACATTATTGCGACGAAAATTGAATATGTTAACTAGGTTGTACCTACAAGGTTTCACTAAACAAAAGGGAGAATTTAAAATTCTGGGTTTTAAAAGCGAACCACAGATGAAAAGAAATAATATTTCTAATAATACAAATACAAATACAAATATATTTATTTGTTTCAAAGCTTTACATAGCTCATACAAATGAATAGCATAATATATATAGAAAAACAGTAAAAATTATACATGGCGATGGCACAACATAATACTTAAAATAATAATAATACTCTTGTTAATTATGGGAAAATAAGAACATACATTTTAATAATGCCATTAAGAAATTAAAAAAGAAAATATTTATAAATATAGAGAAGTATTTAAAAAAAAATAAACTTAGAGGAAAAAAAAAAAATATATATATATATATATAGTTGTTACTCGTTTAAATGAAAAGCTCTTATCTTTAGCATGTTAATAAAAAAATAAGAAATATTTAAAGCTTCTTTTTTGTTAGATATACTTATTATTGAGGCCACAATAGTATTATCTGACCATTCAGGAGTCATAAATTGTGTAGGCAAAAGTCCATTCCTAATCACAGCATACCTTGGACATCTAAGTAATAAATGTTCTAAACTCTCTTGTTCATGCATATTACATACCATACAGTTGTTATTGGTGTTAATTTTGTATAATATACCTCGCAAGGTAATTTTAATTGTATCAAAACCACTGGTACGAATTTGCGAATAATATAATAATATTTCTAATACATCATACACTATTATTCTGTAGCTGCAAATTAAATGGACCAAAGCAAGAAGGTAAAGAAAAGTTTACCTACTTAAAACAAAATAAAATTCAGAAAAAAATTTTAAGCTAAGAATATTCTTTCTGTAAAACTTAAAACCATATTTAACAAATCCAAAGCATAATTGATATTATGACGTTATTAACCAGCAATAATGACTCATTAAATTTATTAAACTCGGAAAAATATATAAATAAATAAAAAAATATAATAATAATATATAAATAATATAAAAGTTCTGATCAATAAACATGCAACGAAAATCAATTTGGTACTGCAAGCCGGTGCTTAAATAACACAATACCTTAAATGCGTACTGGCCAAGTCACAAAGTAAAAACATCAATGTGTCATCAAATGTATGAGACTGATAACAATTATAGAAAATTTGCTAAAACTTACATATAAGGTCTCAACTCTATTTTAGACAACATTTTCGGTGGGAACTTTATTATTTAATAAAAATCAGGTAAGGAGTACCTCAAAACTTTTCCTCATTACATCGGATTCGCTTCGCTCGTCCTCAGAAATACAGTTCGCCGAATTTATACTGCAACATAACTTTGGACTCGCTTCGCTCGTTTTCAGATAGTGAATGCATCCGTATCATTCTCAGCGGTCACCCATACAGTACTGACCACGCTCAATGCTCCTTAATTTTTATGATCCAATAAAAATCATAGATATACTTTTGGTATTGACACAAACCATAGTTTACTTATTTAGTATGTAATAACATATGCTTGTACCAAATTTCAACATAATTGGACCATTTTCCATTCAAATAAAAGTCATTCAATAAAAGTTGAACTAATGCTGATAATGGAATGAAACTTGGCACATATGTTATAATTATTCATAGTCACATGAGTGTTAAATCTCAATCTATTTTTTCACGTTTTATGATTTTTTGAAATTTTCGCTATCATTATTGCGGATTAATGACGTCATAAAGAAATATTTTCCGAATAGCACAAATACAGCGATAAAATTATTTTTGTACAAAATTTCAACTCTCTAACATAAGCACACTGGGCGTTACGATGATAACAGACACACACACAAGATACAGACAGACAACGTTGCAAAAACCACTCATAAGGCCTTAAAAGCCTGAAACGGATAATTCCGGTTTCATCCCGGTTTCAGATTTTTTTGAAAACACAATACTTTTTCTATATACCTACGGTATAAATGAGGGAAAAGTAAAAATGACTTACAATAAATATGAAATTCGAGTACGCGGTACCTCGGAACTTTTCCTCATCACATCGTATTCGCTACGCTCATCCTCTCTACATCGAACTCACTCGTCCTCAGAATATACAAGTCGTTAAATTTATTCTGCAGAAAGTCTTCAAACTCGCTTCGCTCGTCCTCAGACGGTCAATTCATTAGTTTTATTCCCAGCTGTCACCAATCTAGGTACTGACCACGCTCGATGCTGCATAACTTTTATGATTCAACCAAACCCATAGATATCCTTGCTGTAATTTTACGAAACTTAGTACATTATTTATTACTTCAAGGTTACACTTTTACTAAATTTCAACTTAACTATATTATTTTCCGCACAACACACAACTTTATTAAAAGGAGGCCTTAAAAACACCTTAAACGGATAATAAAGGTGACAAAAGCAATACTTTTCCTATATATCTACAGTATAAATGAGGAAAAGTAAAAAGGTAAACAAAGAAAATCAGTCGAATCGTATCGACAAGGAAAGGATCTAAGAGTATCAATTAAGCTAGCAAGTCAGAGCTGTGCAATCTTTGATCTGTTCTGTCGATCTCTTAGATAATCAGACAGACACGTCGGATGATCCGTTCGTGTAAACACACTTATTAACCTGCGAGTAAACAAAACGTACACAGAACTGACCAATCATAGTAATTGTTTTTAGTCACTATAGATATCAAGACTGCCAAGTAACTTTAACTAGTATGAGCACTATGTCAAATACATTTATTGTAGACAATAATCAATAAAGTTAAAAAAAAGTCACTAGGCAACATTAATTAGAAAAATCTCTAAAGAAAATATGAGAAAAAGATAAATTGATAGGGAAAAGATATTAGTAAATCAGCATTCTTACTTACTCAATATTCTTTATGAACATTTTTGGGAAAAAAATTACCTGAAACAAAAGAAGAAAAAGAATAAATTAGTACGATGCATGGTAAATTAGTAGTATGAATTTACTATAAATGCGGTAATGAAGATGTATAAAAGTCTAGAACGGTATGGATTCGTTCCATCGAAAAATCATTCCGTCGACAAAACATTTCGTCCACGGAATGATTTATCTAAGGTATGATTTATCGACGCAACAACCCGGTTTCTACTATCGACGCATAGTATGAAACATATGAAACGCCCGGATTCTAGATTTTTCGACGCAACAACACAGATCATATCGTCGACAAATCATTCCACCGAAAAATCATTTCGTCGATAGAAAGATTTGCCGACGCAACAACCCGGTCTCTATTTCGATGGAATGATTTGTCGACGGTAAATACCAATTTTGTCGATGGAACGATACGGAGCCTCTAGGATCATGTTTTTCCCTTATTTATAAGGATTTAATCTTGATCTGTTATATCGTCTGTTGGAAGATGATAACAGACAAACACACACATATAAATACAGACAGACAACTTTGTGAAAAACACTTAGGAGGCCTTAAAAACCCCTAAAACGAATGATTATTCAAGTGACATCTCGGTTTCGGATTGTTTACAAACACAATACATAGTGTTTACAAAAAGTATTGTGTATTATTGTTTACATACACAAAGAATTGAGTAAAGTTGTGTATTGTTTACATAATGTTTGTTTTTCACAATACCATGAGTAAAACTCATTTACATATGGTTATATGTGACAATCGATAAAATCAGAACGAATCTAATAATAAAATTTAACTTTGTAACATATCTTAACCACACATAATTATTAACGCGTATTAATTTATAGCTCGGACAAACAATTTTTAAAGATTTTGTGATTTTTTAAACGTTTAACTAAGTCATTATTGTAGGTTAATGACGTCATACACATTTCATAAACAATATCGTTCTGAATATTAACGAGATTGATTTTTGCATCCAGTCTCAACAAGTCTCAATACAATCCAAGGAAGCGTTATAAACTTATCGAGTGCCATAGAAACGTCTAGGAACAAAAATCTCGTGCATTAATACATACACACACCAATACACACACACACAAATATAAAGACACATTTATTGTGACACGAAAATATTTGCCCTTGAAAAATCTTTTATATCTCAGAAACCGTGCAGATTATATACACCACACTTTTAAAAGGTAAATTTATAAGCAATCGGACAGTAGTGAGAGTATAGTTATTACCCTAATATACTGCATAGTTGACTTTATAGTGCAAAAGAAAAATCAAATAAAAATAAAGGTTTGACACAATGACAGATCAAATAAATCAAAGATTCAACAGTGTACTAGAAACCTTACGTAACGTTACTCAAGTGAGTGGTAACCTACGGAATGACCTTAAAAAGAATATTCTAAATTCAATCCAAGAACTAACCGAAATATTTAATGCTATTAAAAATGATTTCCAGGAACTTAATGATAAATTAAAACAACACCCTAGCACATTAAAAACTCCAAATCTAACCATTCCTATTAATAAACCTAATAAATTATATTCAGAAATTATTAAAAATAAGACACTGCCTAAACCTCATTTCACAGCTGTGATCCAGCATGATCACATAAAAGATGGAAATGAAATCAAAGCCATCCTTAAATCTAAAATTGACCCCACACAGCTTCAAGTAGGTATTACTAACTTAAAATCTATTAAAAAGGGAAAAGTTTTAATTAAATCTGACAAAGAATCAGATATTAAATCTATCTGTTCTGAAATTAACAAAACTAATAATTTAAGAGCTGAAATTTCGAAAAGACATCTTCCTAGACTCATTATCTACAACATTCCTGACGAGGTGACTCTACAAAATGCTCAAGAGATGATAATAAAACAAAACCCTGAGTTAATCTCTGAAAACGAAACGATTTATATAAAAACTATTATAACTAATAAAAGATTCAAAATTAGAAATTTAATAATAGAAGTATCCCCTACACTCAGAAAAAAAATTTTAAACTCTATTGTCAAAATGAAGTGGAACAGGTGCAAATGTGCTGATCACGTCTTAGTAACTCGATGTTTCCATTGCTCAAAATTTAACCATAAGGCAGATAAATGTGATGATAAAGATAATCTACCAATATGCCCGTTATGCGCCAAAAATCATCTTCTCAAAGACTGTAAAAAATAAAGAAGAAGATCATTGCTGTATAAATTGTATAACATACAATCAGCATGCCACTAATAATAAAAAAGTAGACACAAAACATTCGGCATTGAATAAACAGTGCCCAAATTATCAAATGCATGTTTTGAGAATTCGTCAAGACACTCAATATGAATAGTAACCAAAATTCTTTGCATATTAAATGTGTTCAAGTTAATCTCCAAAAATCTAGAAAAGCTACATATACTCTGTGCAGACTTCTCGAAGATCAAGCGATTCACATCGCTTTGATCCAAGAACCTTACACTATGAAAAACAAGGTAGCCGGATTCCCTAACAATTACCGAATCTTTCAGATTGGATCTAAAAGAGTAAGAGCTGCAATTATTCTTACGAACCCAAATATTGTCACAATTATTAATACAGAAATGTCATCTGAAGACATGATATGGGCAAATTTTAATGTTAATAACTTTTCGTTTTGGGAAGCCAGTATATATTTAGACAAAAAACAAAATTTATTACAAGACCTGGAAAAAATTGAACAAAACTTATCAAAAATTAAAAACAAATTTGTTATATCTCTAGACAGCAACGCACGAAGCTGCTCTTGGTTTGACCGTCTCACTGATCAACGAGGAAAAATGTTTGAGGATTTTTTGGCTAGTAACTAACAGTTTATATACTTCTTGAATACTGATTTCCAAACACCTACTTTTGAAACAGTTAGAGCCTCAAGTAACCCTGATCTAACTATTACAAACTCTCCAATGCTCAACTATGTCCACGATTGGTGCATAGAAGAAGAAGACAGTCTATCAGACCACAAATACATTACTTTCCAAATTAGATTAAACACATCAGGAAACCAGAAACCGACCATAAATTTATAGTAAAGAAAGCAAACTGGAATAAGTTCAAAGAAGAGATGATGAAAAGATTTTCTAAAAATTTAAATTCTTCCAGTTTAATCAAAGAAGATTTAATAAACAATTTAATTAAGAGCAGTAATTTAGAAGAAACTATTGAGTCTCTTAATAATGCTTTAATATCAGCCTGCATTAAATCTATGCCAAGGTACAAGAAAGAATATAATAATCATAAAAGAAAAGTTCCCTGGTGGTCAGATAATATTGACACTATGAGACAAACAGTTCGGAAAGCTAGGAAAGAATACCAGAAAACTAAAACAAACGAAAAATTAAGAGAAACTAGAAAAAAGAATTTACAATTACAAAAAGAATATAAAACATTAATAGAAACAGAAAAATTTAACTCATGGAAGAACTTCTGCACAACAACCAAAGACCCCTGGAATGCAGCGTATAAAGCGGCAGCTAATAAAACTAGATCTACTCAAGTATTAACAACTCTACAAAAGAAAGATGGCACTTATACAGAAAGTATTGAAGACACACTAAATGAAATAATGGAAAAATTCCTTCCAAAAGATGACACAAACAATGATAATGAATATCACAGACAAATAAGACAAGAAATGCATAAAAAATCAGAAAACTTAACTAATGATCCACCTTTTACCCAGTTTAAAGTAAAAAACGCGATTTATCGAACGACTAATAGAAAAGCCCCAGGAGAGGACGGCATAACGAATGAAATAATGAAGAAAGCCTATGAAATCTACCCTGCTCTTTTTACCAATATTTTTAATGAATGCTTAAAAAGAGGTGTATTTCCAAAATGTTGGAAAATGTCAAAGATTATCATCGTTGGAAAACCGGGAAAAGAAAACATGAAAACTGCAGGAAAATACCGCCCAATAAGTCTCCTACCTTGTCTTGCTAAAATCTTAGAGAGGCTAATGATAGATAGGATTTTACACCATTTATATTCAAACAATTTACGCAACCAAAACCAATTCGGATTCCGCCCTCAGACTAACACAACAGACGCAATTATGAAAGTTAAGAAATTTGTAGAAAACCATTTAAAAATTAAAATGCGAGTAGCACTAGTATCATTAGACGTAGAAGGAGCATTTGATGCTGCGTGGTGGCCTATGATAATACATCGTTTAAGAACAAAAAACTGTTCAGGAAACTTACTATCCCTAACACAATCATATTTCACAGATAGAACAAGCAAACTAACAATCGACTCATATAAAATAATCGATAAACCTACATGTGGATGTCCCCAAGGATCATCTAGCTCACCGGGGTTTTGGAATATCCTGTATGACAGTCTACTTGATTTAATTCTGCCACCTAATTGCCTTGCGATCGCTTTCGCTGATGACTATCTGTTGTTAAGTGCCGCAAGAACAGAAGAAGAGCTTGAAGTCATTACAAACGAAGCACTTAGACACATAAATCAATGGGCTAATCAAAACAAATTAAAATTCAGTAAAGATAAATCTCAGTTTTTATATATTACCAGAAAAAGGAAAAACCGCTAAATTTGTTTTTAGACACAACAAAATTAAAATCTGAATCTTTTTTAAAATATTTAGGAGTTTATTTGACGCACGATTGGACATGGGGGAAACACATTCGAACACATACTAGCAAAATTCAATCATTTATTCACATCTTATCAAGATCTGCCAAAGTCCATTGGGGATTAGGTTGCAAAGCTCTAAAAGTCATTTATGATGGTGCATTTTGCCCAATGATAACATATGCAGCACCAGTGTGGATAGATGGACTGAAATCTAAAATAAATCAAAAAATTTTCAAATCATGTCAGCGATTAATTATATTAAGGATGTTAAAGGGTTACAGAACAATCTCCTACAATGCTGCTTGCGTTCTGGCTAATACACTTCCAATCTATGAAAAAATAAATCAAGAATCTGATCGCTACAACATAATAGCTGTAAAAACATGTGATTGGATAGACAGCACCAAGTATGAACATCCAGTCAATTATACACGTTGGACTCATCCAGCTCATCAAGTAGAGTGTTTAATAACAGAAGATATGGATGATTCAAACTTTACTATGGCTATCTATACAGATGGTAGCAAAATGATTCTGGTGTGGGATGTGCGTTTACAGCACTCTTTCTAACAACACGACGACTGACTGCATGTTCCGATTACACTCATACTGTTCTAACTATCAAGCTGAACAGGTAGCCATAGTTAAAGCTCTTGAATGGATAACACAGCAACAAGACAGAAGTAACATGAAGTATATTATTAGAACAGACAGCAGATCAACCCTGGACACACTGAACAATACTAAAAACCATTCCCCATTAATAGTCAAAATAAGAGCTTTAGCTGGAGAGATTTCAATAAGTAACAAATTATCCTTCTCGTGGGTAAAAAGCTCATTCAGGAATTAAATATAATGAGAAAGCTGATTCATTAGCAAAAAAGGCCAGTGAAGACGATTCACTTCCAATCAGCTACAATTACTACCCGAAATCATTGAATGGCCGAAGCTTCATCACGTGGAATCAGGAGTGGATAAATTCAGAAAGTGGCCAAATTAAAAAATTATTTTTTCCTTCAATCAAGAAAAGACAAAAGTTTGGAGTATGGGATTACACGATAAACTTACCATGTTCCTAACCAGACATGGTAAATTTAAGCACTACTTAAAACGATTTAACTTAACCGAATCTAGCAATTGCGGTTGTGGAAACGACGAACAAACAGTAAACCACTTAATAAATTATTGTCCTCTACTAGATAGAGAAAGATCATTACTAATGCAGCAATCAATGACTCTCGGACTTAACTGGCCTCTTCAACATTATCAGTTCTATCAAAAGACCTTAAAACACTTTATTCAATTTATTGAGGCAATTGATTTAGATAAACTATAACCAAAAAAAATTAATATATATTAATTACATTATATTAATATTATATTAATATAAATTATTATTTTTCATAAGATACAATATATCGAACACAGGAAAAACACAAGACATTAAATTTAAAAGAAAATTATTGTTCAGAATATTCAAAATTTTACTGTAGGAAGAAAAGAACAGCCGAAAAAAAAAACATTTCTCAAAGAACGAAGTAATATTCAAATATCATTGTTTTCAAAAGCATGTAGTATTTATATGGGACATGCTGATATATACGGCCTTTTAGTAGGGTTACTACTAAAAGGAAATTTAAAAAAAAAACACACAAATATATTATATATATATATATATTATATATATATATATATGTGTGTGGTATGTTGTATGTGTATATATATATATATATATATATATATATATATTATATATATATATATATATTATATATATATATATAGAAGCACATTTTTTAAAAAATGACCTCTTCTCATTCTCTCCTCCATACATCCAACCTTATAAGCTCATATTACTTTATAAATTTAATAAAAATATTTATTTTCGTATTCTACGTATTTCATAAACATTGTACCACTTGTAGAGAGTGACAAAACATAAATATTTAACTGCTATAACATAAATATTTGAAAGCATAAAAATATCTCTACAACAGTCCCAAGAATAAATATCTGTCTCACAGGAAACAACAAACAGTTTAGCAAAAACGTAATTAAGTTAATAAAAGGTATGAGTAATTAAATAATTCTGGCGCGGTGGTCCGCATGTCGGGCGAATTTCCTTTGGATGCGTGTTTCCGTGCTTTTTACATTATTTCAGTTTACAACTACTAAATAAATAATACCGGCGCGGTGGTCCGCTGTCGGGCGAATTTCATTTATTATGCGTGTTTCCGTGCTAAACAACCCATTTCTTGCTTATGCAAGAACCATGCCTATTGCGTGGTTCCGGTTCATGCTTTAGAACCTAAGCAGTTACTCAGTTGTCAAGCACTGCTCGTAACTCATTTTTTCTGTATTTTCCAAAGAAAATGCGCATAATTATCCAGTTGGTTGTACAAAACTATGCTTAAAATTAGAAGTACGCACTATTATTTCCACTAGTTCAAAGCATAGTTACTTATCTTTAAGCTTAGTCAGTTATCTTTAAAGGTTTTAGCGCATTTCCTTTGGAAAATACAGAAAAAATGAGTTACGAGCAGTGCTTGACAACTGAGTAACTGCTTAGTTCTAAGCATGAACCGGAACCACGCAATAGGCATGGTTCTTGCATAAGCAAGAAATGGGTTGTTTAGCACGGAAACACGCATAATAAATGAAATTCGCCCGACAGCGGACCACCGCGCCGGTATTATTTATTTAGTAGTTGTAAACTTAATAATGTAAAAAGCACGGAAAACACGCATCCAAAGGAAATTCGCCCGACATGCGGACACCGCGCCAGAATTATTTTCTAGTTTGTAAACTTATATTAGGTAAAAACGATAAAAATTATTGTCCCTACTGGATTTGAACCCAGTTACTCTGGGTTTGAGTTTTCGCATCCAAAGGAAATTCGCCGACATGCGGACCACCGCGCCAGAATATTTTTAGTTGTAAACTTATATTAAGTAAAAAAAAAAACGATAAAAAATTATCGTCCCTTCCAGGATTTGAACCCAGGTACCCTGAGTTTGAGTGGTTGTATTGAGTCCGGACCACTGGCATTCAACTCAGAGGCCCAAAAAACATTGAAAACGACACCCTACTCAAAATTTATTTTTCAACGACCGTAATTTTGGTTTTCTGTAATTTTTATGGTTTTTTCGACTTTTTGGTAACTTAGAGTGTCGCATCGACTTCGGACTGGTTTCATTCGATTCAGCGCCAAAAATACATAGAAAACGACACCTACTCGAAATTAATTTTTTTTCGACCTAAATTTTGGTTTTTTTAATTTACAATGGTTTTTTCGACTTTTGGTCACTTAGAGTGGTCGTTTCGACTTCGGACCGGTTTCATTCGATTCAGCATCTCAAAAAACATAAATATTGACCTTTTTCGCGGCGAAAAATATTAACCCTGAATTTTGCCGATTTTTGAAATTTTGCTGACTCAGCAAACCAGGTTAATGACGTCACAAAAACCTGGTTTTCAATAGGGTTTGTGTCCTCCCGAAGGTTGATTTTTGTACCAAGTTTGGTTTAAAAAATATTAATCCGTTCGAAAGATTAGAGTGTTTACAAGAAAGTGTCTAGAAATATATATATATATATATATATATATATATATATATATATATATATATATATATATTATATATATATATATATATATTATAAAGTTTCGCGAAACGTATTTTTTTGTCATTAGGACCTCTGAAACGGATTGTGTCGTGGTCCGAGGTTCGAATTCCGCCATGACGCCTATCCCATTAGCCGAATTTCCAAAGGAAATTCGCTAAAATGAACTGCGCAAACGCAAAACGCACTTTTTTACATTATCCCTTCGTAATTTAATAAGGGGGTGCGTTAGAAGAACCCTACTAAAATGCAGGGCCAAATTACATTTAAAGAATAATTGAAAGTACTAGAGGGGGCATCTGTTTTTCTGAAATAAAATACTATAAGGTTTTATCATTTTTGCCAGGTCTAAAAGCAAAGAATTTATATGTTGCTTTTATTATACCTATATATATTAAATACGCAGTCTGGAATATTATATTTCTCTGCGGGATTGCCAGCACATACCATTTTTTCAATAATGTGTTTTTTAATGTTTAGTAATTATTTATAATAATCTGCCTCCGTAGCCGCGGTCGTAAAGTACTGGACTTCGGCACGGAGGTCCGGGGTTCACTGCCCGGGCGCTATGCTCTCAGTTTTTTATGAACAAAATTAGTTGTAAAAAGATTTTGCCAACTTTAGCTTCTCTTTAAGCATAGTGGATGTGACCCCCCACCCGAAGTGGTTCCCGCAGGGCGAATGCCCGTAAGGGGCGAAAGGCCCTAAAACGGGCATTATTATTATTATATAAATTATTTATATCCTTTTGTTGATAAGCAGCCTACTAAGTGTGCCTCAGAGCAACTAGCTGCTAAATTTAATGGTTTAAAAAACTTATATTTTGCAAGATCATAAATTCAGTTGATCTTTTCAAAAACTGGATAATAAAACTTGACGTATAAAATCTGAAATTGTTCACACATACACAACTATGTATGGTCCACAAAAATACGAAGTTCCGCATTATATCATCAATATTAGTTATGAATTTATTTATTGACATATATATATCAAACAAAACATTATGTCATTAATTGACACAATGTAAACAAATCATATTTTTACTTGATACATTCGAAAATTCGCTTATATCGTGGCAGTATGCCACTTATATAAACCGAACTGATAAAGTACAACAACCATGAGGCCGTGAAGCAACCCACAGCGCCGACGCGGCGTAGCGCCGATGTTGCTCTTATAATTTTTGAATGAACGTCAGTGATTTCTTCATTTGACGGCTAAATGGCACGATATTTGATTGTTTGTTTGTATATATGATTGTTTGTTTGTATATATGATTGTTTGTTTGTATATATGATTGTTTTTTTTGTATATATGATTGTTTCTTTGTATATATGATTGTTTGTTTGTTTGTACAACTCGCGATAACGAACTGATAAAGTAAAACTAAATGGTTTCGAAGCGGCCACAACGCCAACGCCGTGTAGCGGCCTAGGCGTGAAGCGACGAGACCGCTTCACCGATTTGATACACTGGATCTTCATACTATAAAAGTTATACAATACTTGTTTGTTTGTTTCATCTTGTTAAGACATCATTATCATAACATCTTGTTATTTAGTTCTTGAAAAACGAGATTTTCTATGATAGTTTGTAGCCCTTAAGACGAGAGGGCATTCAAACCTTTCTTTACTCATTTTAAACTTAGAATGAATTGAGCTTAAAGGATGTGTCATGTCGCTCTTATAAAATAAGAACCTAGTTATCCATTTTTATTATACTTTTCCCAAATTTTACCCCTGTATTATACTCCTTAGGCTGAAACGCCCTAATTTCTTACCGCTTTCTCATACATATAACCTTTCACAACAATTCCTCAACTAATCCAAAACGAATTATTAAAGTATAGATCATTAAATTTGTGAGCACCACTCAGGTTTGAGTAACATTCCTAGGAAAAACAAATTTGAAAAATTAATTCGAAAAAATAAATAATTACATCAAGTTAGAAATAGAAGAACTTGAACAACGTCAACCCATCAATATTAAAAGTCATGGCAAAAGGTTGAAAAACATCTGTTAATTAAGAAAATTAAACAACATTAAAACGGTAACAGTAAATATATGTTTGAGTTATGACGAATATCATCAAAGTAAATTATTGCCACATTAATTAATTATATTCGAAATTAAAAGGGAGTTTGAAAATATATTCAATCTTGGAAGAGGTACAAACAGAAAGCCAATGTTAGTTCAAACGAAAATAAATCAATAGACAAATGTTAAAGTGAATGTTAAAAAACAGTTTGGTTGAGGTTTAGTTAGAGCACGATGTATAATTTACAAGTGCTGTAACAATCATCTTTTCGTTAGATGTGTCTTTGATTAGTCATATTTATCATTTCTAGTTTCAATTTTATTGACATGTGACATGATTGATAAATTATGGTAGATACAATGCATCATATGTACAAGCTATTATTAAATATGTTTCTCTACGTTAAACTATTATTTAAAACGCCAAAGATAAAAGCTGGTGGCACTTGAGGTCTTGTAAGTTATTAAACCTTGGTTGAAATGCTATATCAGCTGATCTGCATATAGCAAACAAATCAAGTTCCGAGATCGATACCATAAAAAGTATATTCCACTAATTATTAAAATCAGATTTACTGATGAAAGACTTCAACTTAAAAATGGATACAAAATAACTATTCAAATAATTTTAACCTTCAGCGAGTAAAGACCGTACACTTTGATTTATCTAAAGCTAAAGTTTAAGTATTAAACAATATGTTTCTGTAGAAACCACTGCACTAACTATACGATGACCAACTGGCCACACTCAAGTAACACCTATCCATACAGCTATTTCATTGCCTCATTTTAGGGTAAATACGTCAGAACAGAAAATGACCCATATGAGGTTGTGAAATATAGGTCTTCACAAAGTTTATATATATATATATATATATATTATATATATATATTATATATTATATATATATATATATTAATATATATTATATATATATTATATATGCTTGTATATTTGACTTTTTCATCTTTTAACTTTTATCATGTTTTATTAGTTTGTACCTTCAATGTTTTTAACTTTTACTTTGTTATTTAATTCATTTTTATGGACAAATTATTTTAAATTAATGGTCTAGTTTTTATATTTTTTAAACTTTTATTTTAAATTTTGCATGGGACTTCTGGCCCATAGTAGATGAAGACTGTGATTATTTCGTAAGTAAAAATGTTTTATTTTATTTATATAAAAATATTTAAATTTTTTAAGTTCTCTTATTTCTGGTTTATTTTTGTTATTGCTCATTCTTATTTAATTTATCTATTTTTCATTTACACTATCTAAATAGATTGATGTTTTCTTGTGTTGCAAAGGGCCCTGATGAAGAATTTGTAGTTTAAATTCGAAACGTTGGCGAGAAAAAAAATATAGTTTTCATGTAAAGCTGTTTTATTCATAACCTTATCCGAGATTGGTGGAGACGGCGTATATATATATTATATATATATATATATATATATTATATATATATATAATTATATATATAATATATATATACATTATATACATAAAATATGTATACATATGTACTAAGCTTTAAATATGTTTTTTTGTGAATATTTTTTTAATTGCTAAGTTCGAAACATTGGCCTAGTTGATAAATACATGGGTTTCAGTTAAAACTGTGTTATGTATTCTAACCTCATCCCGGATGGTTTTGGTTTTTTATATTAATATTATATATATATATATATATATATATATATTATATATATAATATATATAGAGCACCCTTTTTAAAAAAAACCTCTTCAGCGGCTAAGGCGAAGAGCCAGTGGTCCCTCGCCACCGGAAGAAATAATACTTCTACATACTTTTGCTATGTGAGGAATAGTAAAAAAGCACGAACAAGTAACTTCCTTTTACAAGTAAACTAACTACATCACCGGTCATAAAAATAGAGTATAAATCCCAAGAACTTATACAACTTAAAACCTTGTAAAGTTAAGCACAACGATAAATGAAGGACATAACAAGAGAATGTAATCTATATGTTAATTTTCCCGGTTTTTTTATAAATAGTTGAAGAGTACAATTACTCTCACGGTAACTTTTTCACTGAGGTATCCCATTCGTTAGCATGTAGCTTAATTGACTTACAAGAAATTTCTTTCGCAATGCTAGTAACGGTAAAAGATGATAACAAGTAATTGTACTAAGTTAATATGGGTGTTCACGAACTTTAATAGTAACAGAATGATGCGCTGGGAGGAATGGGCTAGTGATTAAGAACGAGTGATTATTTTACATGTAAAACTATCACCCGTATCTTATCACAAATCCTGTTACGCCAAAAAAATTATGAAAGTTGTGTATTTTGAGCTGATTCAAGGATAGAATAAGAAAAAGGAACTGGTCAAAAATATATAATAAGGATATATTATAAGGAATAAGGATAGAAACTGGTCAAAAAAGGACGTCGTTAAACCCTCTCTCGAATCTGCAATAGAAAACGACAGTATATTGTACGTCGTGATCTATGTATTTTGTGTCATAGGGGCTCTAAATCGAACGAACTGGTCCCAAAGCGATTTAAACAACACATGAAAAACTAGAGTGGCCCAATCGACGCGTAGGCCGAAGACCTAATGAGCGTATAAACGCATTTAAAAATTCTTTCAACATTTAGTCACAGGTCACTAAAATGTAAACCCGAAGATGCCACAGCAAGTTCAGCAATCTCCCCCGAGGCAGGCCTGTTTGAATAATTCCTGATAATTTAATATCTCATACGTCACTTAATATATTTTGAATAAGAATCATTCTATAAGGATAATTAAATATTAAAAGTGGCTGACTCAATCTATAATGTAAAATGTAGTGTTAACCTTGCTAATTTATGATTTTATGGAGAGGGTAAAGTGAGTAGAGAGGGAGAGCTCAGAGGATGATGGACTTGAGAGAGGGGTCTCCTCAGAGTAGTTCAAGAAATGGCGTTTAAAGGTAATTAGTATTTAATTAAGGATAAATAAGTAACTCAATCCCCGTCAGGGATTAGTTAAAAGTACCAATGGCCCAATGATTAATCTCACTTTCATTGTAATTATTAAATAATCCAATTAATAATTAATTAATAAATGTATTAAACTAAACCCTTGCTCTTTTATGGCTTAAGCCCTATTCTTAAGATTTAAGTTGGGTTTAAGACATGGACAATATATGAGGTTCTTTTATGAGCATGAGCATGCTAAAACTCAATAAAGTAGGCCTTCATATGATTCCTGATATAAATATCTTGTTTTCAATTAAAAGAACTAAGTGATGATCTAGACAAACTTAAGACCAAATCCTCTCTTAATTTTTATAAGGTTTTCAAGCTTTAGCTAGCAATATCTTAGCTAAGATCTTCAAAGCTAGGTCAAAATTTGATTTATACACCTCCCATTTTCATTAGTAATAATATGTAGGTTGAATTCCCCGGTATAAAATCTTTCCCTTCACTTTATGATAATCATCTAAAAAGAACCCAACATACTTGAAAATCCCCTTAAATCAGATTCGAAGCTAACAAGGAGAAAGTACAGTTTCAAGCAATATCATACCATGTTACAGTGCCTTAAAAATGTTTTGCCTTTTTGACAAATCAGATATATTTAAACATATATTTTATATACTTAAGTATATAAAAAAGGGGGTTTTGGTGAGTTATAATCCGGTAATGCAGGGGGAATTTATAATTCATTGTACAAGATATAAAACTCATATTATGAATCATATATGGTATATAATACACTCAACAATATTGCACTAAACTTATTAAATTTAAAATTTAAGTATGTATTATATATTATATATATATATATTATATATATATATATATATATATATATATTATATATATATATATATTAATATATAAATATTATATATATTATATATAATAATATATATATATATTATAATATATATATAATATATATATATAATATATATATATATTGAAAATATTTAAAATTACACATAAAAATACACAATAATAACTTCCAATAATTAAAATGGATTACCATTCATGGCTACATTCAGGGTGAAACAATTTTGAGGTACTAATATTAAATTCTAAAAAATAAGGAGGGCACCCCTGCCCTCCCCTTGACGACACTCCGCTCCTATGTCTTTTTCGATACTCTAAAGTCTTTCCTAATACATAGAAGACAGTCTTAAAGACTTTTTTCATACTCTGAGAACGTTGAAAGTTTGAACTTAATTGGTGATCTATAGTAGATAGTTTTGTCTTTTTTAACAATCTGTAGACTTTAGTAAAAAATAGTAGATAGACATTAATTTAAATTTTAAATATAGACATTAAATTTTAAAGTATTTCCTGAACGCAGCTGATCAGACAGCCAGAATTCAACGCAAAGCACAACAGACAATCAAAAGTCATTTTTCAGACACAATACGGTTAATAAAACTTAATGATAGAATACGATTGGTGAGATTAAACTTTATTGTGACCTTTCACAAATTGTACATTTGTTTGTATTAAATGATCGGAAAAGCGTGATATAGTTGAAGAAAGCCTCACTCACGAAAAAGAATATTGATAAAGCATGCATAATGTTTATTGAAATATCCTCTCAGAATGAAACGACCCTTGGGACCCAGAAATGTTTAAACTTAGGCAGGGTCATTTGACATCAATGTAAAGAGAGGTCAGTTATTTAAATTCCATCGCATCATAATAGCCATGAAAAGTTATAACAGATTCAAACTTAGTATGCTGATGATTTCATTTTAATACGCTCAAGTTTAAGAGGTCACTAGTCTAAGAAAGGTCCGTTAGTTGGGCACCGCGATAAACTCTTTCGTTTAGAGAGGCCAGTCGTCTCGCAGAGACTATCCTAACACTCCCGGGTTCCTTTCATTTGCGGGGGCGTCAGATGCAAGTCAAACCTATACCAGATCTTCATTCTGATTCATAATAACGATAATAACATTATAAATATTACAAATAAACATCCAAGTCAAGTTTTATAGACATGAATAAGCTATAAAAGTATAGCAAAATATAGTCATTTAAATTAGTTGAAAACATCCCATCAAGTGTCTTTATCATAAATTGTTCATAATATTTTATTGAGTGGTACTGTTGATCACATTTAGTAATGAAAACTGATTTATTTTAAATAATCCTCATTTATACCGTATGTATATTTGAAAAGTATTGTGTTTGCAAAAAAAATCCGAAACCGGGACGTCACCGGAATTATCCAATTTAGATGCCTTTTTGGCCCTGAGATTGGTTTTTCACAAAGTTATCTGTCTGTATGTATGTTTGTTATCATCGTGGCTCCTAGTGTATTTATGCTACAGAGTAGAAACTTTGTACAAAAATCAGTCTACTGTTGTAGTTGTGCTATTGGGGAAAAAATATATGACGTCATTAACACACACAAATGACTCAGCAAACGTTTCGAAAAATCATTAAACGCGGAAAAATGATGCGTTCAAATTAAGATTTGGCACGCATGTAGGTGTGTATAAGACTAACATATGCGCCAAGTTTCATCTCATTATCAGCATGAGTTCAATTTTTATCAAATAATATAAAAATATACCCTTGATGGAAAAATATAATCAAGGGTGGGTGTTTCTCCGTCTAGTTACTTTTTTCTCTTACACAATCACAAGTATAATACTTTATTTAGCAAAAAAGCCGACACTAGTTCATTAATACTATTAAAGAAAGACATTTTAGCGACTATTCATCATGTTTTCCAATATTCTAGACGCAGGAAGATATCTGGAAACCTATTTAAATGACAACATTTTACTTTTTATGGCCAAAAAAAGAACAACCGTTAAGGACTGAATAAAAAAATATTTACACCAAATATAACACAAATTGGATAAAAATTGTGAGTGCTATTTGTCAAATACGTTGAAGGTCATACTGTAGGGCCTTAAAACTATTATAAACCTCAAGACTTTTCGCTAAGATCAACTTGAAGCTCTTCTTCAAAAACGTTTAAACATGACCTTTACAACCCTATAAAAACGACCGGGACTTTATGTAGGGCTGTGAAGCCGCGCTTTAGGAGCAGTTCCTAAGATGTATACCTTTCACTTAATTTACCTCGTTCTGAAATTCGTGATCATAATTTTCATAAAAATACCTTTTTTTCTTATTTATAAAAAAATCATGTCTAGACTAAAGACAGAAGACATGATAGTTCACCTTCAAGAAAGATTTGAAAGTATCTTTTTGACGAACTCCGCACGACTGACTTGACACCTGGTGTAACTGTACATTTTCCTCTAATAAACACTTTTCACGTATCAACAATTGATCGTACAACATTCTATTGTAACAATTTTACTCTCGCTGATAATTTTAAATACTTAATACAAATACTTAGTACTTTTAGTGATTAATATCTAATTAATATTCTAATTGATGAAAGGTACTAAAGGTACCAGGATCCGAATTCGGGCATTTGGCTTTAAGAATTTCAAGTGCCCGTAACAAACCGAGCCAGGTTTATTCGACTCAGAGCCATAAAAACAAAAACGACAACAACTACGAGCTGCTGGTCAAAAACGTGATTTCTTTTATATTATGGTTAAATATGTCAATCGATAAAATTATACACATCTACATATATATATATATATAATATATATTTATATATATAATATATATATTATATATATATATATATATTAATTTGAAATCAAAAAAAAAAAAAATCAGATAAAGTTAATATAGTTATTCAAGATCAAGAAAGTAAAGAATGCTATTTATCCTTGAGCATTTAGTTGGATTTCTTAAGGGAAGCCGAGGAACCAAAGTATTTAATTCCGAGGCCAACCGAGGTACTTATAATTACTAAGCCCCCAGGCGAAGTACGAAGTAGTATTCGTAATGACAAAATACTTTTTTCTTTATAGCTACGTAATAAACCAGGCTGGGCAAACTACGGGCCGCGGGGCCACATGCCGGCCGCGGAGCATTTTTATGTGGCCGTGGACAAAATTAAATTGTTTGGAAAAAAGATAAATAAATTAAAAATAACAAAAATATTAGGTATATAAGCAAATAAATTTGTTTAATAAAAATTATTGAGAAAAGATAGATAGCAAGATAAGGAAAATTAATGGGCTGTTACTTTTAACTTTAAAGTTTGGGAGACCACAAATGTAAGTATAAGAAATAATTACATAAAGAAGCCCGCCTTTCATATCAATTCTCATTGGTCAGATTTGGCAAATTCTAATTACTTTAGCGAAAATCTTTATTTACATATCAATAATAAATAAAGAAATAATTTGCCTTCTGTGAATTGCCGAAAAGGAGTTGATAAAATACAATCCCTTTGATGTCTAATTCATAGGAATACTTTTTAAAATTATTTTACACCTAGTTTCTAGCAAAATTTGTCTTCAGTATATAGTGCTAAAGTTCCCCAATTAAAGAATAAATTTGACTTTTTAGTACAATACCAGCCGTAAACTGCTTTTGTTGCGGGTTTAGCATACTTTAAATTTAAGGAAATGCGGCCCGGCGACTGGCAGTAAAAAGACTTAAGCGGCCCGTTGCTAGAAAAGTTTGCCCAGGCCTGGTATAAAACATTAAACGTAAAATGAATAATGATTAAAATTAACACAAAAAGTATAAAAAATCATACTTTTATGGTTTTTATAATTAATTAATTTAATTTAGTAATTAAGAACCTCTTAATTATAAATAATATGAGATAAGAATTCAATAATTAAATAATTAAAAAGTGTAATTTTCTTGTGAAAATTTGCTAAAAGTAATAATTTTTGTCAAGAAAAGATCATGTTGACGGTACTTTTATAGGCAATTAGTATAAAAATATAAAAGAAGAAAATCTATCTGCAATATCAAATTAAAGAATTAGTTTTACGACCTGGCAGTCCGGGTACCAGTCGTTGGCGCTCCAAGTTGTTGGAGCTCCATTCGTTCGCGCGCCATCATTTGCGCTCCAATTCGTTGGAGCGCCATTTATAGGCGCTCCACATCGTTGGAGCTCTATTTAAAGTGGAGCTCCAACGATATGGAGCGCCAACGAATGGCGCGTCAACGAATTGCCTGCACTTTAATTTTCTCGTGTGATTTCTCTAAAAATTCATAGACGCTCCAAATCGTTCGAGCTCCATTTCAAATGGAGCTCCAACGATATGGAGCGCCTATGAATGGCGCGCCAACGAAGTGCATGCACTTTAACTTTCTCGCGTCATTTCTCTAAAAATTCATAGACGCTCCAAATCGTTGGAGCGCCATTCTTTGGCGCTCCATATCGTTGGAGCTCCATTTGAAATGGAGCTCCAATTTTATAGGCGCGTTCATAAATGACCAATCTGTTTGAAGCTATGAGCTATGTCTACTAGCACACATTAAGACAGTGTTAAGTGTAAGTTTGAGCAAAGACGCATTGAGTAAGATGATAAGCGAATTTTCAATAGAAAACAAATAAGTTTAAATTAAAATACTTGGTCAGTGTTAAGTGTAAAATTAAAGACTGTGAACCAATGACCTCACATTCCTAGCCTTAGGTTTTATAAAAATATAAACTTTCGTTATTATAAAAATTCGCTTGTTAACATATATGAGACTATAGAATATATATTGCTATATTTTATGGAGGGCATTAATTGTATGCAAATTCTACCCAAACTTACTTAATATTATAAATTTACTTTCACTCTCAATACATACGTGGGAAAACAACCTAATGAATTAATACTATAGAAAGTGGACTTATTAAATAATAAAAGTGTGAAACGAAGAATGTCATACAAAAGAAATATAAAACCGGTGAAATACTTAAAAGTTGAAGTATAAAATATAATCCAGATTGAGAAATGTCACAAGAAAACGAAAAGGCAAATATGCAAGTACTGGACCACTCCTTCCGAGGACTATTTGATACCAAAGATAAAAATAGCCTAGATGCAAAATCAATAAAACGGGTACGATGTACCTCGGAACTTTTTCTCATTACACCAGATTTGCTACGCTCATCCTAACTGCATCGTATTCGTCCCTATACAATATTTTTTCTCAGCGGTCCCTTCTAGGTACTGACTCGTTCGATGCTCGTTTTATGATCAAACAAGGTACGACAAAATTTAGCTCGATGGTAGATGACCCCTTAGCTGTAGTTTTGGGAACCCTGAACTTTTTTTTCGTGTGCTCAACTTAACGTAGAACATTTTTACGAGTGATATTTGTTTTTTTCCTTCAAATATTAATTATAATTAGAATTTTAAAACCTTTAACCAAGAATTTTTAAATATAATAAATGCGATCATAATTTTAAGTTACATTTAATTCCAAAGGAAATGCGCATAACCATGCCTCTAAAATTAGAAGTACGCACTATTATTTGCACTAGTTTAAACCTTAGTTACTTATCTTTAAGCTTAGTCAGTTAGCTTTAAAGGTTTTAGCGCATTTCCTTTGGAAAATACAGACAAAATGAGTTACGAGCAGTGCTTGACAATTGAGTAACTGCTTAGGTTCTAAAGCATGAACCGGAACCACGCAATGGGCATGGTTCTTGCATAAGCAAGAAATGGGTTGTTTAGCACGGAAACACGCATTCTAAATGAAATTCGCCCGACAGCGGACCACCGCGCCGGAATTATTTATTTAGTAGTTGTAACTTATATAATGTAAAAAGCATGGAAACACGCATCCAAAGGAAATTCGCCCGACATGCGGACCACCGCGCCAGAATTATTTTATAGTTGTAAACTTAGATTAGGTAAAAAAAACGACAAAAAAATATTGTCCCTACTAGGATTTGAACCTAGGTACTCTGGGTTCGAGTGCTCGCATCCAAAGAAAATTCGCCCGACATGCAGACCACCGCCCCAGAATTAATTTTATTTTTGAGATAGCTATCAGCTGATCATGCATTTCTGAATATTTTTACTCAGGTGTATAGGTGTTTCTTTACTTGGTTTATAAATTACTTTAGTTTCAGTTTAATAAGAAAATTAAATCTACGGCTTTAGTTGGATTATAAAAGTTAAGCAGCATAGAAAGAGGTCAGTGCTTGGATTAGTGACCGTTAGATATAAAACGAAAGTATTTACTATATGAGAACGAGCGAAGCAAGTCCGAAAACGTCTTAAATTTCCGTAACACAAAAGTATCTTGAAACGTCAATTAAATATAATTACTGTCTATTGTACTTTATTACATCAAGAAACTCCTCTTGTACGTACATTCAATTTAAGAAAGAAATAATTAAGTAAGTAATGAACTGTAAGAAACCTATGAGGAACTATAAGACTGAATCTATCTAATCTTATTGCATCTATAGCTGCAGCGGTTGAAGTGCAGTGATCCGAAGCTACATTTAGTCTCAGTTGCATTTAACTTGGATTCATTTCATTGCATTTGCAACGGGGTTTTTTGTGCTTTAAGTAAACTTAATTTTCTTTTAGATGAAATTTATTTTACTTTAGTAACATCATTTCGATTCGGTTATGATACTAAAGGACATTCTGAGACTTTCTAACTTGTTATGATACTAAAGGACATTCTGAGACTATCGAACTTTGATATGATACTAAAGGACATTCTGAGACTTTCTAACTTTGTTATGATACTAAAGGACATTCTGAGACTTTCGAATTTTGATATGATACTAAAGGACATTCTGAGACTTTCTAACTTTGTTATGATACTAAAGGACATTATGAGACTTTCTAACATTGATATGATACTAAAAGACATTCTAAGACTTTTTAACTTTGATATGATACTAAAGGACATTCTGAGACTTTCTAACTTTGATTGATACTAAAGGACAAAGACTTTTGATGACTTTCTAACTTTGATGTGATACTAAAGGACATTCTGAGACTTTCTAACTTTGTTATGATACTAAAGGACATTCTGAGACCTTTCGAACTTTGATATGATACTAAAGGACATTCTGAGACTTTCTAACTTTGTTAACAAGATTTCACAAATAAAATCTCAAAAGGACGATTATATGGAATTAGTAAACCTAGCAAGGCATTATAAGTAATAACCCATTCAATACTTTTATCGATTTAATCACTATGAGTGTGACTAATGTGTCTATTATATATATATAATATATATATATATATATATATATATATATATATATATATATATATATATATATATATATATATATATATAATGTGTGTATATATATATATATATATATATATATATATATATATATATATTATATATATATATATTATGTGTGTGTGTGTGTGTGTATATTATCTGTTTATATGAATTTTAACACAGTTTATCATCAAATTTACTTTTTTAGGTTAACAAATTTATTTACATACATAATTATTGTATGTATCTTGGTACATTCTTTCTACTATAGTCATTAATAAAAACAATTAAGTTACTATGAAAATACTTTAATAGTTAATATGCTTGCATTAACATAGGTTTGCAAAGAACTTTTGAACTTAAAAAATTTTACATTTTATGCAAGACTGATCAAGGTTTATTCAAAACAGTGCAACTCTTTTCCCTCTGACTCAAGCCTCTGGCTTTTAAGGGATAACTTTTGATACAGTGTGAGATAGGTGTGCTGATATTATTGTAGAGACAAGTAAAGTGAACAAACTGTTGCATTTACAAACAAATATGTATGTTAAAGGAACGAAGAAAAGAGTCTCTCCACAAAACAATAATTTATTCAAAGCGCTTTCAACCTAACATGAGGCCATCATCAGTGCCTGTACAAAGAAATAGAAACCATAAAAAATTAATCATAAATAGTCAATACTAAAACAATAAATAAAACAAATAAAATACAAAGAAATAACAAAGGCAAGACAGTAAAACAAATATAAAGTAAATATTAATAAAAATTAATTTTGTTTTTATTTATTGTTTTAGTATTGACTATTTATGATTAATTTTTTATGGTTTTTATTTTCTTTGTACAGACACTGATGATGGCTCATGTAGGTTGAAGCGCTTTGAATAAATTATTGTTTTGTGGAGAGACTCTTTTCTTCGTTCTTTTAATTATGAACAACTTCACTAGTGCTCATTCAAAATCATAAAATATGTATGTATTATAACTATCAAATAAATATATATATTATTCTAATATATTTTATTATAAAATACTTAATGACTAAATGAATATAGATAAAACCTGTCAAGTGACCATATGCGGCAATTAATAAGAACCAACAGCTGACTCCGCGGAGCCGTTAGTTATGATCCTACTTCATATTAGTAATCAATAATATATGAGATTAAGCTAAAATTAGTTATGTAAGTTCAATTTAGCTATTAACAAGTAGTATGTATACTATATTGTATTCGGTAGTATGTATACTATATAGTAGTATATATACTATATAGTATATAGAAGTATGTATATTATATAGTATATAGTAGTATGTATACTCCTTGCTATTAATTTTCATTCCAAGTTTCCATAACGGAAAATATTTTGATAACCCGTAAAATTCAAATTGCTCATTTCGAAATTTACCCTAAAAGAAAAGAACTAAGCCTTTCTAAATTCCTAATAAAAACAAAGGTCTACAAAATTGAAACGAAACAGCGAAAAATACAGAAAATGAACATTTATTTTACTGGATATTTAAGTTAAGAGCAACAAAATGAAGCTGATTCAACAATGGCCTAGTGTTAGATTTAATAGTTGTATATAGCTGCTATTAAAGTATCAAAGAATGCTCCACAATGGATCTGGAAGGCTGGAACTAATTGGTTAATCATTTCCTATTAGCTTTGAAAAGGTCTTTCCTTCTCGATCTTGGGAATCCATCAGATAGAAGCGATTCTAGAGTGATTCTCTTAGAGTAAAGCGATTCTTCCAACTGCGTTTAAGATTGATTCTTTCCACCACACGGATAATAACTGACAGCGTAATTGCTCCAATGCGTTATATTATAAGTTCATTTAGAGAAAAAGAAACGTCGGTAGACTAAATAATCATGTGAGGTCTTCAGTTAATTGTCTTCAATAAGTAACAATTCTACTTCAAATTTAGTTTATTATTGGGAGCATTGAGATACCAACATTAAGTAAAAATGTCAACTTATAATTAAGACCGGCCTTAAGTCTTCAATAAGTAACAATTCTACTTCAAATTTAGTTTATTATTGGGGGTTATTTATTATTATTATTATTATACCAATATTAAGTAAACTTATATTGGTACATGTCAACTTATAATTGAGACCGGCCACATAAGGAACTTGATTAAGTACCTAAAATATAATTTTAGGTACATTAAAAAGGGCTCGCTTCTACATTAAAAAGGTACGCTATGTATAAGTGAATGTCATATTTATAAGATATGGTAATAGGAGCATGCTTCGCTTGCTAGTTGTTGACATTAAAATTATGTATAGTAATAGGATAGTTGTTGACTGCTCGCTTGCTAGGTTGTTGACATTAAATTATGTATAGTAATAGGAGGATTGCTTCACTTGCTAGTTGTTGACATTAAAAATTATGTATAGTAATAGGAGGATTGCTTCTCTTGCTAGGTTGTTGACATTAAAAATTATGTATAGTAATAGGAGGATTGCTTCGCTTGCTAGGTTGTTGACATTAAAAATTATATATAGTAATAGGAGGATTGTTTCTCAAGCTAGGTTGTTGACATTAAAAATTATGTATACTAATAGGAGGATTGTTTCTCTTGCTAGGTTGTTGACATTAAAAATTATGTATAGTAATAGGAGGATGCTTCGTTGCTAGGGTTGTTGACATTAAAAATTATGTTATAATAGGAGGATTGTTTCTCTTGCTAGTTGTTGACATTAAAAATTATGTATAGTATAGGAGGATTGCTTCGCTTGCTAGGTTGTTGACATTAAAAATTATGTATAGTAATAGGAGGATTGTTTCTCTTGCTAGGTTGTTGACATTAAAAATTATGTATAGTAATAGGAGGATTGTTTCTCTTGCAAGGTTGTTGACATTAAAAATTATGTATAGTAATAGGAGGATGTTTCTCTGCTAGGTTGTTGACATTAAAAATTATGTATAGTAATAGGAGGATTGCTTCGCTTACTAGGTTGTTGACATTAAAATTATGTAATTAATAGGAGGGTAATAGCATTGCTTATAATAAGCATCTCTAGTAATAGGAGGATTGCTTATAATAAGCATCTAGCATCTCTAGTAATAGGAGGATTGCTTATAATAAGCATCTAGCATCTCTAGTAATAGGAGGATTGCTTATAATAAGCATCTAGCATCTCTTACTAATAGGAGGATTGCTTATAATAAGCATCTAGCATCTCTAGTAATAGGAGGATGTCAATAACCCACAATAGTGACACAGCGAAACTTCTCGTTTTATCGATAGACATATACAACATAATATAAACAAATCATAAATTTGACTATTACACTTGAAAATATGCATATATCGTGGCAGTATGCTACATAACTAGTAATATGACAAACTGATACAGTACAGCAACCGACCGGCAAGAGCCAAGAGCCCGAAAGCCTCTTGTTTTATGATTATAACAATAATGAAAATCCAGACTTGAATTATAAAAAAAATTTATAAAAATTGAATTATAAAAAAATTGTCCAGATTTGAAAGGACAAAAAAGGTCTGTACCTCCTCATTGACCTAGGAACATTTTTTTTACTTTTAGGCTGTCCTAAAAGTAAAAAAATGTTCCCAATAAGTCAATGAAAAATTAGTCAATGAGCATGCCTTGTAAATCTGAATACTTAGAAAAAACCATGCCGACAAAATCGTATTCCAATAACAATGGGAAAACATTGAAATGGAAACACAAAGAAACCGTAACTAATCGCGCAGTTGGGTAAGAGGAACGTGTCAAGTATCATTGGAGGGAAATATACTTGTTACAAAATATTAAGCGAAGGTTAGAAGGTTCATTGTACCTGATCATTGTAGGGTATGAATCCAAGACGATATAGGAGTCCGCAAGCACAAGTACACATTTTCCGTAACGGTTAAACGCTACGGATACAGGCTATGGTCAATACAATCGGAGCGGAATCGGTGTTCACAGGTGGAATTTAGCGAATTAAAGAATATTTTTTCGTATTCACTAATCGATGCACATTATAAGGACTTCCGTATCATCGACGCGAGACAAAAACCGAGGATTAAATCGTGAAGCAACCGGCGTTAACGGACGAAAACAAAGCGGACGAACTTAAAGAGTACCCGGCTTACATCGAGTGGGGGCGTTTAACTCGAGACTGAAGAACATTTCTTCGAAAGATACCCTTGCAAGAGTGGGAGGTATAAAGTGGTAGACAAGGACGATCCTAACCCCTGATCATGATCACACCAGCTGTGATACAAGTTCCTTACACCGCACCGGTACTCAGAAAACTGTCTCCAAACTGTAACTACACTCTTAGGTCTTCAGGTAATCGCGAGTACAACCTTTCGTCAAAGATCGGATTAATAGCTAATAAGGAGATTTATTTAAAAAAAATCATTTATTTAAAATGATTTAAGAAACAATTAAATAAATCCTTAAAATTTAATATACATAGGTGATATTATTAATTCATAGGACATTCAAATTTCATCAGAAACTTAAATAGATTAAAAACACGTGATTTAAGGCATCGTCATCATATCTTTTAAGACGTGGATTCTAAAAATTCTGATTTAGTGACATTAATGAATAATGAGACATTAATGAATAAAGCAACATTTGATAAATATTACAAGTCTTTAGGAACATGACTTGGCTAACTTTTTGGCATGACTTGGCTACTTGGCCTAACTCGTCCTACACTTGAGACAAAACTTTAAGGCGCTATGAATTATGGTTCTCTAAAAAACCTTTCAACTAACTGATTTTTATCAATGGAAAATTAAACTTAACAGTAATTCTTTCGAAATTAATATAAGAACATACAAATATATATATTATATATATATATATATTATATAATATATATATATATATATATATATATATATATATATTATATATATATAATATATATATATTACAGGTGTTTCATATAAAGTGTCCACCAGAAAAGGAGGTGGTAGTAGTACTCCTCAAAAGGAACAAAAAATGTCCTATAATATAAACCCCGATCTCCAACCGTTTTCCCACAAGGTCAATTTAATATTTCAAAAAAAAATATTTGACCTCACATCATAAAAATTGTTATAGGGATTTAACTATTCAAGCTAGAAAGGCGAAATCGGTATCTTAGAAAGCTGAGTAAATTTCCTAAATGACAAACTACTCACTATGTCAATATTTTGGAACTACTGCCCAAAATTTTCATGAAAATTTTTTTTTAAAAATGAATTTTATGGAATTTTTGTAGTAGAGCATTTAGAGGGAAGTAAGAGATGAGCAAAAGTTCACCAAGAACGGAAAAAACTTCTCTTATGATGCCCTTTAAGAAAAATTCAATAATTTTATACATTCAATAGTCAAAATTTTATGCCATTCTTCCTAGAAGTTGGAAAAAAACTGATATTTTTGGGCATTTTGCATATGTCTACAATGTTGATTACATGGTACATAATATAATTAAAAATCTCTAAAGCAAGGGAAAAGAGTGGTTTTAGAGAAAAATGTGTAAGAATAAAATAGGTTTATTTTACCTTCTAGAGTCTAAAAATCGTATTATTAAATTATTTTCGAAAATAAAATATTTTGTTAAAATAACACATATTTTCACTTTCATACGACAAAAATGATCAGTTTTTGCAACTTCTAGCAACAATACCTTACATTTTTGACTATTGAATGTATAAAATTATTGAATTTTTCTTAAAGGGCAATCATAAGAGAAGTTTTTTCCGTTCTTGGCTGAACTTTTGCTCATCTCTTACTTCCTCTAATGCTCTACTACAAAAATTCTATATAAATTTGGCAAAATTAGTTTATTTTATTTTATAAATTAATTAATTTAATTTTTTGTCCTCCACTCCATATAGTTGTAGGTTTGACTGGAAAGCGAGAGGGGCCTATCCAGCCTTTATGTCACTCAGGGCAGCCAACTTTTAGTATTTAGTAGAAAGAACTGTTTTTTTTAAATAATAAAACATGAAAAATAATAATGTGCTAAAGTAATTAAATTAATAAGAAAAATAGAAATTATGATGAACACAATAACCTGCGAACATGGTTATAGACGAAAAATAAAAAAATTGGCAAAACATGAGAAACGTTAATCATAATAAAAATATAAAGAATGTAAAAATGAAAGATCGGCTTATAACAAAAATCTGATAATACGGTTAATATTTTTCTCTGTTATGTTGAAGTGAACTTATAACTTTAATTTAGTCTTAAAAGCTTTTAAGATATTAATATCTCGTATAAAAATAATGTGTATTTCAACGTCCCCCGCCTTATTCTAGTAACACTTAAAAGTTATCAAATAGTAATAAGTGGAACAAAATAACATAAAATGTAAGGATTGACCAATAAATGTAATATTAATAAAAGCACTTAACTATCTAAACCCAAGTCCTAAGTTATAAAGGTAGAACTTTAAATAGAATTATTATATCCCAAATTAATTTTAGTTATTTTCATTTTCATATTGTATTTAGTTCTAGTCTGAAAAACGTTGCTTATAAGACTTAAAGTTATAAGCAAGTTAAGTTATAAGACTTAAGTTAATAACGTTGCCTACTTTTTATCAAGTTTAAAGAAACTTAATTAAACCGAAACTTAAAACCTCGAATGGAGTTTTTTTAAACCCTTTTTTTAACTTTTATATAAAAACAACGGTGTTAACTTAATTACAGGAAAATAAACTTTTATGTTGCTTTAGAAATAGACATGCTGAAAATTAAAACTTAATTATCTAAAATGAGAACTTGAAAAATAAAAATAAAATAGTTTTTTCATTGTCAAATAAAAACTGGTGAAAGTAACCAATCAAGCAAGCTTATTAGTTTTAAGTAACCAAACAAGCAAGCTTATTAGTTTTAAGTAACCAATCAAGCAAGCTTATTGGTCTTAAGTAACCAATCAAGCAAGCTTATTAGTTTTAAGTAACCAATCAAGCAAGCTTTTTAGTTTTAAGTCGAGCTTGAGAATTCATGTCTTACTCGAACTCAAGAAGTATTATTAAATGGCGCGTTTAATCTATTTTAAATTTAAAACTATAAAAATTTGAAAATCCGGTCATGAAAACCAGAGAAAGATGTATGGAGCAAGAAAAATCTCGCGTGGCTTAAAGCTAAGCTTCAATACCACAGTGCTGCTACAAAAATGATCAAGAAATCATTTTTCACAATATAATTGTGCGAGAGACATATTGTGTCAACTATTCATGTTTTGCAAAACACGGTAGTATCAAATGATATAAATCATTTTTAATTTAAAAAGCTTATTTTGATTCGTTGAAAGATAAGTCTGTGTTGGGCATTATATCTGATATACCTTTAAAGATATATAAAGCTGATATACCTTTAAAGTTTCTGATATTACCTTTATCCTTTAAATCATACCCATATACCTTGAAAGCATCTGATATACCTTTAGCATCTGATATACCTTACCTTTAAAGCATCTGATATACCTTTAAAGCATCTGATATCTAAGCATATACCTTTAAAGTATCGATATACCTTTAAAGATCTGATATACCTTAGTATCTTATATACCTTTAAAGCATCTGATATACCTTTAAAGCTGATATACCTTAAAGCATCTGATATACCTTTAAGCATCTGATATTAAAGTCTGATATACCATAAAAGTATCTTATATATTTTATAAAGCATCTGTATACCTATATATACCTTTAAAGCATCTGAATATAAAGCATCTGATATACCTTTAAAGCATCTGATATACCTTTAAAGTATCTGATATACCTTTAAGTATCTGATATTACCTTTTAAAGATAACCTTTAAAGCTGATATACCTTTAAAGTTTCTGATATACCTTTAAAGCATCTGATATACCTTGAAAGCATCTGATATACCTTTAAAGCATCTGATATACCTTTAAAGCATTCTGAATTGGCATCTGCCATCTGATACCTTTAAAGTATCTGATATACCTTTAAAGCATCTGCATCTGATTTAAAGTTTCTGATATACCTTTAAAGTATCTGATATACCTTTAAAGTTCTGATTATACCTTTAAAGTACTTTAAGTATGCTGATTATACCTTTGAAAGCATCTGATATATAAAGCATCTGATATACCTTTAAAGTATCTGATTATACCTTGAAGCTCTGATATGCCTTTAAGCATCTGAATGCCTTGTAATTATGGATTCAAAGTATGAGAGCTAGAGGAGTTCATCATGATCAGAATAATAAAATAAGTCATAACCGGCAGAATAATAATAAATAAGTAATAAATAATAAAGCATAACCGGCAGAATAATAATAAATAAGTAATAAATAATAAAGCATAACCGGCTTTATTTTAATTAGTGCCGGTGAAATGTTAGGAAGCTAGGTTTTGAGTAAAAATAAATAGGTTTATTATTTTTTTTTTTTTTTTTTTTTTTTTTTTATTAAATAAATAAATAATTCTTCTTCTTCTTAAATAAATAATACATGAGTGGAGAGACTTATTTTATTATTCTATAATTACGTAGCAAATAGTATTGAGACCTACTCTAATTACTTCAACTACTTTAGACTAAAGATCGTACCAATGGTCAGTAACAGGTAATAACAGTTTTTCACAAGCAACATTGTGAACAATAAAGCGATAGAACTCTGAAGAAAAATATTTTGACCAAAACAATAAAACCAAAAACCAACCGAGCGTAACTCTAACAGAGTTGAATCTTCTAGAAATAGATCCTTATAAACATAGTACAAAGACAAACCGACTAGATATAGATAGACACGACAGAGAAGTAAAATAAAGAGAAAAACAATCTAGATCCGAGTCCTGACGCAACAAAAATTACAGACTGGGATCCCTCGGAATTAAAAAGGTTGTATTTACCGCAAGTTGATGAAGCAATCGAAGAATCAGCTACCGTCGATACTTGCTGTTGGATATGAATATCCCTGATATGGCATAACGCCATCATCAGCAGGCGGGGCAACACTCGAGCTCTCAACTAATAAAGTTATATCAGTAATCACTGATATAAATAAATTATGACCTGTTAGAAAACCTTAAAAATATGCCTACATTTTTATAGTAATTTCTATTCTTATAAATGAACATAAAACTAAGTTCCGAGGGATTAATCGAAGAATCAGCTACCGTCGATACTTGCTGTTAAATATGAATATCCCTGAACCGGTTTCGGCATAACGCCATCATCTGCAGGCGAGGCAACACTCGAGCTCTCAACTAATAAAATTATATCAGTGATTAACTTCTAGTCTCAATGAGCACGACGCTAAAGTTGATTAACTGCAGATGATGGCATAATGCCGAAACCTGTCCAGGGATATTCATATTTAACAGCAAGTATCGACGGTAGCTGATTCTTCGATTAATCCCTCGGAACATAGTTTTATGTTCATTTATAATAATAGAAATTACTATAAAAATGTAGTCATATTTTTAAGGTTTTCTAACAGGTCATAGTTTATTTATTACTTCTAAAATACGGCAAGTGACTAGGATAACAGAGATGCCTTCTTATAGTGACTCCTCAGGCTATCTACAAATACCGTGATTATTTGATACTACCGTGTTTAGCAAAACATAAATAGTTAACACAATATATTTTTGCGAAAGACACTAAGGAAATGTAACAAGCAAAATGCGAGCACCGCTCGTCTCTGGTAAATACCTAAAATATTATTTTTCGGAATTTTAATTGCAGGTCAGAGTGAGTTCAGCCGCTGACGGCGCCTCGATGACTTAGACGTAACGAAACAGAGTGGGACATAACATTATGTGAAGCCGTGATAGTTACCCGTAGGATCACTCCTAATGTTCTCTCATCTAAGGGTATAAGCCCTTTAACTAAGTAAAAAAAGGAAATATGTAATTCTGTGTTGCCTAAGGCCCGTATCCAAAGAAATTTCCTTTAAGGAACCCTTAAGGAGAATGTTCGGAAAATGTTATTAAGCCACGAAAACCATGTTTTTCCCCACTTTTAAACACGGGAACGATCATTTAAATTTCGTGGCTTAAAAAGATTTTCCTTACCTAAACCTAACATTCTCCTTAAGGAGACCTAACATTAAGGAAATGTTAGGAAAATGTATTTGAATACGGGCCTAAGACTCGTCGGATAAATTATGTTTATACCCGAATATCCTAAACTACATAGTTGGTTTAGCTAATGGGCAATGATTTAATACAATAAATGTGAATTAGAAATAATTTCATTAATTTTAAAGACGTCGACAAGAAAGGCGAGTTAGTGGGAACACAAACTCAAACGATAAAGAATCAGCTTAGAGAAGGAATATGAGAAGACTAGGACAAGGCATTGTAAGGCAGTCGTGAAAGGACGCCAGGTGATCTTCCCTGGCAGGATGTCACCTAGACTAGACCAGAATATACTTATTGAAGCGTATCATCTGCTCTAGCACAATATGCCTTTACTTCCGAATCCTTTAAAAATCTTTAAAATACCAACTTTTATTTTTGTAACCTGTTTTCTCAACTTTAAAAGAATCAAAAGCAATAAAAAAAACTTCTTAACATAAAACATCATTCCCAACTTTAGAAAACCAGAACTATATTTCTAGCAGAAAGTATTCTAAATAGTTAATACGGCGTTTTATTTTCAGACGGATTTGCAAGAGCAATGTTGCATATTAGAGTTTTATAGCAGCTTCATTATCTACTAGAAGCATTTGAAGTTGATCTTTGAGATGTCCAAATTCATTTAATATGTTCTTGAGGTAGACTATCTTTCTGGCTGCGTCACTTATTCCTACTATTTCAGCTTCAGTAGTAGATACAGCTAATGACGGTTGTCTTTGACTAAGCCACATGATAGGACCTCCAGAATACAAATACACAACACCTGATGTTGATCTCCCATTTTCGGCGTCACCACTCCCTTAAGATACCTTAGTATTCTCTCCACCTGAATTTTATTTTGTTTTGTAGGATTTTCCAGGTTCCTAGATACAACACTTACTGCATACATCTTGAGAATG
>JACMZG010000002.1:9706183-9996183 GCA_018340805.1 Microvelia longipes | reverse complement strand
AAACAAGGTTGTAGCCATGGCCAAACCGCCAAAACAACCGTCAATTTTTGCCAAATTAGCGACATTTCTTTAAAAAAAAATACAACGTTTTGATCAATTTTGTGTCAAACAAATTTTGTGTTTTTAAGAAATTAATGTGTTTCTTAAACTTTTCTTTTATTGTCACTTATTATTACAAACGGCAAACTGTTTAAAAAATTAAACCATTTACTTTGCTTCGATTATAAATGTACTCTTATATTCTCCAGTAGATATCAGAGTTGACAATAAGTTATATGGATATCTAGAATACTACTTTTTAAAGCTTTGATAAACTTAAGTTAAAACCCCCATGAAATTTGGGTAGCTAATAATTCTGAGGTTGTGCGCAGCAAGACCGAAGTAATACCAGCTTGAAGTTGGGTAGTTATATATATATATATATTCGTTCCAATAATGTTATTAGGTTTGCCTAAAATTTCTTTGAGCTTACAAAATAAAAGTCTTGTAGCAAAATAATACGCCAATCTAAATGATATATAATATATATATTATATATATATATATATATATATATATATATATATATATATATATATATATATATATAATATATATATATATATATATATATATATATATTATATATATTATATATATATATATATACATAAATTCGTTCCAATAATGTTATTAGGTTCGCCTAATATTTCTTTGAGCTTACAAAATAAAAGTCTTGTAGCAAAATAATACGCCAATCTAAATGAATATATATATATATATATATATATATAATATATATATATATATATTATATATATATATATAATATATATATATATATATATATATATATAAGTTGGGTAGTTATATATAGATATTATGAGGACGAGTGAAGCGAGTCCGAAATGGTTTAAAAAAATACCGATGTACCCCGTACCCGATTTTTTTATATAGATACGGGATTTAAATTTAAGTCAATTTTACCCTTACTTTTAGTGGCAGAGCCTTAAATAGGTTAACAGCTCAATTTCACAACTTAAGTCAAATAGAGTAGGTGATGATCAAATGCAGTAGGTAATGATCAAATATAGAGTAGGTAATGATCAGATAGAGTAGGTAATGATCGAATATGGAGTAGGTAATGATCAAAATAGAGTAGGTAATGATCAATATAGAGTAGGTAATGATCAAATAGAGTAGGTAATGATCAAATATAGAGTAGGTAATGAACAAATAGAGTAGGTAATGATCAAATAGAGTAGGTAATGATCAAATGTTGCTAATTGTAACCCTTTGTATTTGATGGCGCCTCAATAACTGTGGTTAAAAGAACTAATCGATATTCTATCGTGACGAATACAAAACCCCTCTCAATCATGTATACTTAAGTTTAAAACAAAGTCTATTTCAAGCATCCAATTAGACCAGATTGAAAGGTTAAGGCCAATCAATAGGTAAAGTATAACTCATTCAAAGGAGAGATTAATAAAAGAAACAAAGAATTTTGAAAAACAAATCGGATACTGGGGTACCTGGGAACTTTTCCTAATCATATCAGATTCGCTACGCTCATCCTCCCTACTTCAATCTCGCTTCGCTTGTCCTCAGAATATAAAAACCACCAAATTTATAGTGCAACACTATAGACTGATTTTAGTTTAAAGTTTCAACTCTATGATGACAGAAACACACTTAAGAGGCCTTAACAACACGTAAAACGGATAATTTAGGTGACGTCCCGGTTTCGATTTTCTTTTCTAACACAATACTTTTCCTATATACCTACGCTATAAATAAGAAACAGTAAAAATAGCGATGAAAATCAACTACTGTTGACAAAAGAGGCGATTTGGCATACTGAATATCGATAAAGACGATCCTTTTTGGTACTACCATATTAGTTTAGTTTAGTCGCTGAACCAATATGGAGCTTTTAGTGGGTGAAGAGCCTTTATACTGACATTATATCCAAGGGAGCAAACAGATAACATTGTCATAAACCTTTCAAGTTAACAATTTAATAGTAAAATAATAAAAACAACTATAATTAAAACATATTAAAACTAATTTATACTATAAAGATTACAAGAAAGAAATAATAGAATGGATTAACCCTCCACCACTAGACAAACTTTTAAAAAAAATAATTATATATTTCTTATTTATTCAGTTTACTTTATTTTTATGTATATATATATATATATATATATATTATATTTATTTTCGTTATTTTTTTTGTTATTTATTTATTATTATTTTATTTATTTATGTATTATTTATTATTATTTTATTTATTTATTTTATTTTATTTATTTATTTTTTTAACATATTCTTTTCTTAATATTTAAATTTTTATGTATGTATGTGTAGTATGTATGTGTGGATATGTGTATGTATGTGTATATGGACATGTATATGTATGAATGAATGTGTACATTGTACATGCATACATATTTAGATTACATATTATTATTATGTGTAAAATTTAGCTTCTTTTAGAAATATTTCATATGAACTAAAAAAGAAAACGATTTATAAAAACTCATTTTCTCTTATACTTAATTTCATTATAAAGTACTAACAAGAGTAGCTTGAGAATAAAATTTAAACGAAAAGCTAGCCACGCACAAGCCCTAAGCTTATGTGGCTAGTAAGATCTTATTTATAAACAAATAACATTATGAATAGATGTAATAAGACTTTTAGAGCCTTTTGTATGATTGTATTGTGTATTACTCTGTAAATTATTTTTTAAATAAATTTATTATTATTATTATTATTATTATTATTAATAGTCATACAAACATTTAAAAATAAATTATTTTTAAATTAATAATCTATTTTTAGGTTTCTTCCGGTAATTGAAGTCTAATAAACAAATTAATGCCAATTAATATAATCGTCACAAAATCTTTTGTGAATTAGCTTGGCTTTTAGATATAAAAATTAACAATATGAAATAATATGTCGTACCTTCTTTTGTGCTGGGTTGAGTGCTTTAAATATTTTGATTTTCTTGCCACTAGCTATGGAACCAATATCTACTGATTTACGAGACTTGCATTGCCCCATAAATGTGACTTTCGAGGTCGATCTGCAACAGAAAGAGTTAAAATTTAGAAAATAAAAGACTGCATATTGACTCTCACTGCAATTTAATCAGTATCTCAAGTGATGAGATAAAGGTAGAACTGCTCAAAGATAACTGAGAATAGAAGATACTAAACACGCCTTCCTACATCAAAGGACACCCATTCTAAAGTGGAAACTAATTTCAGCAAAATATACTTTTATTTATAATAATATTTATTTTATTAATTGTACAACATAATACTTATTATATTATTTTTAATAATACAACAGTGTCTACCTCTTTCTTTGGTTTTCACTTCATATGAAACACCCTGTATGTGTGTGTGTCGTATATATATATATATATATACATATATATATATATATATATATATATATATATATATTATATATATATATATATCCCTGTCCATGTATGTATTTATGTATATCTATGTATATATTATGGCAGATCCCAATGTGTTTATGCTAGAAAGTTTAAAGTTGTCAAAAAATCAATCTCCGAGAAAATATTTTTTATGTCAGTAATAATAACAGCAAAAAATAAGTCATCGTCTTTAATAACTCAGCGAAAATTTCGTCCGTCTCGAAACTTGTCCGTCTCTTGTACATGAAAGTAAAACGTTCTAAATCGAATTTTCAACTTATGGAATCTCTGTAATTAATCAATATTTGGACATAATATTTATATGGCCTTAATCTCATTTTTTTTAATTTGCAACAGGACTGAAATAAAATACTAAATAATCCACGAACGATAACAAATTAGGAATAACAATAAGATAACAACAAATTTCAGAGTAACTCTTAAACAAAAAAGCATTTAGCTTATAAACTAAAGTATAAAGAAATTAAAGAGGTACAAGCGCATTCTGTTGAGAACTAAGCCTAACTACATTCTCATTCTTAAATCTAACGCAACATTTATAGTATATTTATATTTAAGGTAATATTACATAAATGAATTTTTCTGTAATACTTCCTCATTCGACAAAGCGAAATACTTCACGTCATAATTGCATCTAAAGTACGTCACACAACTCGATTAACCATTTTATGTAAACAAATAAATTATTGAAACATCTTGATTTTTTATGTAAACAAATAAATTATTGAATTGATTACATCTATTCAAATACATCCAACAACTAATGTAATTATGATTTGAGCACAAATAGATCAAACCAACATAATATTCCTAAAATACCAAAACATTTTTATTAAAATATTAGACACATTCTTAGAATAATACTAACATAGAAAGAGCATATGATCGTAAACACAATGTAAATCTACTGATAACACGAAAGCCGGTTGACTGGTGGTCTTAAGTAGGGGTAACACCCTAACAACAAAACATTATTTTAAATATGTGGCATAAACATCTATTAACGAAGAAAGATCGTAAAGAAAGAACAAATATAATAACTTAAAACCCCTGCTGAGTATTATAATAAAACCGGTATTAGATGGCAAAAGGGTAGCGGAATACAAGAATCTACATTTAATTGACGAGGACTACTTTTAATATAATTTTAATTAAAAACGTTAAACTACAATTTAAAATGCTTAAAATATTGTAATGCACCGATATTTATATTAGTATTTTATGAATAATCAATCATTAATTAACAATAGAACATAATAATTCAGCAACCGGAAGTATAGCCAACTTTTTTTATAAGAAAATTGTATATTGATAGGGTGGTAGCATTACTTAAGACCACTAGAGAACCGCCTTTCGAGTTATCAGTAGTGCTCCTTCTATACTTAGTATTATTCTAAGGATACATTGGTCATCTGTAATATACATCATTGCAACATAAACTATTTGCCGCTACTTGCTATTGCAACATAACATGTAACCGCAAATGACTACTACACGTATCATAAAGAAATATACCTTTCCAACCCTTCTTCTGATTTGATAGTAACTTTTAACAACAACCGATTTTGAAATATCTTGATTATAAATATGTATTAATCAACAATAACGACTCAGCAAAAATTTTAAAATTCTCAATACCACAAACTATCGGGCTAAAATCTAATTCCCATATCTTTCTATATATTTTTTAAAATTTATATAAAAACTTAATTTTATTAACAGCATTAGTTCGGCATATACCGTTTGACACACACACACACACACATACTATATATAATATTATATATATATATATATATATATATATATAATATATATATATCTTCATGCAAAAAAGAAGTTAAAAGAAGTAGTTTAAAAAATAATTTTAAAATAATATAATTGGAAATTTGTTTAAATTATGGTAGTGTGCCTATCACAAGTCTACTAATACGACAAACTGCTACAGGTTTAGTGTATTCGACTAGAATTATTAATAAAAACGATTTGAAGATTCAGGCCTTCCTATGGTGACCGCGTCAATGTAGATGATGAATCCGACGTTTCGTTTCCACTGTAGGAGGCATTTTCTGGGATGTACGACATCATGGATGAAACTCAATGCTCTACAAAACTGAACTGTTCAGTTAATTCTTGTAGAGCATTGTTCTTTCAACTGATTTCCAACATCCCTCATAATGCCTTTAACTGTGAAAGCGAAACATCAGATTCTTCATCTACATTGACGCGGTCACCACCGGATGACCTAAATCCCCATGACAATAACCGCGGGAGCCTACGCAGTTTATTAAAAACGATTTCTTATTACCTCAAACAAGACTGACAATATTTAAAAAAATTATAATTTCTTTACTTTTTTTTGTCAAAAAAAACAAACAAACAAATATTCTTCGCTCCGCAACAACAAGATAACAACGATGTAGCCCAAAGAGCCTGGAAAGCGCCAAACGCCGCGTAGCGACAGAGGCGCGTCTCGGTTAGGGTTTGCGCGGAAAAAGACTGAGGGCCTCCTGATTTATTTTTTAACACTACATAAATTAGATTCATAGATTACATTAAAATTAATGGTATTAACATGTTTAGCAAATAATAAAATCATGAATATCATAAATATAAGGCATAAAAAGACTAAATTAAAAAAATCGGGTACAGGGTTCCTCGGATCTTTTCCTCATCACATTGGATTCGCTACGCTTATCCTCTCTCGGACTCCGAGAGACCTACTTCGGATTCGCTTCACTCGTCCTAAGAATATACAATACGCCAAATCTACACTCCAACACGTCTTCGGACTCGCGTCGCTCGTCTTTAGATAGTAAATACATCCATTCATTCTCAGCGGTCACCATCAGGATACTAAACACGCTCGATGCTGCTTAACTTTTATGATCAAACAAAAATCATGGATATACTTATTGAACGAAACTTGGTGTACTTAATTACCACGTAAAGTTGTATACTTGTACCAATTTCAACTCTGTGGATTATTTTCCACTTTTTTACAATTTTTAAAAACCGTGCACAAGTAATTTGATAAAAATTGAACTAATGCTGATAATGAGATGAAACTTGGCGCATATGTTATACATGCATATAGTGTTATACATAGCTACATGCGTGTTAAAATGCAATCCGATCGTCATTATTGGGGGCTAATGACGTCATAAAACATTATTTTCCGAATAGCACAACTACAGCGGTATTCTTTTTTTACAAAATTTCAACTCTAGCATAAATACACTAGGAGCTACGATGATAGCAGACACGTACAGACAGACAGACAACTTTGCGAAAACCACTCAGGAGGTCTTAAAAACACCTGAAACGGATAATTCCAATGACACCCCGGTTTCGGATTTTTTTTGCAAACACAATACTTTTCCTATATACCTACGGTATAAATGAGGAAAAGTAATAAAAAAGAAGTGCAAAGTTTAAAAACACCAGACAAATGTCACAAATATAAAAATGATTGGTACGTTCAAATACATTTAAGAAATAGTGTAAATGGTATATAACAGTTGTCATGAACGTCAAAACAATAAAATATTAGACACAAGTTGAGAAAAAATAAGATAAAACAAAAATGGGACTTAAAATTTGGTAACACAAAAAACGTAAAACACAAAAAAACCTTAACTAGTAGAATATATAAAAATAGCAGAAACTATAATAGTATTTATTTATTTATTTTTTATAAATATACAACAATAAAAGGATGTAAATCCTGTAGGATCTTGATTGAGAATTAAATAATGAGTATTTAACATTATTTATTTTATACTAAAAACAAAGAATACGGTGTGAAACCAAAAACAAGATAGAAACGCTAAATACCATGTTAATAATTTGCAGTTATTGATATAAGAAAAATAATAGAAACTATAACAGTATAAAATAGATATTATTTATACAAAAACATTGCAATGGTACATAAAGTTGCTCAATGCGTAGAAACAGAACTTAGGTTATACAAATTTTGTACCAGGACATGAAAGTAGTAAAATTTAAGATTAAATAAAAATAAGTATAAACATATATTCAAGAGCAAGTGGATTAAACGCGAAATTTGAGAAACTTTAGACGTTACAAATAAAGTAAGTCAAAGGAACAAAAGTGTAAGATTAAGTGAAATACCTCCAAGAGAAATTTGTATCCAAAATAAAAACACGTCGCTCTTCATTTCGCGATCATTGCTTTTTGAAACTTGACACTAAATTGGCTCTTTGCTATAAATAGATAATTAAAAGCGAATTGAATCGTCAGTTAAAAACTTTGATCGAAAACAAATGAATGTAAAAACTTCAAGTTGCCGGAAAGCAAAAATAGTTGCCCCCAAACAAAGTAAGCAAGTTATTGATTTTTAGACGGGGCTTTTCCTCACCCTGCTTAGCGACTCGAGCGCTGTTAGGAGACATACAATGAACTACGTCATTTAGATAAGTGATACTGCACTTTTTATTGTGATTAATGTTTCATGTTTTCTAAATGAGAGTCTTATTTAATGTAAAAGAGCATTGAAGTTTCAGACATATAATAAATTATAATTTACTGTAAGATATTCTTACCTTTCATTAAATAATTATATTAAATGATATCCTTTGTTTAAAGTAATATTTTTATCTAAACTTTTTGTATTTTAATTCCGAAAAATGTTTACTTGTTCTCCCTGGTAATTCTGAGGTAGACTAGTGCATCATTACATTGATGCATTGTTAAAATACAAAGTCTGGCTATAACATGAATAGCTGACACTTTCGCTCAATTTATTCAGTCAACTTCATTTTTTTGCACTAATTATTTAGACTAATATTATTATATACTTTTTGTATTTTTGTAAAAAAAAAGCGCAAGCTTGTAAATTATATAAATAATATATAAATAAATAAATTGCTCAGTCAAAGTATTACTACAATTGTTGATTTTAAAATTGAAATTGTTAATTATAAGATTACAATTGTTATTGTTACATTGTTAACAATTGTTTATTGTAACATTAATTGTTTGTTGTTACATTACAATTATTTATTGTATAATTAACAATTGTTTATTGTAACATACAATTGTTTTTGTAACAATTACAATTGTTTATTGTAAATTACAATTGTTTATTGTAACATTACAATTGTTTATTGTAACATTACAATTGTTTATTGCAACATTACAAATGACAGTTTTTTATGGGGTCTAGTAACGGTTCAACATTTGTAACACTATGTTTATATGTTTCTATATTTTCGAACGGAATAATATTTTTTAACCAACTTGGTACAAAATCAACCTTTGGGAGGACATGAACCCAATTGAAAACCAGGTTATTGTGACGTCATTAACCCGGTTTGCTGAGTCAGCAAAATTTTCAAAAAATCGGCAAAATTCAGGGTTCATATTTTTTGCCGCGAAAAAGGTCAATATTTATGTTTTTTGATGAGACGCTGAATCGAATGAAACCGGTCCGTAGTCGATACGACCACTCAAAGTGACCAAAAGTCGAAAAACCATTGTAAATGACCAAAACCAAAATTTAGTCGATAAAAAATAAATTTCGAGTAGAGGTGTCGTTTTTCTATGTATTTTTGGGCGCTGAATTGAATGAAACTAGTCCGAAGTCGATACGACCACTCTAACTTACCAAAAAGTCAAAAAACCACAAAAATTATAGAAAACCAAAATTACGGTCTTTTAAAATTAAATTTCGAGTAGGGTGTCGTTTTCAATGTTTTTTGGCCTCTGAGTTTGAATGCCAGTTGGTCCGGAGTCAATACGACTACTCAAACTCAGGGTACCTGGGTTCAAACCCTGGAAGGGACGATAATTTTTTATCAGTTTATTTTAAATTAAGTTTACAACTAGAAATAATTCTGGCGCGGTTGTTCCGCATGTCGGGCGAATTTCCTTTGGATGCGAGCACTCAACCAGAGTATCTGGGTTCAAATCCTAAAGGGACAATCATGTTTTGTCGTTTTTTTTTTCCTAATATAAGTTTACAACTAGAAATAATTCTGGCGCGGTGTTCCGCATGTCGGGCGAATTTCCTTTGGATGGTGTTTCCGTGCTTTTTAATTATATAAGTTTACAACTACTAAATAAATAATTCCGGCGCCGGTGGTCCGCTGTCGGGGAATTTCATTTAGAATGCGTGTTTCGTGCTAAACAACCCATTTCTTGCTTATGCAAGGACCATGCCATTGCGTGGTTCCGGTTCATGCTTTAAAAACCTAAGCAGTTACTTAATTGTCTAGCACTCCTCGTAACTCATTTTGTCTGTATTTTCCAAAGGAAATGCGCTAAAACCTTAAAGATAACAGATTAAGCTTAAAGATAAGTAATTAATCTTTAAACTAGTGCAAATAATTGTGCGTACTTCTAATTTAGAGGCTAGTTTTGTACAACCACTGGATAATTATGCGGCATTTCCTTTGGAAAATACAGACAAAAATAGTTACGAGCAGTGCTTGACAATTGAGTCAGTAACTGCTTAGGTTCTAAAGCATGAACCGGAACCACGCTATGGCATGGTTCTTGCATAAGCAAGAAATGGGTGTTTAGCACGGAAACACGGCATTCTAATGAAATTCGCCCGACAGCGGACCACCGCGACGGAATTATTTATTTAGTAGTTGTAAAACTTATTAATGTTAACACTAATGGTAACACCGCGCCAGAATTTTTTTTTGTTACTATGCTGCTGATGTAAACTTAAGGTAAAAAAATAAATGATTATAATTAGATACTACCGAATTTAAAAAACATGAATAGATGACATAATTTAATTTTGCATTTGCATTTTGCTTTTACATTCCCTAGGTGTATCTCATACAATACATAAAAATAAATAAATAAATAAATATATATATTATATATAATATATATAATATATATATATATATATATATAATATATATTATATATATATATATATATATATATATATTAATATATATAATATATAATATATATTAATATATATATATATATATTATATATATATATATATATATATATATATATATATATATATATATATAATATATAATAGTAACGAGACTGAAGCCCCCCCGCCCTAAGTATTTCACTAAGAGCTTTGTGCTAAAGAGAGAAGATAAATATATATAAATACTTGAAATCAATTGCCAAATTAATACGAGATAAAACTCGATACATTGAAAAGCTCGACTCATTAACAATCGATACTATTCCCCCTATTCGTAACAACGACCCCTTCTGGATTCTTTCTCTACAAAAGACTTAGTATAGAGGGCGTGGTATTGATCCACGTTGTAAAAAACATTTTAATATTAAAGAACGTTGGCTAAACTGTTTCAAACACCACATAACTCTGATAACAGGTTTATCAGTAAAAAAATGTATAGAATAGTGCTATTGTTGTTTTTTTGTTTTAATTAATAAAAGGTATATTTTATTAATTTAAAAATGAATAAATTTAAATATTTAAATTCAAATTTAATTATAAATAAAGTGAGGACAGACCGAACATTTTCCGAGTGTACAGTTCGAGAGTGAATGCGGTTAGTCCACGTTTTGATTTTGATTCTACCAAGGTTTCCGAAGGTAGGAGAAAACAAAAAAAAACCTTTCGGTCAAGTAGGGGAACCGCTTAACCCCTCCGATCAGTGGCGATCATGTAAACAAGTTCTGAAATTACTTCATTCTAACTGAAGATCAGTGCAAGACAGTGTCCTGTAGTGGTCAACTTTTTCCGGCTTAAGTTGAAAACTTCGTTAATCATGTGTGGTAAGTCCAATTTTCCAATTAATATTGAAAATATGTTTTTTTGTTAATATTTTAAAATGTATTTTTATAACTATCTTTATCTTTACAAATACAGTTATACTTAATTAATTTAAATAATTAATTATTAATTAATGATGTAAATTAATTGAAGATTTCGTTTGAACAGATTAATTAATTATATAGAAGAGAGAGAATAATTAAAGGCAAATTTAAAATTATTATGGTTGCCGCCAATTTTTTAATAAGCCATTAATCAATTACTTTTTAGTCCGTAAAATTAATAATTATTAAAACTTAAAAGATGAAAATTAGAACATTTTTTAGCTAAGTTTTATCAAATTACGCTTATGTAAATGACGCTTATGTATTGTTATTATGCGGACACAAGAGAAATACAATTTTTTAATATAAAGAAGATGAAGATGCAAGATAAATAATATATATACAATAATAAGATGTTTATAAGATAAATAAAAAGATAAGATAAGGAATATGAACTGACAATAATGAAGAGTTATTAATTTAAAAGCAAATATAAGTACACATCAGTATTTTAAAAAATTGGGCACAGGGTACCTCGGAACCTTTCCTAATTACATCAAAACAGTCGTATTTATAAAATAAAGAGATCCAAGCAAAAACAAAACTGTCGTATTTATAAAATAAATAGATCCAAACAAAAACAAAAACAGTCGTATTTATAAAATAAAGAGATCCAAACAAAAACAAAACAGTCGTATTTATAAATTAAGAGATCCAACAAAAACTAAACAGTCATATTTATAAAATAAAGAGATCCAAACAAAAAACAAAAAACAGTCGTATTTATAAAATAAAGAGATCAAACAAAAACAAAACAATTATAAAATAAAGAGATCCAAACAAAAACAAAACAGTCGATTAAAAAAAAGAGATCCAAACAAAAAACAAAACAGTCGTATTATAAATAAAGAGATCCAAACAAAAACAAAACAGTCGTATTATAAATAAAGAATCCAAACAAAAACAAAAACAGTCGTATTTTTATAAAATAAAGAGATCCAAACAAAAACAAAACAGTCGTATTTATAAAATAAAGAGATCCAAACAAAAACAAAACAGTCGAATTCATAAAATAAAGATATCCAAACAAAAACAAAACAGTCGTATTCATAAATAAAGAGATCCAAACAAAAACAAACAGTCGTATTCATAAAATAAAGATATCCAAACAAAAACAAAACAGTTTTATATTTATTAAATCAGAGAGTTGTACTCATAAACAGCAACTATTATACTTTTTTTTTTTACTGAGATTGAGCACAAGTGGAGTTATTCATACTAGGAAATGGAGAATAGAGTCTCTCCACAAAAACAATAGTTTAATGGCAAAGCGCTATCAACATATCATGAGGTCATCTTCAGTGCCTGCACAAATAAGTATTATTTTGTACTTATTTGTATAAATAAGTAATTATTAGTACAGGCACTGATGATGACCTCATGATGGTTGTTGTACTTTATCAGTTTATTTATATTACTGGTTTATAAAAGTGGTTTACTGCCGCGATATGAGCATGAGCGCATTTTAAAATTTATTAGTGACAAAATTTAATTTGTTCACATTGTGTCAATTAATGACATAGTTTTGTTTGACATATATATGTCAATCAATAAAACCAGAACTAATACCGAAAGTGCAATCAAACTTGTATATGAATAAAAATATCAGCACAATCTAAACATTATTTAAAGATTTTCGATTTTTTTAAATGTTTTTGGTGTCATTTTTTGGATTAATGACGTCACATATTTCATAAACAATAGGGCTCGGGCATTAACAATGTTGATTTAGGTACCAAGTTTCATTTCGATCCAAGAAAGCGTTCAAAAGTTATCGTGTAAAAGATATAATATATAATATATATATATATATATATATATATATATATATATATATATATATATATATATATATATATATATATATTCTTGATCAGGGAGTCCCCCTTCTTTCAAATAATTTACCTCCCCTACTTCCCCCCTCCATGACCCCAATCCCATAAGCTCAGTTTTCCTTTGAAAATTCGCTAAAAAAGTAAAAATAATAAAAAGTAAAAACACGAAATCGAGATTTTAATAAAAACTTAGTGGCGTACTTATATTAATAATGTTTATTAGTAAATAAGGAGACGTAAAGAACCAATATCCTGAGACAGATCTATTCAGAAAACAAATTAAGGGATGCAAATTAAGTAATAAAAGCATGAACTATGAACTAACACTTCAATAGATAACAAAGCAGAAGACTTTGATAAACTAAGAATGATAGAAGACAAAATAAACCAAAAAACAAGACGCAAACAAGAATTGATAACAGACGAGTTAATAAATTGATAAAAAATTGTAAGTGTAAACAAGAACCAAAACTACATTATTTACAGAATCGAATACTTAATGGTATAAATATGTTTGCTATATGTATAAATTTAATACATTATCAACTATATTGGTCTCCATAATAAGTATAAGTTATGTGTTTGGGCGCTTAAGAGACAAAATGAAAATTTAGATGTTATACATAATTTTTTTGCCCAAACGCATAACTTAAACGTATAAATTTAAACCATAATAAAATATATTAACATAAATAAAATTATTCAAAAATAATACCCTGGATTCGAGCAGCTTATTCTGTTGATCTTTGGAGTGCTTTTGTTTACTTAACTAAATACAAGGAAAATGTATCTTTAAAAACTATTGTTTAAATAGAATTTGGAATTATTATTATTAAATTTTGAAGAACAGATAGGTTGTAAATTTTATTGCATTATTGATTTTTTAAATGTTAATTTTATGATTGAAGAAGGGTGAGAATCCCTATTGAGGGAGGAGGGGGGGGGGTATCAAGAAAATATAATTATCATATAAAACATTATCTTGAAGAGGCAAGGAAAGAGTTTAAAAACATCTATTGATATTTTACAGCTCTTGAAATTATGAAATAATTTAATTATAATCATAATGTAGTTTTTTATTGATGTATGACTATTAAGAGTTAACAATTAAGTAATTTTCAAAGTGATTCCGCACAAGTGACTATCATATCACTTGGCGAAAGACTGGATGATATACCGGTATTAAGTGATCAACCCATAGATAAATAATACTTCATATGTATGTTACAACAACCAATCAAACTCTCTGAAACGATGAAAGAAATTAGAAAACCAAAAAAAAAAAAAAAAAACATGAAAACAAGTTAGTTTATACGTAAAGACTGAAATCCCTAATTCCAGTCTTCGATTTTTGCTATACTGGAGTAGAATCAACTAATTCTGACATGAATCTAACTTTTTTTTTAATGTTAGATGTCTCCATTTTTAAATAAAATATAAGTATAAATTATAAATGTACCTAATATAAAACAAGAGGCCATCGGGCAGTTGGCCGCTCGCGGCCACATATTTGCTGTCCTATGTCAGTTCGTCATATTACTAGTTTATATAAGTCGTATATTGCTACGATTTAAGCAAATTTTCAAATGTATTTCTCAAAAACGTGATAATCTTAAATTATGTAATATATGTCAGTCAATAACACCTAAACTAACGCAGATAATAATTTATCTAATAAGTTAATAATTTTAGCTTATTATATTTGTGAACCATACATAGCAGGTAGTACATGTGTAAAAAGTTTCAGCCTGATCAAACATTTTTTTGTTTTGAATGACGTCACACATATTTTATAAACAACAGAGTTTAGGACATTAAGAGGTCGATTTTTGTACCAAGTTACATTTCGATCCGAGAAAGCGTTCGAAAGTTATCATGTCCCATAGAAACGTCTAGAAACAAAGTAAACTTCAAAAATATTTATAAATCTTGATTAGTATGTCCCCCTTCCCAAAACATCACCTCCTCCTCTCCCCCTCCATGACCCCGACCTCATTTTTTTTTTATGAAATATCGCTAAAATAATATATTATGAAAGATTTATAAAATACTTCTTTGAAAATATGGCACTCTATGAAAGTCCGTGCTGACTGCTAGAGTATAATAGACAGCTGTACTTGGCAGTACTGACTGGTGGTAAGGGAAATCATTTTCCAAACAATGCCGTAACTGTATAGGGGATTTAACAAAAAGTTGATTCATTAAAGTTTGTTCATAATTTAAGGCACAATTTTATAAGTTTTTGTTAAATTACAAGTTCTTATTATCATGTCAAAAGAAATAAACTCTTAAATATCATTTTCCGTTGATGGAAGTCAGTTTATATGAAAAATTTCATACTTAAGAATATTTCAGTTTATGTTTAAGTTCAGAAAATAATATGTGGCGGGAGCTGGAAAAACTTCCCGTGAGGTAGTCTACAGGTTTAGGTTACCTTTGTCAAGCTGTTTATTAATTGATTATACGTAGTTGACGGATCTCTGATCTTTCAAAAGATCAAACATAATAACTAGTTTGTTTATGTTTCTCAAATGTGCTGGAAAATGCAGATAAAGAAACGAATTTCCAAAAATAGACCAAAACCTATGATATGACCCAGTGATCTAAAGAAGAGGTAATAAAAATTAATGTTTTAAAATTAGAGTAGTAAAAAAACTTGAATTAATACGGAAATGATTATCATAAAGGGTTAGATCACCGTGCGACCTGGACCCACGCCGTGGCGCCCCTGTACCTGCATAGAGTGGGGTCTCCAACAACCAGACGGGTTGAGAAATAAAACACTTTCACTTATAAGAAGATTTAACCCCGGGGCAAGGACTGACAATCCAGTTAAAACGTCATTTCTGTAGCTACGTTAATTAAGAAGAGTTAATGTCAACAAATGTATTTTTACGTTGGTAGTCAAGACTGACACTATAACTACGTAATTTTACGTTAATAGTTAAAAATGCACAACTACGTAATATTGAATCGTAAAATGGTTTATTGTTGAAGAATAATAATATTTCTTGTATTATTTATGACCGAAAAAACAACAAAATGATTAACCTAAAGTACCTATAAAATAATAGAAAATAGGATTTAAAAAAGAAGATGCAGCTACGGCAAGAAATACTTAGCCGCTACGCAGCGTTGGCCCCTCGGGCCTCTTCGCGTACACATATTGTTCATGGTTTTATTATTATTTGTTGTCACATATCATTTTGTCATGTATTTAGCGAATATCTGTCGCCTAGCTACAACAGACAACACATAAATTGTACAGACAAATACATAGTTACGACAATAAATAGGATGGACAAAAATTCATTAAAACAAACGGGTTAAGCGTAAAAAATTACGATACAAGTGATCGCTTAGTAAAGTTATTTTCGGTCTGTAACCATAACATTTTGTTTACTTATTAGAGCAGGTAATACCCCTAACCAATTCACCCCATTAAAATGGATTAGCCAAGAAAAGCTTTAAAGATAAATGAATTTGAATCTCTGACAACCTGGAGTAGAATGAGATTCGGAAGAGGAAATACCGACAGAATATCATCAGATCTACATGTAAAAATAACAGAAAATAATGTATTGTCTAAGTGGCCACTAAATAAAATTGTTTATCGTCATTACATTATATATGTGATGTTTATATGTGATCCGATATTACTATTTATGAAACATAAAATGTTATATCGTGGAGTTACCTACTATATGCACAGTGGATAACCCTCTTTCTCTATTCATTACGAAGCGCTTAAAACATTTAAGCTTGATCTTCTATCTATGATAGCCTTGTCAAGAATATTAACAGACTTGATCTGCTGATTTGAAGCGACGAAAAATATGATACCAGTTATAGTGTAACACACGGCTAAAATCAATTGACAGCGTTGGAAAATAATGCCAGAGAGCCAATGAGGTTTGGCTCGAATTCCTGGATAGGTAGACCCGAGTACAATTTATGAAGCAAGACAAGGAATAGTTTTTTAGTAAACTATAAACGTTAAAAATGTATATGCGCGTACGGAGTTGTTATCAATATAGATAACAAATTTTTCATGACCTAAGCATTGCCTCTAAAACATACTCTGACGTGTCAGTCCAATTAAATTATAATTACAATTATAAATCAAATTAAGACTCAAGAGCGCATGATCATAAAACCGGTCAAATTTAAAGCTAAGTTTTTGTATTTAGCTGTATTATGTGATAATATTACCGCGCGACGAATACAGCGTTATTAGAACCACGAATATTTTCCACTGTCCCTAACTTTAATAAATATGAAAAATTACTTATTTTATATATAGAATCAACACCACTTTCCTCAATAGTTATATCCACATAAAGGGCAAAAAAGGATTCAGAGAGAAAGTATATAGCTGGGATTAGAAGTCAAAATCGAAACTTTTAAAGGAAATGCTTGTGGCATATGAGAGTAAAAAACGTAATCAAGTTCAGAATGAGTCAGTATGAGCATTTAGTGAGTGTTGTATAGCGCATAATATGAACTTGTGCATCTTAATTAAAAATTAAAACCAAGAAAAATCGCAATGATACAAGCAGCAATGATACAAGCAGCAACGATACAAGCAGCATACAAGCAGCAATGATACAAGCAGCAACGCAGCAACGATACTAGCAGCAACGATACAGCAGCAACGATACAACAGCAACGATAAAAGCAGCAACGATAAAAGCAGCAATGGTACAAGCAGCAATGGTACAAGCAGCAACGATAAAAGCAGCAACGATAAAAGCAGCAATGGTACAAGCAGCAATGGTACAAGCAGCACAAGCAGCAAACGGTAACAAGCAGCAACGGTACAAGCAGCAAAGGTACAAGCAGCAACGGTACAGCCGCAACGGTACACAGCAGCAACGGTACAGCAGCAATGGTACAAGCAGCAATGGTAGCAGAATGGTACAAGCAATGTACAAGCAGCAATGGTACAAGCAGCAATGGTACAAGCAGCAATGATGGTACAAACAGCAAAGATAATGTTTTGACAACAAAAAGATCCTTAAAAAAGTAGTATATACACCATTCCATGAAATTTCGCCGACTTCCAAGAAATGTTTTGCCGCCTTCAAAATTACTGTAGCACTTGAAATCAGATAAATCGATACAAAGGAGAACCATACTTTTGTTTTTCCGTTAAGACCATTGAAATATTATTACTAGAGGGGCCCTATTGCTTGAATTTTGAATCATCTAAAAAATAACCTGACTACCTTTGACTTTCATTATAATCAAATAAACAGAATAAAATTACAGTCACATAAGAACATTTAAAATACATATTAAAACACAGATAATGTCCGGCAAGCCAAAAACAATTGATTTATTATAACCTTAAATCACTCGAAGGAGGTTTCAATAAGGTTACACAGAGCCCCTGAGAGCCCCAAAAAGATGTTCCAGGTATCTCATTGTATTAAGATATGCTATGCCCCCTCTAGTATATATCTCTATGATTAAGACCATGAAACGTTTCTGTCAATAGTTCAAAAACCCCGCGAATCATGCCGCTTGTCCATAATTATAGTTCCTAAGAATCGTCTTTAATCCCGACGTACAGATAAGAAGAACATCAATAAAAAGAAAGAAGATGAATCCATTTGAGATGAAGACTAACTTAAAACAAAGAAAGTCTTTTTCTAAAGACTGCAAAATGCTGATGCTTTGTCATGAATAACAATTGTCAAGTTCATAGTGTGCCTTGAAACAATATACTTGGTGGTTGTTTATTACCAAGTTAGTATTGAATTGAAATCTTAATACCAACGAGGTCTTTGACTTATATTCCGCTAACATCGAACTTTAGTAAAACCCAGAACGTCGTAACAACATAGAGATTGATAAAAGCCAGATTAATGAACGTAAGTAAGCTTATCGATTTATAAAGAACACGTAAATTTAACATTTGCGTAATTAGGGAAATTAAACTTTTTTATAGATTTTTTCCCTAGATTTTCATAGACTTTTCATAGATTGAACCAGTGGCTTATTTATGTGCCTGCAAAGGCCCGCATTGCGGGAGACCCCCTGCAGTTAGAGGCCCCCAAAAAGTTAACGTAAATAATGTGTGAGTATGGGTTGTGTTTTACCTATAAATTAGGTCCCAAGTAAATTATAGATAAGTGTAATCAATCTAAACGTCATCGGGCCCCAAAATATACTTGTCGTCAAGTATATTCGTCAAGTCGTCGTGAGTCAAGTCGCGGGGCCCCAAAATATACTTGGCAGTATATTTTATCTTTAAATAGGGACATATTAGATCAATATTTATCATAGTTACTAAAATCGGTCTCTTTAAATAATATTCATTGAATAACACAATGATACTGTATTTTAGTTTATACGGTTTATTGACTTGATAAGAGTTCTAAGAGAAACAATCTAGAAATTCCCATATATATTACTTATTTCATTTCTGTTTTATAAAAATTTGCTAAATTTGAAAACTGTATTAATATTTTGTTTTGTTTTTAATGTCATTATTTTAAACAGAATTTTCTAAAATTTAACTGTAATTAAACTAAAACATTTTTAATGACACACTATTACACATTATATATTCATGAACAACAACTATAACAAATAGGTTACAAACACTAATAAATCTAACTGCAATTAAACACGCCTCTTAACGGTCCATTGTGTGTATTAAATAATCAAGCATATATATCCACATCTTCCGCGATTAAAAACCAGTCTTTCAATATTAATTTCTATAACCCAAAATGTATAAATTCAAGGTCGTAAAGAGATTGAGGACTTCCTAAATATGGATTTTAAAAAGGAGTGAAAATTAATCAATTATATTGGCTTCCTAATAGATGTTTAATTACGTGAATAATAATAATGATTTTTCAAAAAGAAAAACCTCGTTGCTTTCCTATCTTTTGAAATAGAAAGATCCTTGATATTTCTTCTCAAGGAAAATAGAAATGTGATTACACAACAATCAAGCTAGGTTAACTGGGGAGAGACTAAAACTATTAGGGAGGATACAACAGTTCTTATCATTCCTTGGGTAGCTAGGTGCCGTAACTGTACATTGGTGACAAAGAGACTAAAACTATTAGAGGGAGGATACAACAGCTCTTATCATTCCTTGGGTAGCTAGGTGCCGTAACTGTACATTGGTGACAAAGAGACTAAAACTATTAGAGGGAGGATACAACAGTTCTTATTGTTGATATATTATCTTGGGTAGCTAGATGCCGTAACGGTGCATTGGTGACGTCATTTTTCTTATTTTTCCTAATAATTACAATTTCACGTAAATATTACATTATTTTTCGACTATTTTGTTATAAATCAAGTAAAATGAATTTAAAATAAGTTTTAATTATTATCTATTGCATGTATTCTTTAATTGTTAGTGTTTAATGTCTGTTAAGTGGTTTAATGTGGCATCACTGAAAAATGTCCGCCGTTAGTAAAATGCATGCTACAATAGAAGTTGTAGAGGGGTGGGGGAGTATCTATTCTTTCTCTAGGGAGACTATAGTAAGGGTAAGTACAGTTACGGCACCTATGGAAACTGTCTCACTTCCAGACCCCTTATCACCGTGTTAATCGGGTCCTGTACTCCCTCTACTCTAATAGTTTTAGTCTCTTTGGACGCACACTTTTTCTGCACATGACCACGTTGAAGCACCAAAAAATTCTTAAGATAGAAGCAAAGAATAAATAAATAGAAGAAAAATAGTCCTGAGATTTATTATGTCGGACAATAAAAGGTCAGTTCATAATCCAATCAACAGGATGCGCTAGTATGTTTCGCTAATCCAGATAAGAGAATGCGCTACTGTCGTCTTGTTATTTAGGAAACCACTTTTGGCAACACTGATTTATTCGAATATTTTTGTTTTCTATGCAGCAACCTTGTTTCTTATCAGTTTGTAAATAATTGAAAGTTGTTTTTAAAAATTAGTTGTATATATATTTTATTTTGTATTTTTTTGGTATTAATGTAGTTACTTTACATTGCAATTGTATTCGTAAATTTGTCAAGTGAATGATGTAGTGGGCTTGAAGTATTTGATCATATAAGAATTATTATGTTCAATGTTGTGGTTACTGAAGTTTCAACGATTATATCACACTGTGACAGATATTTTTTAATTTAAAACCTCTTTAATTTTGTTAAGGTAAGTTCGTCTTTACGTATTCATTTCTTAATACTAAGCTGTGTGATATTGACTCCAATCAATCTTTGAACATGGAATGTTTTTTTCTTTGTTCTTTTAATGAAAAATATGAAAGAAAAAAAATTATCATATTTCTTAAAAAATAACCTTATAAACAACTAAAAATGTTTATATAAGTTTAAAATTTACTTGTTTACATTCTTTATAAACATAAATAGACATCTAGATTTAAAGCTGAAAACAATATTGATAAGGGCGGCGCAAGATCAAAACTTCTGTGCTCAACAATCCATTTTTTCTTAAGGTTCCGATTTATGCTTTATAACTTCTATCTATATTATTATTCTTCTATTTTATGTATCTTCTTTCATCTATTTATATCTTCTATGCAGCGCTGTTCATGTAACAAGCCCCTGTTTTAATGAAAAATCAACTCAAACCAGAGAGTTGGAGTACGGTGTCCCAACTGACTGAATTTCTGCATCACTTTAGTGTAAATCATTTTGATTTACCCTCCGAAAATCAAGAAAATTATTATTGTGGTCCTGCAAGCAGGACCATGTACTCCTCTTATTTATATACTTAATATAAATAAGAAGGCCCCTGTCATCCAATATCAATCAGTCAATTATTTCAATAATGATTGTAAAAATTTACCTCTGTAACTAAGTTTCCTGTGAGCCTTTTGCAAGACTGTGGTCTTATCACTAGTAAATTTAACTTAAAGGTTTGTTCCTTCTTGAGTACATCAATTAGCTTAAACCTGAGGTAGCTCCAGCAGGGATATCCCTGATGAGCTTAAACCTTTTAACGGGCATTGTATGTATTTAATTTATTGATAAGAAATTATTTTGTTTGCAGAAATGATGGGGCATTAATAGAATTTTCCTGCTAATTAATGATGTGGACTCAGTTATAATTTTTAGTACATCACCAGCCGTTAAACACATTATTTTAAAGACATGTAATTGTTTGAAGTAATAAACAATTTGAAGTGTAATGAGTTTTTTACTTATTCATTTCCTTATCACTTTTCTGAATACATATCGAAGGATAAGATATTTTAAAAATGTAGCTGAACCCTATTATGTATTTATGCATTTGTTTTATGCAGAAGTGCTTAAGCATTATAATGATTATTTGGGAAACTGTTGACTTTAGTTTTACAAGCTATATATTTCAACCCCTTTGGGTCATCTTCTGGCCTAATAACCAAATGCCTAATAAACAAGTGCAAAACATTTAGAAACATTACAAAAACAAAAATTATACAAAAAGTTCTGATAGTACATTGTTGTGATAGTAATACAAATGGTTGACAATACTGCAGAAAAATACTACAGAGGAACTAATGAGATTGGTTTGATATGGAATTGTGTTTTAACGTCCAAGATTTACCTTATTGGCTCCCTTGCACTACTTTTCCATGCTTTATCACAAAATTTGGTGAGATTTTGATGATATTATTGCTGAAAGTCGGCTTTACTAAATTAGGTTTTTAAATAGTGGAAAGACGTTTTGGTGTTATATTTTATATATATATATATATATATATATATATAATATATATATATATTATATATATATATATATATATATATATATATATAAACATGTACAAGCAAAGGTGCAACAGCCCATACCTCGAGATATTGAATATTGCATCTGGGAATATGAATATTCCGGTCCGAGGATATCAATATCCCTGGACCCGTTTAGGCATAACGCCATCACCAGCACGCGGGGCAATACTAGAGCTCCTTTGAAGATTAGAAAGGGCGTGGGAGGGGGTTTATACAGGTAATATGTACTGAGTCATTGCCGTGACCCTGAGAAGTCAGGTGTACTGAGTCATGATAAGAGTGAGACGTTATTATACTTTGTGGCTTTTATTATGATGAGCACCAGTGTCACAGCTTTCCCGTTTCCGTTTTTTGTCAAGTGTTGGTTTGAGGATAGAAAAGGAATGTCCGAAAAGAAAGTAAGTTGTTCGTTAATAATTGTCTTGTGGAGTAATTTGGTGTTCGTATATTTCAAAGTATACAATCACCGAATACTGACAAGGGAATATATATATATATATATATATATATTATATATATATATATATAATATATATATATATATATATATATATATATATATATATACATGTAATGTACATTAGAGATAAAATGTAACTTGTAGTATACAACACTTGTACTTTCTCTGCGAAAAGGGTCCTTATTTATATTTTTGGACGCTTAATCGAACAAAACTAGTCCGAAGTCGATGCGACTATTCTAAGTAACCAAAACGTCAAAAACCGTTGAAAATAACAGAAAACAAAAATAAAGGTCGGTAAAAAACTTTTTTGAGTGGGGATCGTTTTCGATGTTTTTTGGAAACTGAATCTAATAAAACCATCCGGAGTCGATAAGACTACTCAAACCTAGGGGTCCCAAGTTCGAATCTTGTACCGGCGTTAATTGTTTTCGTATTTTTTACAGTATTTAGGTTTATAACTTTAAAATAATTCTGGTCCACCAGCCAAGCGAATTTTCTTTTAAATGCGCTCTCTCTTGCTTATCAATCCAATTTGAGTATTATTTTACTTAAATTATATTATGGTATATATTTAATAACCTGAGCAGTAGCGTTACAACTTTTTCTTTAATTTTTTCAAAGAATCGAAGAAAAGTTGTGACGCTACTGCTTAGGTTATTAAATATACCACAAAAAAGCATAACTTGCATTGATAAGCAAGAAAGCGCGTTCAAAAGAAATTTGCCCGGCTTGCTGATCTCCGCGCCAGAACTTACTTTAAAAAGTATTATTAAAATTTGTTTATTGCTGTATTGTGTTTTATTTTGTTATGTTACTTTTATTTCTATTAGGACCTTTAAGCAGTTTTTGTTAAAAAAAAAACTCGCTGCTTTAAATAATTAGAAAGGAATAAAGCAAATGCATTGTATTTATTTTTATGGTTTATAGGTTAAGCTCTGTTGTTTGTTTATGTTTACTATTTTAAGAAAATATAGAACAGGTAAAGGTGTTCCTAATTTATAATCCCTTTGAGTAGTCAAAAATCTGAGTAATCAGATAAATTGGCTTTTAAAAAAACTAAAAGTTGAGTTTTATCTATATTAGAAAAAAATGAGGTGGCTCGTGGGGAGGAGGGTGGGGTTCCATACAGTAGTGTGTCCAAAATCCGTTTTGGGGGCCCAACAACGAAATCGAACGTTTTGCAAGACCGCTGAATCAAATAAAACCGGTACAGAGTCGAAGACGACTCTAAGTGACCAAAAAGAGCGAAAAAGCTATGGAAAATAACCAGAAACAAAATAACGGTTGATGAAAAAATTCAAGTATGGTGTCGTTTGCTATGTTTTTGGGGTACTGAATTCAATAACACCGTTCCGGAGTCTATATGACTACTCAAATGTAGGTTTTCAAGGTCCCAATCTTAGTGCCTAGGCTAATTTTTATCGCCTCATTTACAGTATTTTAGTTTATAAGTTCTTTCTCGCTCGGTGGAAGGAGAGCGAATTTTCTTTAAAAAGCGGATTTTCTTGCAATCCAATTTTCCTTAAGTTTTCGGTATATATTTAAAACCCGAGCAGTAGCGTCGCAACGTTTTGTTTAATTTTGTCGATTTTTCAAAGAAAATGCACAAAAAATTATAGCATAAACTGAGTTTTAAATGGCTGAGAAAACCTGTGCTGTGTAGTATATAATCTATAGGATAAATATGCCGTTTTTCTATAGAAAATCGCAAAAATTAACAACAATTTGTGACGTTACTGCTCAGGATTTTACTTTTCCTTATTTATACCATAGGTATATAGGAAAAGTATTGTGTTTCCTAAATAAATCCGAAAGCGGGATATCCCGATGATATTATCCTTTTCATGTGTTTTTAGGACCTCTTAGGTGGTTTTTGCAAAGTTGTCTGTCTGTATGTGTGTGACAACTTAAAGTAGTTGTATCGACTTCGGATTAGTTTTATTTCTTTCAGCGCTACAAATTTCATTCACTAAGAACATTACCTCACCAAAAAAAAATTTAACCTTGAATTGTACCGATTTTTGAAATGTTTGCTGATTCAGTGAACCGGGTTAATGACGTTACAACCTGGTTTTTTAAATAGGGTTCGTTTCCTCCCCAAGGTTAAGGTTAATTTTTGTACCAAGTTTAACTTGAAAGTAATATTCCATTCGAAAGATTGAGTTCTTAAAAAAGTCCGTAAGAAATGCGTATATGTATATATATATATGTTTATATATATATAATATATATATATATATATATATATATATATATATATATATATATATTATATATATATAAGTTTAACGAAACGTATTTTGAAACTTGTAGTTTTAATTTTCAATATTTAGGTTAAAAAAAATTTAGGCCTAGTTGTACTCGTCGTTGATCCCCCACAGCCGTCATTGATTGACACAGCAAACATTTTAAAATCTTGAAACAGGGAAAATAATTGAATTAATGAGAATTTTTATTGGGAAAATTCATATAGTAGTTTTTTTAACGTCAAATAAAAAAAAATATAAAATTTACACATTTAAATAATTATGACCATTGTCAAGTCGTGTCATTAAAACGTAAATACGGAATGAAATTATTTCATAATAATAACTTTAGAAAGGCGGGAAGAGTGTTATGATAAGTGGGGGTAAAGCATTGATAAGAAGGGTTAGTTTCGGACCTGTCCGCTAGAGATCAGCACCTTATAGTGGCGCCTTCTCCCAAATTCACCCCCACCTCCTGTCAGAAATTGTCGTATTTCTTCTGACATTCTTATATTTACTTATTCTTTGGATAGAAGTATAGATTTTTTTCTCTATGTATGTGTACTTCCCTTGTGAATACGGTACAGGTCAAACGGCTTAAAATTAAATAAGATAAAACTTTATCTGATTTACTTTAGGCAAAATCTGATGTAGCGTCTGAAAGTTGCGGATATTCCATTTGTAAAATATTTGACACAATATAATTGTGCGAGAGACACCTAGGAAATGTAACAATGCTACATCTGGGAACTGTTTCATCATTTGACATTAGTCAATTTTATATATGTATGTTATACCATGATGTTTTGCTAGCCAAGCATGAGAGCGTTAAGAGAGCACCTCTCGTCTCTGGTAAATACTTCATATTATATTTTTTAGAATTTTAATTGAAGTACAGTCAAGCTCTGTCGGCACCCTGATGAGTTAGACGTAACGAAACATATTGGGTATGTCGAGCCTTCAATTATGACGAATGTCGAATGATGGAACAGTTTCCAGATGTAGCATTGCATTTTGATTGTTACATTTACTAGGTGTCTCTCGCACAATTATATTGTGTCAACTATTCATGTTTTACAAAACTCGGTAGTATCAAACGATATATGAAAAATATTTTTCTTGTGCTCTAAAAACAAGATCTTCACCTTAACCGTATCTGAGACTCATACAGTTCTTAATATATTTAAATTTATAACCCGTGTTTTTAATTAACTTAAAATATAAAAACTGGAAATAAAGGAAATAATAAATAAAATAAATAAATGCCCGTTTTAGGGCCTTTCGGTCCATCAGGGTATTCACCCTGTGGGAACCACCTCAGGTGGGTTGCTTCTACTACACTCTAAGACTTAATTAAAGTTGGCGAAATCATTTTAATACAAATACTATTCATAAAATCTTAGAGCATAGCCCGGGCTGTGAACCCCGGACCTCCGGTGCCGAAATCGAACGCCTTTACGATCACGGCCACGGAGGAAATAAAGGAAATAATTCAATTTAATTATTTTATTTTATCATCCTATCTTATCATTTTGAAATCCTCATCGGGTTAGTCCTAGGTTAGTTTATAATACCTTTGTTTATCTAGGTTAAAGGTGCTGATGACCATAGTTTTTAGCACCTTATTAAAATAAATAAATAAATATAAGAAAGTGAAGTATACTTCATTGTTTGGCAGTCGGTTATCTCTTATCTGTACGTAATGAAATCAGGTATACTCTCTCTCAATGAACAATTTATTCTTACTTCGTGTTTACAATTGTTAATTGGTTTAGTTTGCAATCAAAGGTTACCACAAGATACTCTTCTTGCCTGGATTGATTTTACTTACAAGTGAAATAAGATAATAACTAATTTTGGTCAGGAATAATAATAGCAAATTAATTAAATTATACATACACACACACGCTATATATATATATATATATATATATATATATATATATATATATATATATATATATATATATATATATAATATATATATATATATATATATATATATTTATATATATTTATATATATATATATATATATATATATATATATATATATATATATATATATATATATATATAATATATATATATATTAGCCCCCTCTTGCATTTTCACCTAGGATCGCCAATAAAAATAATTCATAAAAACCAATTCACAGCATTAATCTCATATTAATAGACAACTCTTGACTTGTCAATACTTTTAAGAGCATTTTACCATATGAACCAGAAAAAAAGGTTAGATCATGTAATTTGAACAAAATTGTTGGTTGTTTCTTTCCTTAATTGCATCGGGAAAGTTGCGCCATCAATTTTAGTTAAATTTGCATTTCCCCGGGCTCTGGTGATTATCACTGAAGGGCATTTGTGGCGTTAGCATAACAGACGTAAAAAACGGTACCGCTAGGAAGTGAGACGAGTGATCGTGATTAGAGTTCAGAACGGCAGTAAGTGTCTATATACAGGAGTCACTTTCAACAAGGTTAACTACTTCGTAAAACCCCGTTAACAACAAATAAGAATTTATAATTGATTTCATTATTTTACTTCTTAAGTAATAAAATGCTTTCTTTGGCTGTAGTTTATATATACGTTTTTTATAGTGTGTGTACAATACACGTATAACAGTGCAAGTGTGGCCTAACCAAGTAGAATTCAATACAGATATGACCAATTAGATATAAAATTTACAAGATATATTGATAAGAATTGGTATTGAACTTGAAAATAATGACAGTGCAAGTGTAGCCCAACCAAGTAGAATTCAATACAGATATGACTAATTAGATATAAATATTTACAAGATTATATTGGTAAGAATTGGTATTGAACTTGAAAACAATGACAGTGCAAGTGTGGCCCAACCAAGTAGAATTCAATACAGATATGACTAATTAGATATAAATATTTACAAGATTATATTGGTACGAATTGGTATTGAACTTGAAAACAATGACAGTGCAAGTGTGGCCAAACCAAGTAGAGTTTAATACAGATATGACTAATTAGATATAAATATTTACAAGATTATATAGGTAAGAATTGGTATTGAACTTGAAAACAATACAGTTATTATACCAGGTGTGATTTAGGAATTATTTTCAGAATTTTTCATTATTCAGTTGTACATGAAATTTGAATATTATTTAAATTAAGTTTATTGTTAAATGCAATGCAAGTATTTTATTACTTTGAAATAGTAATTTTAAACGGGAGAGGGATTAAAATTAAAAGGAAGTCTACTCACTCATTAGAAATTCGGTTTGAATAAAATGGAACCCCGTATATTTTGTTTAATCTACGTGAGCCAACTAATTAAACTAATAAATATTTATTTTTTGCGCAGGAATATTCGCCTATCTGAACTACTTGACTCCAAAAACAAGAAGAGAAGTAATAGAACTTCTTATAAATGGGCTTAAGCGACTTGAATACAGAGGATATGATTCAGCAGGTAACCAAACTTTACTAAATACATTTGAAAGTTACTATTTCAGGTGGCCTAAACAAAATAAATTTTGCTGAAAAAAACATTCTTATTTCTTAGGTTAAGTGCTCTGAATCTGTTGAATATTGGTATCAGATTTTAATTAGAGATTTTAGCTTCCAGAATGAATTAGCTAAGATAAAACCCTATGTCTATACAATGAAGATTCATTAGGTAAGCTAATTACATACATCGGGTTCAAATAAAATATAGATTAAAGATAAAAGCTTCATGAAGACTACGAGATAAGAAAACTTAATTAATAGAAAATATCTTCATTCTTTCCGCAAATAATTCGTGATCATACGCGGCAAGCTGAGCTTAATTCAAAACTCGACTTAAAGGAGTAAACCTTATTATTACGCAAATGAAACCTCATTTTAGAGTAAAGTCTTACGTAAAACTGCATTTCAATCCCGAAGTATTGTGAGGTATGACTCAGCTCAAAAATATTGCATAGCTGTAAAAGTAGACTTAACTGTAAATCACAGTATTGAGTATTACAATGTATAAGGCACCAAAAAGATGATCTAGTTTTCGTAGTGATTTACTTCTTTCAACTGGTGGACATAGTTTCCGAGGCGCTTAGACCTATTGGGTCTATTGTGATCATTCCGCAGAGGGGTCAAATGGAAAAATACAAATATATTATTTAACGTATACGACTAAAAAGAAGTAAATAATGGAAGTTAAATGAATATTATTAATTTATCGTTGGATAAGTTCTAATAATTAATATTTTTGATTCGTATAAAAATGATCGGCAGAATAGTATTAACTTAATAGTATTTTAAGTGCTTAAAGATACAAATCTTAAAAAATAAAAGAGTAAAGTAAGTTACCGTAAGCATGGTTGGATTCGCTACGCTTATCCCTCTCTACTTTGGATTCGCTTCGCTCATCCTCAGGATGTAAACATTACCGAATTTATACTGCAACATGTTTTTAGGCTCGCTTCGCTCGTTCTCAGATAGTAAATACATTTGTTTTATTTCCAGCAGTCACCCATCCAGGCAATGACCTCATACATGTTTTGTGATCAACAAAAACAGTAGATATACTTGTCGTATTGAAACAGAATTTAGTTTACTTATTTATTACGTAAAGGCATAAACTTGAACTAAATTTCAACTTAATCAAAATATTTTTAGATTTTTTACATTTTTCAGAAAACGCGTAAAATAAAAAACACATTTTTATGCGTTTTTTGAATAGGAAGGATGTTACATTGAAATATTTTATACATATCCGATTTTTGTACGATCAATTGAATCTAGATGCTGAAACATGATATTAGACGAAGAAATAATACATCCTATTTTTAATGTAAATCCCAATATGCTAACAGCTAAGATACATTTTGTACCTGACTTAAGAACTTGATCATGTGTTTACTTCATGTTCAAAAGTGAGATAGGACTATTTGAAATATCCTCTACCTCGTCAGTTACTTAAGGTGTACTTAAGATCCCCAAGTCCCTAGATTTCCCATTAAGTATGTTTATGCTAAATAAACCAGTTTTATATCTCAAGGTTTTTCACATCCAGAGGCCGGATATTAAGTACCACACAGTACCAAGGTACAATGTGTACTACTAAACCTTTCACCACTCCCACTTGTCACAATAACAGATCAATTTAAACAGACAATAACCTAAAACCAAAAAAAATGTAAGTTCTCTTTCCAAAATGAAAACATTTAAACGAAACACCAAAACAAATATCAATTATTGAAGAAAATTTAAAAAAATCGGGTACGGGGTACCTCGGAACTTTTCCTCATAACTTCGGGTTCCTTTGCTCGTCCTTAAAATATCATGATTACCCTAAACATGATAAATTATAATCCAAAGCTTGATTATGATAACGATGATAACGTTAGCCCTAAAAAGAAAATTTCGATCCCAAGTCTAAAGTGCTATAACTTCGGATTCGCTTTGCTCGTCGTCAGACTGTTATCCAAGTTTTAAGGCAGTGTTTCTTCAAAGTTAAAAACAATGTAGACTTCAAACTTTTTCATGCAAATTCTTTAAATTATATACTTTTTAAAAAATATGTGAAATGAAACAAAAATCGTTCAATTTCAGAGTTATTACTAATCTAAATTTCAAAAATATAGTCGTACCTTCAAAAAGACTGCCAATAGTAAAATTAAATTTTCTAGATATGTTTTTCATATCTAAGAAGATATGTCAAAATAATTGTATGAAATTTAATATGTTTGTAATTAATTAGAAATTTAATTAATTTTTTAACTTAATGGATTAATTAGTTATTTTAAAGATTTTTTTTTAAAAAAAATCCATGACTTGGAAATAGGTGAAAATAGTAAAAAAACGGACAGTACAACTAGACTTAATCGCTATTTTTTATGCTAAGATTCAACTACATTTAGAATAACACAGCAAAATTAATGCGTAACACAGACACACAGTTCCCCTACACACAGACTGACAAAAAATGATTAAAATCACTCATAACGTCTTTAATAAAAACGAACAATTCTGATAAAATCCCGGTTTCGGGTTTTAGGCTGAACACAATACTTTTTCAATAACTTACTGTAAAGAAAAGTATAAAATAATCCTCGTATTAGTAAAATCTAAAAAGAAATTTAGTATTATTGCATCAAAATAAAGTAAATGAAATGATTTGTTTGACCTTGAAGTAGGACAAGAGCAAGGCTAAACAAAGACTTCTGCAGGACAAACTGCTCAGCACTTCAAACTATTTACTTAATAATTAATTATTTACTTTATTAATTAATAATAATTATTTTTTTAATTTCTCTTTATTTAATATTTTACAATTTTTAAATCTGCTAATTAATCTAGAGAATATCCGTTACAAGAGGCCTGGCCTGTGCTGTGAGATTTATGTAAAAACCGACAGAATTTACTTCAGTTTTCATTTGAATTTAGTGATTCGTTCAAACAAGTATCAGAACAATGACTTCTTCAAATTACAATCGTAAACTAAAAAGAAACTATAACAAGAACTAAATAAATAACTGCAATAACACTACTACGAGGGAGATTTTATCGTTGATTGGTTACTCACACGCCAAACTGGACTTAAACGATTGTTTTAATGAATTAACCAAAAACCTTAAGGTTAACTTCTATGACGTTTAAAAATCCTTATTATAAATTACAAATATAAAAAAAACAAGATTTACAAAAAAATATTGAAACTTGAAATGGCGTTAAAGGTAGATGGCAGGCTAAATCAAATGAGACCAGAATTAACTAAATCTGACATACACAGAAGCACATTGTTTGTTTTGTATTATAAACGTTCTATTTTGTAAGATACTGTAATTTTGTACTGGTTATTCAATTATATAATTAAACAACAGTGTTCAGGTTACTTTTTCGATGTTTTGAAATTCAACCTATATTCTGGAAATGATTACCTTATCTACACGAATTGTTGAACACCTATAATATTGGTCAAAGTTTGGCAGGGGGTTCAACCCCCGGCAGTTGTCGTGTTAACAGGATTGAACACGGGGTTCAACTCTGAAACCCACTTTTTATCGGGGTAGAGTCTAAACTATAGGTTAAAAATACCGTGTGAACAGTTGGGGTTCAACCCCCTGCCAAACTCCGCGTGTGAACGAAGTAATTAATGGTTTACGGGGTTCAATCCCACAAACTTCTACACGATAAAGTCAACCAGGATTCAACACCTATGCTTTAATCTATAGATAATACCTTTGCTCAATTGTTATCCCACATGCAGCTCTATCTACTTTTTTCTGTTTTTATTTAAATATAGCCTATATTTAAACATCATTACATACTTTTATTACTTTATTAGTATTAGTTGGCACACATTTGTCATTTTCGTAAACTATAATGATGAGTGATGAAAAATAAATAAATAAAGTCAAGTAAATAAACCAACAATTGCTATAAAAATACAAAAAGAACTGTAGAGTGTCTATAAAGTCAATATTTTGATTAAATGTTATAAAGGAAAAGGTAAATACATTCCAAATGAAATACGTATGTTTATTAAATAACCAAAGAAATTATAAGCAATAGTAATTATTAAAATAACCTGACTTTGGACACCGGGTCCAACCCCGATAAGTGTCTATACACGATACATTATCGGGATTCAACCAAAAAATTATCGGTCTCGATATTAGTGTTAACCACGGGGTTGAATCCCTGTATACACGGAGTAAAATTGGCAAGGAGGATCCAGCCTGGTGTTCAACACCTAGTGTAGATGATGTAGGATATGTCCAAAGAATTGATCTAATCATAGATATATTATTACTAGAGGGGCCCTATAGGTTAAATTTTGAAACATCGAAAAAAGTAACCTTACCACCTTCGCTTATAAATATAATCAAATAATCAGTACAAAATTACAATAACTTATATAGTAAAACGTTGAAAATACAAATCAAAACACAAACAACGTGCGGGAAGCCAAAAACAATTGATTTATTATAACCTTTACTTACTCTTTGAAAAGGTTCAAATGAGGTTACACAGAGCCCCTGAGAGCCCCAAATATGTTTCAGGTCTCTCAATGTATTAAGATAGATCATGCCCCCTTCTAGTATATATCTCTATGGATCTAATGGATTAGTCAGATAGTACGTTCACACACACTCTAGATCCGCGGATCGTATAGAATACGTATACAATACGGTCAACTAACTTCACGGTTCTTGCAGCGTATTTATTTGTTTAGTCGATCGAGTGATAACTGATCCCGCCAAAACATGGCGTCTTGTATAGTGAAGGTTCACTTTTGGTTATAAGGAAGTTTAAAACAAAAAATATATTTAATTAAATTGTGATTTCTTTGCATAATAATAAAGTTACACTAAAAAAAATAATATTTCAAAAGTTATTTGATCAAAAACGGTTATATAGAAGTGAAATAAAAGTTCGACGAGAAGGTTATCCGTTAAATACGATCGTCTCTAAAGGTACATACAGCGTATCGGGGGATCCATTTAGATTCCATCTCCCTAGTTCTAGCGTATGCGATCGGATCCCCTCCGCATGGTTCATACAGCTAATATTACCGTATTGAGAGATCGTACTCTATACGATCCGCGGATCTAAAGTGTGTGTGAACGTACTAAGAGTCTGTCGGATTAGATCCGTGAGCTCAAAATGACACGCACCGTTGTTTACAACCTTAAAGAAATTTCAACTGAACTTGCTCAATTGTTGGATCAATAAGTAGAGTATAACCACAACAGGTCAATACGTAAAAATAATAACAGATTAAACAAGTTAAATTAAATATCAAATATATACTTTACTCAAATTCAGCATAGGATCAGAATAGCGATGTTCACTAACAGGGCATAATAAACATTTAGAGAAACGTATTCACTTTCCAGAACGCGCTTGTTAGAAATTAAACGAAATAACAAAATAATAATTGCTAAATTATCACGAATTCTTTTTAAATAAACTAAAGTTTTTATCGAAATAAAACTCTTAAAAAGTTAATATCATGCAAGAATAAATAAATCTAAGACAAATCAGCATAGCCAATACAATAAAAAAAAATATTTTGTAATCATTTGATGCAACGTAATGTCTAATTAAAGATTTGATTTAGTTTGTTTTATACTGTTTTTCAGTCTATAGAGAAATTATAACTTCACAGGCGTTATTGGTTGAATTTGAAACATCAAAAAAGTAACCTAAACACCTTCTATTACTAATATGATTAGATTGACAGTATAAAATATAACATTTAACTTCTTTTTACACTAACTTTAGTAATAGACCGTTCGTAATGCAAAACAAAACACAGACAATAAGCGTAAAGCCGAAAATGGTTTATTTATTATAACCTAAACACAATCTGAACTCTCGGTTTCGGATCTAAATGAGGAAAAGTCAAGGATGTTGAATAAAGGGGATGACGCATTAAGGTACATTTCTGACCCCTTGGAAGTTTATGAGATAGAGAAATAGGAGCAAACTTACCTCCCCTTAGATTATAAGTGTGCCTCTAAATTTTAAGACCTGCGCTGTTATAAGGATCATAAGCATGCGCAGTTCGTACCAAGCATGTGCAGTTGGTTTTTGACGTGTGTTTTGTGTTGCATTCATCTCTATGTTTTGATTTTCGATGGGGTCACTTTGTTGAATGGCAATTCGACTTAGTGCGTCATCCCCTTTATTCAACATCCTTGGGAAAAGTAAATATACTGAATGGATTATTTTATGGCTATATTTATTTCATGGATTACTTGTGTTATAAAGTAAATTTAACATAATATTTACATTTAAGAACATATAAAAAAATGCCCGTTTTAGGGCCTTTCGGCCCATCAGGGTATTCACCCTGCGGGAACAACCTCAGGTGGGTTGCATCTACTACACTCTAAGAATTAATTAAAGTTGGCGAAATCTTTTTAATACAAAGACTATTCATAAAATCTTAGAGTATAGCCCGGTTAAGAGCATGTATTTTATCATATTTAATATTATAAAACACATTGCCTTATCATTTACTTCCTGTAAATGCTGACCTACCCAGATATTATTTATTAATATATATATATATATATATATATATATATATATATATATATATATATAATATATATATATATATATATATATATATAATATATATATATATATATAATATATATAATATATATATATATATATATATATATATATATATAATAAATAAATATATAATATCTAGTTAGGTCAGCATTTACAGGAAGTAAATGATAAGGCAATGTGAACTATGCCTAACCTAAACGAACGTACACATAAAGCAATTTTTACTCTGTCTGACCGGAACGAACTATCGAACGTTATATTGAATTCTCAATTAAACAAATTGCTGTGAGTTATTTTCTGAACGAAACTGAGAGTTGTGAGTTCTTTATTACGATATATTAAAATTTCAAGAGAGTTTCAGTTTATCAAGTTGTTCAACTAATTGCTTGTTGTAAGAAAATGTCTCTCATTGACTCTTTATAAAGAAAATAAATTCGGGTACGAGTTATTTCGCAACTTTTACTCATCTTGTCGAATTCTCTATGCTTATCCTTACAATTTCGGACTGGCTTCGTTCGACTTCAGAGTAAAAATGACCCCTAATTTATATGAATGAGTGACCAAGGTATAAAACGGATGTTTTACTATCTAAAGGCGAGTTTGGCGGGTTTTAAGACGCACTGCAATATAAACAAAATTCTGCCGCGGAGGTCCACAATCAGGAAGATTTTCTTTGACAATCGTGCCTAAGCTTAACAACCTAAGCAGTAGCGTCACAACTTGTTATTTAATGTTTCCGAATGTTTCAAAGAAAAAGCGCATATTATAGTACGACACACGGCTAAAATCAGGTGACAGCGTGGAAAAAAAATAATGCGAGTAAGCCAATGAGGTTAGTCCTGGATGTTAAACCAAGCCCTCAATTTTAAATCAGGCCAACATTATTGGTTCCTTAACACTATTTTCCCACGCTGTCAACTGATTTTAGCCGTGCGTCGTACTATAATACTATAGATTATACAAAGCACAGCACAGCATCATTTGCGACCGTCTGATGTTCAGTTTCTTGAAAAACAATCTCAGCATATTTTCTTAGAAAAATTAAATAGCTAGTAACCATTCTGTTCAGGTTAATAAGCATACTCTCGAGACTTAAGCAAGATATGGATAAGTTAAAAAAAATGCCTGGCTTGCAGACCTCCGCGCCGGACTTATTTGTTTATCGGATAAGGTGACGTTGTGATCGAATTTCTTAAGATAAAATGCAGTTTCTAAAATAGACAATATTGCAGTATTCTATAGTTTAACTTTTCAATGATACCAAAAGTAGTAAAAAAATACCATATTTGGGTAACAGTTACCAAAGTAAGAATGGTCTGAACTCGGAGACACTTTATTTGGGGAATAGATCATTTTCGAAAATCTAGGCCCATGTTTTCCCTCATTTTTATAGATTTATTATTTGTGCATCTGAAATGGCCCACCCAGTAAAATACCCTAAAAGAGTAGAAATTGCACTGTCATGCATACACTTTGTTAGAACTATTGTAACAACTAGTCAATGTGTTTCTTAGGAGTTGCTGTGGATACTCCAGATGGCCAAGATATCGCCATTATCAGGAAGAGTGGAAAGGTCAAGGCTTTGGAACAGGAAATCAGCTTAAGTAAGTCTTTACCAACTCTCATTTGCAGTAAAGCTCACTAATTACAACTCCAGTTACATTGTTTTGTGAATGTAATTATAGGTCTAGACTAACCATTGGGAGTGGTACTCTTGTTATAAATCTATGAAATTATAGAGTAGCATACACACCCCTTAAGACGACAATAGAAAATATGTAATCCTATTTTGTAATCCACGATAAATTTTATCAATGATAGAACCCTCTATCAATGATAGATTAAAATATGTAATCCTCAATCGATTTTATCAATTACAGATTCACTATATAATCCTCTATTAATTTCATTAAATACAAATTAAATATATAATCCTCTATCAATCTCATTAATTACAGATTAAATATATAATCCTCTATCAATCTATTAATTACAGATTAAATATCAATACTCTATCAATTTCATTAATTACAGATTAAATATGTTATCCTCTATCAATTTCACAAATTACTGATTAAATATATAATCTTCTATCAATTTCATTAATTACAGATTAAATATATAATCCTCTATCAATTTCACTAATTACTACTTAAATATATAATTCTCTATCAATTTCATTAATCACAGATTAAATATGTAATCCTCTATCAATTTCATTAATTACAGATTAAAGATGTTATCTCTATCAATTTCATTATCACAGATTAAATATGTAATACTCTATCAATTTCATTAATGAGAGATTAAATATATAATCCTCTATCAATTTCATTAATTACAGATTAAATATATAATCCTCTATCAATTCATTAATTACAGATTAAATTACATAAATCTCTATCAATCTTATTAATACAGATTAAATATATAATCCTCTAATCAATCTTATTAATTACAGATTTAAAATATGTAATCCTCTATCAATTTCACTAATTACTGATTAAATATATATAATTCTCTATCAATTTCATTAATCACAGATTAAATATGTAATCCTCTATCAATTTCATTAACTACAGATTAAATATATAATCCTCTATCAATTTCATTAATCACAGATTAATATGTAATACCTATCAATTTCATTAATTACAGATTAAATATATAATTCTCTATCAATCTTATTAATTACAGATTAAATATATAATCCTCTATCAATCTTATTAATTACAGATTAAATATATAATTCTCTATCAATCTCATTCTAGAATATATAATCCTCTATCATCTTATTAATTACAGATTAAATATGTTATCCTTTATCAATTTCACTAATTACTGATTAAATATATAATTCTCTATCAATTTCATTAATCACAGATTAAATATGTAATACTCTATCAATTTCATTAGTTACAGATTAAATATATAATCCTCTATTAATTTCATTAATCATAGACTAAATATATAATCCTCTATCAATTTTATTAATTACAGATTAAATATATAACCTCCCTTCATTTTTTTTAATGACGGGTTGAAGTAATCCCTCTCCTTTTAATACTTTATATTTAAAATAAAATATATTTAACTAAACAAATATATATTTATTACTGTACATTACAGAAAATCGGGTACGAGGTACCTCAGAACTTTTCCACACCACATTGGATTCACTACGCTCATCCTCTTTCTACTTGAGACTTACTTCACTCGTCCTCAGAATATACAAATCCCCAAATTTATAGTGCAACACGTATTTTGTTTTATTCCCAGTGTTCCCCCATCCAACCACTGACCTTGCTCAATGCTGCTTACCTATAATGATCCATATTTAATCAAAACTTGTTATATTTATTTATTACATAAAGGATTATATTTGTTCTAAATTTCAACTTAATTAAATTATTATTTTTAAATTTAAAAAAGATATACAAGTGATTTGAAAAAAATTGAAATAATGCTGATAATGAGATAAAACTTGGCACATATGCTTGTCTTATAAACAACTAAACATTTTTGGAGAGTCATTATTGCGTTTAATGACATCATAAAAACTTATGTCTGATGAGCACAACTAGAACTAAAGATTCATTTTTACAACAAGTTTAAAACTCTCTAGCACAGAGAGATACAATGATAACAGACACACGCACATACAGACAGACAACTTTATGAAAACCACTTAGGAGGTCTTATAAACAACCGAAACGGATAATTCAGGTGACATCCCGGTTTGGGATTCTTTTGCAAATAATACTTTTTCTATTACCTATGGTATAAATGAGAAAAGTAAAAATTTTATTAAAGTTAAAAGGATTTATTGTAACCCACTATTGCAAAAATTGTTGTAAGATTTTAGATTTTAACTTCATTGATCCACATTAAAGTTTTATCCATTTGTATTTATAACTAAATACTTTTCCATTTTGTTACCAGGAGAAGAAAAGCTTGATTTTGATAGCACAACAGATTTACACGTCGGTATTGCCCATACTAGATGGGCAACCCACGGATCCCCAAGTGAAGTCAACTCCCATCCTCAAAGATCTGATGATAATCAGGTAATATGTTGTGTATCATTTGCCTATTCTATTTTGTACCAGTCAACCACTACAGTTCGACACACGGCTGAAATCAATTGAGGGCATAGGATAATAGTGTTGAGGAACCAATAAGGTTGGCCTAATTTGAAATTGAGGGTGTGGTTTAACATCAAGGACTCATCTCATTGGCTCCCTCACATTATTTTCCAATGCTGTCGACTGATTTTAGCCGTGTGGTGTAAATAAAATTTATTGTATAAGTACCAAATTCTAACTAATTTAAATGAGTCATTAGCGTGTAGCTTCCAAATGCTAGTCAAATTGCTAAGTCAACTAGTACCACTGCTAAGTCAATAGTGTTGTAGTGCTGTAGTAACTACCAAATGAAGTAACTAGTGTTGTAGTGCTAAGTCACTATGTTATAACTACCAAATGTAGCGTTGTAGCTTTCAAATGCTAGTCACAGCTACCAAATGCTAAGTCAACTAGTGTTTGTACTACAATATTAGTCAACTAGTGTTGTAGCTACCAAATGCTAAGTCAACTAGTGTTGTAACTACCAATGCTTAGTCAATAGTGTTGTAAACTACCAATGCTTAAGTCACATATGTGTTATACTACCAAATGAAAGACAACTAGTTTGTAACTACAAATAGTCAACTATGTTGTAGCTACCAAATGCTAAGTCAACTAGTGTTGTAACTACCAAATAATAAAAATGTTTTTGATGGTTTCCAAAAGTATGAAATGATTCAGCTACAATCAATCATTAATTGAATTGCAACCTCATTGAAAAATATGTATCAAAATTATAACCTAAACTTAATTTTAAGGAGGAGGTTGTCATTCTAAAACCTCATTCTATTCATTAACATTAACACAATATTTTTCAAGAGAATTTTATCATTGCCTAGTTCAATGAGAGTGTATTGAGAATTCTAAAAAATAATACCCAACAGAGTGAATATTATATCACAATCTTTTGTTTTTCAAACAAAAGATTGGCAATCAACAATGAAATACAGTAAAGACAGACATGTTTCATGTTATTTCTATAAACTACAATAGAAAGAATTTTTTTAATGTTATTTGTAATAAATTGTATAAAAATAGAAGTTGTAAGTTTTAATTATAAATGCACATGGCTGCACTTGTCTTTGCCGCTCTTTTTAGAAGAAACCCTTTGATAAAAATAATCGCAATATCTTTTTGAAATAATTGATTTCTATGAACGTTTTACTTTCCCATACCAACTAGAGGCTGACCAAGAAGTTAAAAGAGGAGGGATATGTGAACACTTAGGTTATGCTAAAGTTAGTATCTATCGTAGGAGTCTCCCGTTGTGTAGTGGTTAAGGTACGCGTCCAATACACAGAATGAATGAACTTTAACTTCCGAGTTAATTTAGTCATGGGTTCAATCCAGACGGGCATCTGGGATTTTTATGGAGGGATAAATTCTGCGTACCACGTTCTTCAGAAGGGACTTAAAGCCGGTGTGTCTCGAGCCTGTGCGTTGTCAGGACTCGTTAAAGATCCTTACCCTAAATGAACTGGGTATAGGCAAATTTAGAACCTCATAGTAGATTCATTATAAACTATAGTGTGTCTGCTTGTAGTTTAAAGTGTATGAGATTTGGTTTAAGTGAGGGCACATGTTATTCCTAGTTATCACTAGACTATATGAGTCAGTTAAAATATGTATGATTGCTTGAAAAGCATGAGAGGAACCATAGAAATTCAAGGGCTCTTTTGTCTAGATTAGATGAAGTATACCTACACTTTAAATTAAAGAAGTAGAACACTATCTTAGGGAGTGGCAAAAGGGCCCAACAACGTGGCCTACTAGCCTGGTAGTTACTACCACTCCCCTCATATTACTACTACTACTAGTATCTTTCGTCTTTTGATACTTTTAGGGGATTAGGGTAGGAGGGGCAAACTGGCTTGGACACCCTCCCCCAACTTATACCAACAAGACAATAAAATATAAAACCAATTTTTTTAGTTTAAAAACAGTAATTTTTTTAAGATATTAAACTATAATTTTACTTTGCCTTTCACAGGAGTTTGTTGTAGTGCACAATGGTATTATAACCAATTACAAAGATATTAAAGTTTTTCTCATGAAAAAAGGCTACAGGTTTGAATCTGAAACTGATACAGAAGTTATTGCTAAACTAATACATCATCTGTATTCTCAGCATCCAAACTATTCATTCAGAGAACTCGTGGAACAAGTGATCAGCCAACTTGTGAGTATGAGTCATCTAACAATTTATTGAATAAATATTTTTTTTTAAATTTATTGAATTTTATTTATACTTTCTACTGTATCATTGAATCAAGGTCCTGATTCTAATAATGGTTCCAAGCTAGATTAAATTAATTCAAAAGAATCAGGTGGATTCTCAGGTTCAAATTTATTCCTACTAAGTACCTAAAACGTAAGATAATATAAATAACTGCTTTGTGGAGTAATCCAAGGATAGATAAAAATAGCCTCTCCACTAAAAAGTATATTTACTAGATTTATTCGAGAGTTAACTTTCTGCCGCATCCGGCCATCATCAGTCTATAAAAAGCCAGAAAATACAAGAAACTTAAAATAACTAAAATCCAAAAGTCTAACAAAAGCTAAAAGAAAATACAAAACAATACAAAGTAATGAATAAATCGCGAGAAACAGAAACCGTACCATTCTCTGGAGTGCTAAGAACGATCGTTGTAACGATCTCTTTCCAATCTTTATAGCGCACTGACAAACGAGGGATACCTACACAGTTAGGGCGTACTCCCCTCTCTTGAAGCCAATATCTCAGTGCTATAGCCTTCGAACCTTTTTCTTTGACATTAATGGAGGTACCATTCTCAATATCTTAACGTAAGAGATTTCAACCGTTTTCAAAGCAATTTCCCTATAGAAAGACAATAAGGAAATGTTTAGCTAAACTAATGTATAATCATCATTTAGATCGATGAACTGTAGCTATTTTATTTCAAGCAAGTCTAATTATTATTTCCTATCCATTTTATCATTTTGNGAAAGACAATAAGGCGAAATGTTAGCTAAACTAATGTATAATCATCATTTAGATCGATGAACTGTAGCTTATTTTATTTCAAAGCAAGTCTAATTCAATTATTTCTATCCATTTTTAATATCATTTTTTTTATACTGTAAACAATTTTTTGCACAATGTTTATTAGTATCAAGTTTTTTATTTCGCCTTTTTCTATTTTTTATCGGATATTGGTTTGGAAATGACATGACAGACATCTACCAAGTGATAGAGCCATACCTTCACCAAGTGAAGGTAAATTGGCATATTTTCTGGCAAAATCAATATAACATTTTGTCTTTTCTCAAGCATATTATTGATAAAAAACATAGCAATCTTTGGATCTTAAAGATCATCATCAGTGCCTATAAATCCAAATAAAAAACAATAATGAACAAGAGCCGAAGGAAGACGCTTACAATACTTAAAAAGTTATTGATAATTACACATTTATTTGAGAGAACATTATTAGAATTGTATTTTTTTCTACATTTCATATTGTAGCTTAGTCATTTTTAACTTAGTCAATACTTTTGACCTTATTGATTTAAAATTATTTATTTGTTATCAAAAAATTAATCTTTGTTATCATTTTATTTTTTAACTTTTAATTCTTTTTCTTTTATCCTATCATATTAACTTCTACCCACATTTAAAAAAAAATGAACAAACTGATAAGGGAAAAGTCAGTTGATTGGTTTTTCCTAAAATAGCTACCTGAGAAAAGCTGTTTTAAGTTAATAGTTTATATCGATATGCTTATCAGGAGGAGCATTTGCATTATGCTTAAGAGCAAACATTTGTTGGAGAATGTGTTGTAGCAAGAGAGGTTCAACCTATATAGTTGGAATCAAAATCTAAAACAAGGAACTAGCAACTGAATCACATACCTATTTTTGTACAGCAAAGGTAAATATTAAAACCACAAAACTCTCAGTAAAATAGTGGTCAAACAATTAATAACATATCAACCTAATAACAACAAGTAAATGTCATGGCGTTAAGTTAGTTATTCGACAAGCTATTGCATTATTATGAGTTGTTCCTTCTCTATTATTCCAGCCTCCTTTTAAGATATAAACAGTTTAGGCATATAAAAAAATATTCTAACTAAGAAATATTGAAACAAACATTTAACTTGAAAAAATGAAATGAATGGATCTTGACAAATGACAAATAAGACTGTTACAGTGACACTACCTTGCCAGCCAGTCAATGTCAAAAATATTGTCATGAATACTAAATTTACCTTTCACATTTGGGTTGATAACATTTTTTACAAACTGTAATAATTAAATCAACGTAACAAATTTTACAACAACATTATTCTCAAATGCCCATAAAACCCTTTAAAGTGTAACTACAAGGTTTAAATAAACACTTGATTCATATAAGTCTTAACAACAATTAAACCAACAAGAAATGTTGTTGTTGGTCCTTCAGTCGGAAGATTGGACCAGAAATGAATCTATCCCAGGCTTAAGAAGATGCACAACCTTTGTTAAAAGTTATGAGTGGACATACATAAGATTTAAATGACGTATCAAATTGCTCATTTCTATCTAAAGCGGTTGTCAACACAAAATAATAAAAAAACAATTATATTAACCTCTTTTGAATAAGTCAGCAATGATGTCGTGACATTGAAATCAACAATACCAACAAGTATCGGCGTACATAAAACAAGCAAACTGAAATTGAATATAATATATTGAACTATAGTTGATGTAACACTAGTTTAAATATAATCAAAGTTAATAAATAAATAAATTGATTATTATAGTATAACTGGGACCAAAATATTTTGGGATCTCTTATTTGATGGTGAGTTACTTTTATTAAAAAGTTCTTCACTGTTTCTCCCAAATTTAGCAGATACTGTTCTATTTTTTTGTTTTTCTTTCATGCTTTTTTTAGGTTTATACAAATATTTTATGAAACGTGTTTTTTAATATGTACAGGTGGTATTATTGGGGATTTTATTTAATGGGGAGATTTTTCTTTGGGTTATTTTTGACTGTTGTATATTTATTTAAAACCATTTTAAATTTAATTTTAAATGCCTAACACAATCTTACTCGTTTTATTTGTGGATTTGTAAATATAACCGGAAATGTAAATATTTTTAAATTACTTGCATGAGTTATCTTTTTATTTATAAAATTCATAACCCAATTTTTCTAAGATTTTAAACAGCTGAAAAATGAGAGTTCAAAATTCCATCACTCTCTTCAAAATGAATCACAAAAAACAAATAATTCAAAATTTTAAAATGAATTAAAAAATTTTAAAACTATTATTTTAAAAATTTATTTGCCAATGTTTTTTGAGTTAATTTATCAATGTTAAGTATTGCAAATATGTGGATGAGTTATGAATTGGTATGGTGTATTGGACATTTTCAGACTGTTAAGGATTTTTGACTTTTTTTGGGATTTTTGTTCTATTTAGTATAGATTTTGTATTTATAGCTATTTATTAATTTTTTCTTTGCTTATATTGTAAATATGGCTCAATAAGATTTTTTGGCTGGGTGCAATGGGGGAATTGTTATTTTTTTGACTGTAATCTCAAAGAAACAGTATCATAGTAAGTGTATAAGTAGATTTTTTTATGTCCAATAAAATGTTCACATATCTTAGATGCACAGAAATTAAGTAAGTTTGCTGCCATTTTCTATTAAAATATTTGGGTTGAATCCCAAGAAAGCACTTGCAATTTAGGCTTTTTCTAATTAATTGGGTAAAATTCACTAAATACAAAATATCTAGTTTCTAAACTATTTCAAAACATAATCCGCACAACTTTTTCAAAATTTTTTTTTTTTGAACAAAGGTAGCCGTCAACTTCATAAAACCAGAAATAATATGACTATTAGAGAACTAAGATGATAAAAGTAAGAAAAAGAAAGTATAAACAATTATCAATTGATAATGTTTATTTTATCAATTGATGTTCACAAATGGTTCTCTAAGTTAGGCTCCTCACTTGTTTGTGAGTTGCATATTTTTTTAAATTTTGAAATCTAATTTTTTATATTGTGTAAGACTGAAAGATATTTTTAAATAATATATTGGTTTACCCCCTCCTACCCTTTCACTGAAAGACTTAATTCTTAGAGATAAAATGCACTAAAAAATAATAATTTTTAATGGCAATATTTAAGGAAAAAATCATTAGACATCAAAGTATAGCTATGTATAATGAACATGAACAAAGAAAAGAGTCTAATAAATTTATTTTTCGTCAAAGAACTTTTAACCCTACAAGAGGCTACCATCTGAGCTTAAAAGGACGGAATAGAATAAAAATATAATTATTTTTTACATTTCTTAGATGCAAAGTAGATTATTAGGTCTAAAATTAAACATTGACAAACCCACGACATTGTTTTCCCTTCTATTTTGTCTTATTGGCACTGATGAGGCTTCTGTTAAGTTTGATCTCAATCATAATTAATTATTTTGGTAAGTGACTCATTTTCAATGTCAATTATTACAAACATTACTCCTCAATTGCTATTAATAATAAAAGATAATTGTGTTTTATACAAGTGTGCACTAACCTTATTTTGTTTATTTTAATTTTTGTTGCATGTTGTGTTGTTATTTTCCTCTGCCTGTCTGTCTCTTCCTGAATTTTCACCTTATTTTCTTTTTTAATCTTAACTTTTCTCTATAAACTTTACCCTAAAACAAAAAAGAGATAATGATGAATAGTGTAACATCTGGGCTAACAAATGGCCATCATGATGGTTTAACAAATGGTTTGACAAATGGCCACGATGATTCCATGGAAACAGGTACTTATTTTTTTTCTAATTTTTGATAAGTTTATTTTATTCTAACTATATAATTTATTATTGATACTAAATTTAATTGAATTCTAATAAATAATTTAATTAAATTATCATATAATTGGTACAGATGGTTATATTGGATTACCATATAATACCTCTCAAATTTAATAAACTCTACAGCCATATTTATTTGGCAATGTTTTTTCCTTTAACTATTTAAAATTATTTTCTCAATTATTATTTTCTTGACTTCAATATTTATGCTTTGCTTATTGTTTCTGTGTTCTCTAAATAAATTATGTTTTCATAAATTATGCATTTAGTCTGGCAATATTTAAAAAAAAAAATTTTTTAAATATTAATAATCCTTTAATAATACAGTTCCAATTGTTTATTTTTTTAAATTTTGGGTAAAGCTTTACACTAGCTTATAAATCAGTGGAGTATCTGTACACCATATATGTCATACACGGTAATCTGTACACCATATATGTCATACACGGTAATCTTTACGCCATTTAAGTCATACACAGTAATTTGTACACCATATATGTCATACACGGTAATCTGTACGCCATATAAGTCATACGCAGTAATCTGCACACCATATATGTCAGACACGGTAAGCTATAAGTCAAATAAATCATACGCAATATGCCATACATTTTTTTTTATAATTTAAAGAATATTTTAATTTTTTTAAGTATGAATTACAGTTTATAAAGTAGAAAACATAAAAACTATAGAGACTTTAGTTGTTAAATACCTTCAACTAATTTATCAATTGGGGACTAGAAGTGCTCGAGGCAACTCGAGGACAAGATTCAATGTGCAGGTTTTTCCTTGCTTTGGTCTTATGCACCATTAAAGAGAAACCTTTATCACATAGATATGTTGATCCAAAAGGCAATAAGTTCTTATATGGCCATGAATGATAGTTGTGGATATTTAGTAAGAGCATCCAAAATTTTCTTAACTTTTATTTTTGTAAATTGAATGTAATGAAATCTAGGATAAACCTAAATAAAGTACATCAATAGATCGACTATAAATGAGTGGTTTCCAAATCTCTGATCCATTTAATTTACATTATTGTTTTTCACAAAAAATATTGGCTCCACTGGTTAAGAACCACTGCATGACAGTATCATACTTTTTTATTCATTATTTTTAAAACTTTACCACCCCCTAAAGTAAATAACCAACCTAAAGTAACCTTAACCTAAACCTTAAACCCCTAACCTTAAAGTAAATTGAACTTTTTAAAGAAATAAAACACTAAATACCCAATAAATCTGCCTTCGATTCAACCGAAGTCATTTATTTGAGTAGTATCTAATCCCCGGAGTTTTTAAGTACAAGTTAAAGTTGGAGATTTAAGTACAAACTCTTTAAATTTGCAGATCAATACCACAATGTTAGATCTTATTACTCACCCTTTACTTGATCAATTTTCAGAAACCAACAATAAGTTTCTATTGATTCAGTATTTAGAATATTTATTTGAAATTATAACAATTGGCAGCACTGCCATTGCTTGCTTTTCAGAGTTTTATTTTATGAAATCCATTTTAAATGTTACCAACTAAATGATGCATAATTTATGAATGATATGTATTTACTATTATTTTTTAATGCTGTATTTAAAACTTATTCCTTGCTTTATATTTCACTGCTGTACACTTTTAATTCTATTACACCTTTGCCAACTATAATCTCGTGTAAAGATTGAAATTAACTAAACAAAGAATAGTTTGAGGGACACATCATGATCGGTGTGAAAGGATTACCTAGCCTTTGCAGAACACACAAATTTGTGTAAATTTTAATCTTTACATAACTATATTAAACATAGCACATTGTGTTCACATCTTTTCCTGCACTTATTTCCAGCAATAAATTTTTTGAGTAAATTAACCCCCCCCCCCCCTATTAGCATATACCCACATCAAGGGACATAAATATCACATACATAAACAAAAATACGTTTAAACACACATCAGCCGCTGTCATTTACATTCCCTATTTTCCTTATTGATATACATTCATACACACACACACACTATAACATCCATTAGTTTCTGCTTATTGTTGTTAATGTATTTGTTTATTTGTTTTTGTTTGTTTATGTGTTTGTGTTGTGACCTGTGTTTTGTACCTTAGATACAGATCAACATAACCATTCAGGTATCTATCACTTTCATTACATCTTTCATGATTTATTTTTTATTTACAATTTTACATATTTTGTTTTTTTATTTTACTCTCTTACAATTATATCATTATTATTTTCAACAAGTCTATCTATGTACAAGAATACAAAAAAAAACAAAAATTAAATGATAAATAAACAATTTTATCTTCTATTTAATAATTTCTTTTTTTACTTGTAGGCTTCTACCATTCTCTTTTAAACAAAACTTTTACTTTAATAAATAACTTTCAAATTAATTAAAACTAGAACTCTTTCATCTATTTTTCCTAGACTTTTTTACTCTTCAAAAAACTTTTTAAATCGTTTTACCTAGAATGGTTTTGCATGAAAATTAATAAGGATTTTTTTCAAAAGCACGTAAAGCATTATAAAATTTACATTTCATTAAATTAAGCATTTATATTATTTTTATCACTTTAAATTATATGATTTTTAAGCTTATAATATCTATTGAAACATGTTGGCTAAGCAAAATAAATTGAGTTGGTATAAAATAGCATGTAGTTGGTATAATGAAGCATTTTTAAATGAAATTGAAAGTTTTCACTTATGTTGCCATGTTTAAATAAAGAAAGAAGTATAAGAAATATAAGAAAGAATCACTCCCAACTTAAAAATCAAAATTTAAAGAAAGATTATTATGAAAATATTAATTTTGATTATTAAAATTTTAATGTTTGATGTAAGATTTAATAGGTCAAAGTAGACAAAAAAACAATACATAGTATATGTATTTATATTCATACATGTATTATTGTATTTATATTCATGTTGGAATGAATAATAAAAATATTAAATGAATTTATCTTAATTTTAAACTAATAATAAAAAGTCTAGTGAACTATCTCTAGTGTATCTCTTAGTTGATATCTCTCAAGTTCCTTTAAATATAAAGAATGCACCATATATTTTAAATGATAAAAAAAGAACAGCATCATAGGAATCTTTGTTAAAAAAGTAAGTTTGGGATGTAAGTGAGATACACTTATGCAAGTTTAGGGGGTAAGTGAGGATAAATAAAGTGCTTATAAATGTAAATTTGGTTTGTAAGTGGGATGTTCTTGTAAATTTAAGTTTGAGAGGTAAGATGTAAATGTAAGTTTGGGAGTTAAGATAGGATTTGCTTAAAAATGTAAGTTTGGGAGTTAAGATAGGATGTGCTTATAAATGTAAGTTTGGGAGTTAAGATAGGATGTGCTTAAAAATGTAAGTTTGGGAGTTAAGATAGGATGTGCTTATAAATGTAAGTTTGGGAGTTAAGATAGGATGTGCTTATAAATGTAAGTTTGGGAGTTAAGATGGGACAAAAAGGTATGAGAGGATGTACTCATAAATTTAAGTTCAGGATATTAGTGGGGATAAATAAAGTGCTTATTAATGTAAATTTAAGATGTAAGTGAGATGTAGTTATAAATGTAAGTCTTGGATAAGTTAATCTTTACATGTAAGTTATCATACATAATCAAGTTATAAAACATAGACTTTGATGGAATGATTCTACTGTCATAAAAAGTAGACATAGAAATAAGGATAAACATCTACATCAAAGGGGGATGTAGAGTTTCTGGGGAGAAAAATGATCAGCAAACAAATTAAAATTTGGGTTTTTTATGAAATTGGTCATTCTGCAAATTTTCAAAGGAAATAGGTTCCTGTTTAATTTTTTTGGTTTATCTAGATCAAAAGAGGGGTAGGGGGCTAAGCACCAAGTGTGCTTTATTTTTCAAAATAGAAGAAAAGAGAGTAAGCTATTTAATAAAGCTTTAGGAGGAGGAGTCTAAGGTAATATATGGGAGGCTAAACCTTTTCAAACTCCCTTGTAAGTCCACCTATGAAATTGGATATAAAATAGCAAAATAAAAGTAATAAAATACTAAATAAAAGTTATAGTCTAATGAAATGGTGCTAACAAGAGAACTATAATACCTTGTTATTTCAGATCACCGTCCACATGGAAGGCAAGAGATCCCAATGCTTCCCAGATCTGAGTCCACTTCAGAATTTAAACCACTAGAGGATAAGGAAATTGAATATTTCTTCGCCTCTGACGCCTCCGCTATTATTGAACATACCAACAGAGTTATCTATTTAGAGGTAAACCAAATGTCTTGACATTAAAAACTTGGGTGCAGGGCACCTCAGAACTTTTCCTCACCTAATCAGTTTCGCTACTGTCATCATTACTACTTTAGACTCACTTCACTACAGTCTATCGTTTAGTTTAAAAATCTGACAGGTCAGTTTAGACACCAACTGAAAGGTTGGCAGCAACTTCTCTGATTGGTCAATCCCCAAAATACTTATGACCTTGGGGATTTTTAAACTAAACGATAGACTGTGGTCCTCAGAATTTGCTGATCTCACAACTCACATCTAAAGATCACTTAAAAACACCTAAAATGGACAGTTTAGGTGGAATTTTGGTTTTTGATTTTTAAAGCAAACAATACTTTTTCCATATACCTAGGTATAAATGAGGTAAGATGAGATAAAATTATAAATTGGTTAGAATCTCTAGAATGAAGGTTCTTACAAGCTAAATTCAAATTAAAAATTTCATGTCGTTAAATTATTAGTATAATTTAAAATATGAAAATAAGTATAACATAAATACCAAACAAATAAATAAAAAATTAAGTAATGAAAAATCAAGAGTAACGATCCTTAATAAAGGATGACAACTTAACTACACATATTGTTTGCCTTGTAACCTGAATATTAAATTTGCTTTAAGCAAATTATGCAATGTTTAGGATGATGACGTAGCAGCAGTCAAAGAAGGTTTACTCAGTATTCATAGACTAAGAAGATCATTAGATGACCCTCATGCCAGAGAAATAACTACCATCAAGATGGAAATACAACAGATCATGAAAGGTAATAGTAATAATATTACAAGGTTAGAGACCACAGTATTAAAAATTATTATAAGTTTTTAGATAGAACTAGGCTAAAGAGAATATAAAATCAATTTACCAAGTTTTCAAATATATATCAAGTCTTTTTCAAAGTACATAATTATAAAATAAAAACATTGGTTTTTTGTTATTATTTTATTATATAGGGGATGGAATAAGAAGTGAACTGGCTCCCTTAAAATAGTTGTGTGAGTTCCCAAAAATTGATTTTTAAAAAATAATCGAGTTTTCTAAATATTTTACCAATAGCTGCCACTCTGTAACTGACAGAAGATTGTCCAATTTCATAATATTTTGCAAACAAATGTATATTTTGTTGAAGTCTACACAGTTAACTATATTTTATTGTTTTATTTGCACCCTAAAAAATATAAATTTCATGTTTTTGTTATTATTTTATGCGAATTTCTGTCACACAATGTAACCTTTACCAAAGACAGGCAACATGGCATGAGGCATAACCTCCTCTATGATTACAATAGTCCCTAAATGTAGCCCTAGCAGCCAAACTTTTATTCTTTTGACATTTTAAATCATATTGAAAGCCTAAAATACTTGAGTAAAGTCACTTGTTGATTTTTATTCCACTATATTTTATAAATATGTACCGTATATTTTATATAAATGATTGGTGACCAATGGGAATGAAACAAATGTATTTACTATCAGAGGATGAGCCAAGCGAAACCGAAGACGTTTTGTAGTAAAAATCAAACAACTTGTATATTCTGAGGATGAGAGAAGCAAGTCAGTAGTAAGGAGGGTGAGCTTAGTTTGCTATGCTCACGAGGAAAAGTACTCAATTTGTTTTTCTTTATAGGTTTTTCACCTATAAACTAAAATAATTAATAAGAAAGAAAAATGAGTAGTGGAGTTTCAAGTAATGAAATAAATAGAGACTCCCCACTAATGATGTATATTTGACAAAGCCAGTTTTCCATCTTAACAGATCATTATCAGTGCCGGTGAGCAGCGAAGAAAAGAGTCAGGAGACAGCGGTTACAGATTTAAGGGGTTAGTCAGCTACAAACCTCTAGACAAAACTATAACTGCTGTCTCCTGACTCTTTTATTCGCTGCTCGCCGGCACTAATGATGATCTGTTAAGATTGAAAGCTGGCTATGTCAAATATATATCATTAGTGGAGAATCTTTGTTTTATTTCATTAATTAATAATAGTTATAAACATGTTGAAAATATAAACTTTTCATGTATAACTGTAATTCCAACTACAGTTTCAAAAATAAAAGAATCAAAGCTATCCAACAACTAATAGAGTATGAAATATTTTTAATGATAACATTTTTTAATCAGTCAAACCAGCTCAGACATCCTAAAATGAAAAGAGTCTCTCTACAAAAACATCAATTTACTCAGAGCACTTTCAACCAAAAATACAACTGTTATTTTGATTTGACAACTGTCAACTATCATTTGATGCTTAAAGTCAACACTTTCAACTGAACTGTGTTGCATTTACAAAGCCAGTAAGGAAATTAATTTAATTCCATCACTGCCTCAAATCTAGCTTTTTTCGCCTGCACTTCTTCACAATTTACCTGCTGATAATATTTTTTTTATTTAAAAAGCTGATTTTTGAGAAAAAAATGTACAAAAGTTAATTTTCTAAATACTCATATAAAATTATATTTTATAATTTTGATGTTTAGGAAACTACAGTTCATTTATGCAGAAAGAAATATTTGAGCAGCCTGAGTCTGTAGTAAATACGATGAGGGGAAGGATTAACTTTGAGAATCACACTATTACTCTCGGAGGAATCAAGGTATACATCATAGATTAATAAAGTTAACTAAATTATAGTAAACAGTAGTTTGCAAAAAATAATTAAAAAATCTGTTAATTAATTTAACTATTCGGTTAATATAACTATTATAATTTAACGCTACTGTACAGAAACACAACAGTTCATTCTAGCTACATCAAGAATGATTATTAACAGGATTGGTCGTTTACGCTAAAGGTCGTCTCTGCGATCGTATACCTAAGCTACAAAAATATGTAGCTAAGATGCCCAGTTGCAGAGACGATCTTTAAAGACTCTTTGATATTTGACGCAAAAACGCACGTACGCGTTTACCCAGTAGCGTAGACGTCTAACTCTGTAAATACAGTATAAGTTTTTGTATGAGGAAAATCAAGAATGGACTTTTCTGCTACTTCTTTATGGACATATTTAACAAGAGTGCTACTCGGTAATTACTAAACTGGGCATTTTAGCTACAATATTCATAATTAAAAAATCACTGAAACAGCCATTTGCGTAAACAATTAAACACGTAAACACAAATTGACCATTTTTGATTATAGGATTTTTATGAAAATGTACGTCTACGCAACTGCACATATTAGCTACAGTAGCGCAAACGTACAATGGCGTTAAAACTATTACTTTAGCTAAAATGTACAGTCGTGTTGTCGACCAGTCTAACCACCTAACTACCTATCTAACTAACCAACTCATAATAAAGAAACAAAAAACAAAAATAGAGTAAACATAAGGCATGACTAAATACAACTAAACAATTAAGAAGAAATAAAAAATCATATAAAATAGAAGTATAACAAAAAGACTTAAGCCACACACAAGCTCAAGCTTTTGCAGCATAAAAAAATGTTTATTTCCTCCATTGTAAAAAGTTTGATAATTGCTCTATTAAACAAATAAAACAGAACTCAGTCAAATATATAAGCATAAGTATACATTTTTGTTAAGAAAGGTACAAATGCCTAATTAAAAGAGGGGGTTGTTTAAAAAAGTCAGTTATTTTTGCAATTAATTTTATCTAAATAAAATAAATCATTTTTTTAAACGATTTTACTAAAAAAATCAAGGAGAAATTTATTTTCTGTTTTTAATTCTTCACAATGACGACAATGTTTCAATCATTTAAATATGTTATAAGGATTATTTTATAGGTAAATTAAGTGGTAAAGTGTAACAAAAGTCCCTAATCTCTATGAAAAAAATATATTTTTATCCTGAATCGAGAAACATAATCTGAATTCAGAGGGAATTTAAAGGGAAATATTACTTTCCCATTGGTAAATTTTTCACAGTCATCTTGTAAATTTGCAGGACTACATCCCAGAGATTCGTAGATGTAGAAGACTAATGCTGATTGGCTGCGGTACATCCTACCACAGTGCTGTGGCAACCAGGCAGCTGCTAGAAGAACTAACCGAGTTGCCTGTAATGGTTGAACTTGCTTCTGATTTCTTAGATAGAAATACACCTGTTTTTAGAGATGATGTCTGCTTCTTTATCTCACAATCAGGTATGCTATGTCTTAGATATCTTAAGTCTCATTGTTCCAACTTAAAATAAATACTATATATAAAAGGAGTATAACTGATAACAGCAAAGCCAGTTCAAGTTATGCTGTCACCCTAACACTGTACTAATTTCTTATAACTAAAATGACAATGATTCCGGTAGCTGGATATTAAGTTATATTTTTTAATTAATGCTTGATTATAATTTTGAAGTATTTTAAATTGTTAATAAAACACCCAAGTCTCTCCACATATAATATTTATTGACAGAGCCAGCTTTCAACCTTTCGGTCATCATTAGTGCCGGCGAACGATGTATAAAAGTAGTAAGGAGTCACTTGTTAGCTTTGACAAATCAAATGGAGTTAGCTTTGACAAATCGGACTCAAATGGAGTTAGCTTTGACAAATCGGACTCAAATGGAGTTAGCTTTGACAAATCGGACTCAAATGGAATCCGATTTGTCAAAACTAACAAGTGACTTCTTACTACTTTTATACATCGTTCGCCGGCACTGATGATGGCCAAAAGGTTGAAAGCTGGCTCTGTCAATAAATATTATACGTGGAGAGACTTGGGTGTTTTATTAATACTATATACTTCTCTTGTGCTTCTTCTTTGTCTGATTTTAAATTGTATTTTAACAATTTTAATAAAAAAAAATATTTTAAAAGTAGATTCTCATAATCTGGTAACTTTAGTCTATTCTCATACCCTGGAATAGATTAAAGTAAATCACATGAGAAAATAAAATAATGTAAATTGTCAGAAATAAGAAAAAAAATAAAAAAACCCTATGGAAATTTTAACGATGATCACCCTTTTGTTATCAAATTCTTATCAGCAACTGTGTTGCTGCTCGGAACTTTGAATCCCGATTGTGTTTACCATACTATGCTCCTTCTATATTAGTATTATTCTCATCAGAACATCATCAGCAATTTCATTATTTTTATACAATAATATGAATATAGACTACAGGGGAAGCAAATTGGCTCAAAGTAAGACCTAGCCTGAAGTTGTGAATAAAATTTCCAGCCTATGCTTTAAAAAAATGGCAGCTTTGGTTTGCTTGGTTTGAAGCCCAAAAGGTTTTAATAGTTGTTTTGAAAATTTAAAATGTTTATTTAAATAAATGGCTATATTAGTTTAGTATTTGAGTGATAAATGGAGCTTTGAATTTTTTCTTATATTAAATGCACTATATGTAATATCAATATTTATACAACTTTTGATGTACCTATGTGTAGGAGAAACAGCTGACTCCCTGATGGCTCTGAGATACTGCAAGCAAAGAGGTGCTCTGATCATAGGAGTAACCAACACAGTAGGAAGTTCTATATGTCGAGAATCCCACTGTGGGATACATATCAATGCAGGTCCAGAGATAGGTGTTGCTTCTACCAAGGCGTACACCTCACAGTTTGTATCTCTTGTAATGTTTGCACTCGTCATGTCAGAGGATAGGATATCTCATCAGCAGAGACGCAAAGAGGTTAGACAAACAAGTAAATTAAAGAAATTATAAAATAAGTTAGGAGCTTAAAATATATAAATAAATAAATGCCTGTTTTAGGGCCTTTCAGCCCATCAAGGTATTCACCACATCAGGTGGGTTGCATCTACTATCCACTAAGAATTAATTAAAGTTGGCAAAATCATTTTAATACAAATACTATTCATATAATCTTAGAGCATAGCCCGGGCTGCGAACCCCGGACTTCCGGTGTCGAAACCAGTCCCTATACGATCACGGCCAGATAGGAGCTTAAAATAATCTTCAAAATCATTGTGATTGATGTGGTGATCAAAAGTTAAGTGATTTGGATAAGAAATTAAATGGTAAAACTGGGTCTTAAAGAGTAACAGTTATATTAGAGCAACTTTATAATAATACATAATAAAATTCTTAGAGATTTCTGTAATATATCAATATTGAAAAATATATATTTTGCGTTAGTTCAATCAATTATTCAGTATGGAATTGTGGCTTGGGGCGGAGCTTGCTCTTCCTTCTTTAGTCCAGCCAACTTACTACAAGTGAAGTATGAACAGCTTGTCTGTCTTTGGCAATACTTGGAATTATGACTATAATATCCTATCTGTAAAAACCTATCTTACAGCCAATCATCTTACATCTTTCAGGTACCAATTATTATATTATACTGCAATAAGCTGTGACAAAACTAATATTTGATTGAATTAATTATTAAATAATATGCTAGAATAGGTACTTAGCTTGAATAGATATCCAGGTCCTACCAAAAATAATAGACCCAAGAACAGGACATCATACCTTGTCCCTCAATTTGGAGAGGATTGAGAAATAGTCAGTGAGCTTAGGAAGCACAAGCACCTTATGTCGGGTCTGTAGTATTTTGATCAACATATAATGCAACACTAATGCCAATTTACTTTTTCAGATTATCGAAGGTCTTCGCATACTGACTGATCAAATTAAAGAAGTGCTTAAAATGGACAGTAAAGTGGTCGAGCTTGCTAAAGAGTTATACCAGCAGAAAAGTTTATTGATAATGGGTAGAGGATATAACTTTGCTACGTGCCTTGAGGGAGCTCTGGTAAGTCCATGAAAAAAAACAGGTAGACAACCTCATAAACTCAATTTTTATTAAACATTTGTTAAAATTATTGTATTTCTAAAAGTATTTACATCAACTATCTATACATTATTCTTTATCTAATAATCATTACTTTAATTTTAAACGTGTCAATCCCACCCAGCTTCAGCGATTTGGTTGTTCTATAACAGTGCTGATCCCCCAAGGTAGCAGAGAAAATAGAAAGCTTGTCTGGTATAATCGGTTAGACTTATGAATTTGTGGTGTGACATAAAAACTTGAGTACATATTAATAAACTATGTAGGCTTCCGCAGTTATTGTCATGAAGATTTAGATCTACCGGACCGCGTCAATGTAGATAAAGAATCCGACGTTTCGCTTCCACTGTGGGAGTCATCTTCAGTGATGTAGGGCATCATGGATAGAAACACAATGCTCTATAAAGCTGAACTGTTCAGCTTTCTAGAGCATTGTGTTTCTATCCATGATGTCCTACATCCCTGAAGGTGACTTCCACAGTGGAAGCAAAACGTCAGATTCTTTATCTGCATTGATGCAGTCACCACCAGAAGGTCTAAATCTTCTTGAGTACATATTGTTTACTTGATTCTTAGATATTTGTTAAATTTATAACCATTTGTGAACAATGTTAAAAAAATTTCTCTCAGTTTTACTTTTTGAAAATTTATTTTAAATTCATTTTAATCCTGCTAAATACATTTAATGAAGGCATAAGTACATGCTTTTACTATTTGTGTTACATAAATTTATACAATACTATTTTAAATAAAGCATAGCACCGAGTAACGTTTTTTCTTTTGGCTCTTTGGTTCTTTTTCAATTAAAACAGAAAGTATGCGGTGCTGTGCCATTGTCTGATGTCCCAATACAGCTCAAAGAGCTAATAAGTGCCAGTGTCAAATAACGATTGTAAAAAGGCGGAAGGAGAACACTGTGTTTCCATTTTTACCCATATTTTGGGGGACAAGCGCTAGTTGTCTGTCAAAGGTAGAATAAGAGGGAAGTCAGCAAACTTGTTGTATAGGGTTATATTATCTTGGTTCCACCTATCTATAAATTAATATCTGTTCTGTTTAGAAAGTGAAAGAGTTAACATACATGCATAGCGAAGGTATTCTTGCAGGAGAGTTGAAACACGGACCTTTAGCTCTTGTTGACGACTGTATGCCTGTCATTATGATTGTAACAAGAGACCCTGTTCACACTGTAAGTATTAAATACTATACTAACTGTTCTACTATAATATTTACTTTAAGACTATTGCTACGCCAAAATGCTGAGAGTATTGTTTTCCCAAAATATTTACTCCAGTATTATTTCTTCGCCAAAATGTTTACTCTTAGAGTATCGTTCTGCCAAAATGTTGACAGTAAGAAAGTTGAATATTGTACAACAGCAATAGGTCACCTAGATCAGTTAAGTTTGTCAAGTTTTATAAATGTTTCTGACCATTTTGTTTGTGTTCGAAGCTGTTCACATCTTAGCTAAAGTCAGAACAATTATCGTTAGTCAGGATTAAGGTAATATGCCTTTACCTGTCTTTTTAGTTTTTGTCTTGTTTCTTTTATCACTGTCACCACTCATAAGGATGGTGAGATTTTTAAATTTCTGTGGTGGAAGGGTTGAGGGTGAACAGACAACAATAAGGTTCACCTAGAAGCACAATGCTTGGGGCATAGGTAAAAGTACTAATAAAAATCATCGCTTCAGTTTAAACACTTATTACCACTAAGCTATAATAATACTAACGGTTTTGATTATAGAAATGCATGAATGCTCTGCAGCAAGTAACAGCTAGAGATGGTCGCCCTATAATCATATGTGAACAAGGAGACAGCGAGACCCAGAGTTTCTCTTCAAGACATATTGAAGTACCCCACACTGTAGACTGCTTACAGGTAAAGCATAGTGTTTGTTAATAACTTCAGGCTATAGTGGAATAAAATTAACAAGCGACTTAACTCACGTATTTCAGGCATTCGATATGACTGGAAATGACAAGATAAGAAAAGTTTGGCTACTAAGGCTACTTTCAGCAACTATTACAATCGTAGAGGAGGTAATACCTAATGTTGTGTTGCCTTTTATTGATGGTGTTTACATTGCGTGACACAAATTCGTACAAAAAAATAACAAAACATAAAATTTTTATATTTATTTTTTGGGTGCAAATTAAACAACACGGAGGGTTTGTTTACAAAATATTATGATATTTGATAATCTTCTGTCAGTTACAGTGAGACAGCTATTGTTAAATATCGAGAACACTTGATTATTTTTTAAATATTGATATTTGGAACTCGCACTAGTTTTTTAGGGGAGTCAATTCACTTGTTATTCTAATCCACTTTACTTTAGGAGCAAACACAATCTCCTTGTTTTCTTTTCTTTATCAATATGGGCTCAAATTTGATATAAGTCACTAAGATTTTTATGCAAAGGATAAGAATCCCAATTATTCAAAAGCTATATAAGAGCTAGAGTTACCATGCCTTTTTGGCTTGGTAAATTTATAAATGTACAAAATTATAAATTTAAGGTATTTTTTATATCGTAAGGATGATCAAAGCAAATCCAAAGTCATGAGAACAAGCATATTAAATCCGATAAGATACCTTATGAATGAATAAATTATGAAATACACCATACCTATGAATGTTTCTAATGATGCTCTATGATGTTTAGAATGATATTATTTTCTTGAGCAGTTAGTTGGTTCCTAAGGCAAAAACTGAGGGAACCAAACCATTTAACTCCCGAGGCGAAGCTGAGGGAGTTATGACAATTAACTCCCGAGGGAAGTAATTGTGAAGGGAAAAATAGCATCTTACTCCCAAGGTGCATACAAGATTTTATCTCCAGATGTTGATGTCAGTTAATTATTGCCATTATCCTTTTTTCATACATTTTGTGGCATTTTATTCTAGCTTTTTATAGTCCCAATCAACTTCTTTTGACCTGAAAAGGATTTCGAGCCAATAAAATATTTTTTTGGTGAGGTCCCCCTTATAAATATTAGGGGTGCTGCCCCAAAAAACAATTTTCTTTTGTACCAAACAACTTTTTTTTACCTGAAACTGATTTTGAGCCAATACAAATTTTTTTGGTCGGGTCCGGGGGCCCCCCCCCCCCCCCCCGAGAAAGTGTAACCAATTTAGAAGATACCACTCCCCCCCAAAAATGGATATAATTGGCTCTAACCCAAATAGTAGGAAACACTTTTTCTCCCTTGGGAGCGAACAGTGCTTCTTTACTCTCTAAAAACTAGTCAATAAACTTCAAATGATACACCGTCTGAAGATAAATGTAATTTTTAACATAGATTACCTTAAATAACTAGTGTGCTGTTTGTTACCATAGGGAATCCTGACAGTGATACCAATGCAGTTATTATCCTACCACATTGCTGTGCTCAGAGGTTGCAATGTAGACTGTCCAAGGAATCTAGCCAAGTCTGTTACCGTCGAGTAAATGCATCTTTATCTACCAACAATGAGAAATAAATAATGTTCTTAGAAACATTCCTTTCACACATTTCTAAACATATTTTAATATAAATAATTGTAAGAATAAAAATAATTATTTCCAATAAGACTAAAATGTAAAGGGAGGACAAAGCAGGGTTTTATACAGTGGTATGAGGCGGTGAAGTATTACACTTTCTATTACACATTTTTGCAAAATCATTCAAATCAATTCAAATTGTCGTTATGGCCGCGGGTAAAATGGTCACATTGAGATCATATGCGGTACTGTGTTGCTTTACAATAATGTGACACAGTCCCAAGTGCGCATATGGGATTATAACACTTGTATCTTTCCTCTACAGTTTAGCCTTGTTATGTTAAATAGAAAAATACCGTGAAAAATACTAGAAGGATAAAAAGAGAAAACTACTTGAAAATAGTAAAAAAAAATGTAATGTAAAAATTTGAAAAAATATTTTTTTTTGGTAAAAATTAAAAAAGATTAGCCAAGTAAACCTATTATAAACAAACATAATTTATTTTCAAATTGCTTAAAGCAATTTATGCACAAACTGCCTACTTTATAATTTGAAGAAAAAAATCTGTTAGTGGACAGAGAGAAATTTCAACTGTATAGTTATTTTTAGATAATTTCTAAATTGTAGATATACTTTTGAACTTTTTCTTCTATTAATTTTTAAATTCCTCTTTAATTATTATTAATCTTTCCTTAATTATTTAATTATTTTTTCAAGCCTTAAAAGAAATATGTTCAGTTATTAAAGAATGTAAAAAAGGAATTTGTCTGTGATTAAAAGTATAGAAATGATAATCAACCTAAACTGACATATTTACTTTCAAAGTCTATTTGTAACTTTAATTTTATTTTTTCATAAACTAAAATATCTTATCTTGTCTAAAACAGTTATGGGATACGTTTAATTAAAAAGAGATTGAGTAAATATAAAAAAATGAAAAATTCAATTTTCCATGAAAAAGAAATTTTAAATACAATTAAAAAAAACAATGTATTACAAAAGCTAGGTATTGACAGTAACATTAATAAAGTAGAGTGAGAGGCCATCAATAATAATTTTTATATAATAATTTAAATAATAATAAATTCCTTTTGTAAAAATAGTTTTCGACAAAGAAATACTTTTTTACCTAAATATTATGCAATTTAGATCAAACTTTGTCATTTTTTGCAAAGGAATATTCTTTTTTTTAAATATTATGTAGATTAAAAAAAAATTATTAATCTTAGTCCACATGCAATAATCTTATGTCAAATTAATATTACAAAAAAAGAGTTCTTAGTGGGCCTCCAAAACTATTTATAAGCACTTACCAATAGAAATGATATCTCAAAAGTTGGTAGGTTACTTAAATATCACCACAGACATCACAGTTTCTCCGAAATATAGACCAATGATTTAAACTGGATAGTTTGCAAGTAAATTGTCTACATTTTTACTGGTTACATGTAACAGAGTTACATCTGTACTATTATAACTGGTTTACCTGGTATATGTAACAGGATTATCTGTTTACAGGTAGATGGTTTACCTGGTAATGTACAGGATTATGTTACAGGTAACTGGTTACCTGGTACATGTAACAGGATTATCTGTTACAGGTAACTGGTTTACCTGGTATATGTAACAGGATTATCTGTTACAGGTAACTGGTTTACCTATTACAGGTAAAAGACATATCTAGGATTTCCCTTACAGTAAATGGAAAAAGTACTTTTATTGTAACAAAAAATATTTTTAGTAACAAGAGACAGTCAAGAAGGAATTCAAACATCTAACAGGTTAAGGGAGTATCTAAAATTTTCACAACACTTAATGAATAATGCACTTACGACTACTCTAACCATAACAATAATACACTAAGGTCATAGTGATCATAATGTATTATTATAGCAAATTTTCATGATGAAAGTGATGCTTATGAGATAGTTTTTTATTAAAATGTTATAAGGAGACACACTAAAACAACTATTTACAATGCTTCCTCCAACGTGTCAAAGCATCAAAGTTTATTAAACCAACATTTTAATTCACTTGACTGTTCTTTGTTTAAAAATATTCTTTTATAAGTTTTTTTGTTTTTGTTTCTATGTTTATAGTTGCCCTATGTGATTGTTTATCTATTTTGTAAGCAAAATATATAATATCTTATTTTTATAGTATTTTTGGACTCATTAAGTAATCCTTTACAACAGTGCTCAATGCTGTCAGTATTTTTATTTTGTATAATCATTTGATACTACCGAGTTTTTTGCAAAACATGAATAGTTGACACAATATAATTGTGCGAGAGACACCTAGGAAATGTAACAAGCAAAATGCAATGCTACATCTGGGAACTGTTCCATCATTCGACATTCTCATTATTGATGGCTCGACATAATTATTCATGTCCCACTCTGTTTCGTTACGTCTAACTCATCAGGGCGCCGACAGAGCCTGAACTCACTCTGACCTTCAATTAATTCCGAAGAATCTAATGTGAAGTACTTACCAGAGACGAGCGGTGCTCTCTTACCGCCATCATGCTTGGCAAGCAAAACATATATACTCGGTAGTATCAAATGATATATGTTTTGCTTGCCAAGCATGATGGCGGTAAGAGAGCACCGCTCGTCTCTGGTAAGTACTTCACATTAGATTCTTCGGAATTAATTGAAGGTCAGAGTGAGTTCAGGCTCTGTCGGCGCCCTGATGAGTTAGACGTAACGAAACAGAGTGGGGACATGATATTATGTCGAGCCATCAATGATGACGAATGTCGAATGATGGAACAGTTCCCAGATGTAGCATTGCATTTTGCTTGTTACATTTCCTAGGTGTCTCTCGCACAATTATATTGTGTCAATTTTTATTTTGCCTAACTGGCTTGCTATGGTGGGTTTATCAAACCAAATAAGATAGTCCAGTTTATTGAAATATTAATAAACATGTAATATAGTGGATAGTTTAATTAATAAAAGTGTCACCTGTGTGTATTGGTTAAGGTATGGCCAATACACAGAATGAAGGACTTAAAACTTCTGAGTTTATTTAGTTATGGCTTCAATCTCAGCACGGGCCTCTGGGATTTTTATGAGAGGGATACAAATTCTGCGTACCACGTCCTTCAGAAGGGACGTAAAGCCTGTGGTCTCGAGCCTGTGCGTTGTCATGTACTCGTTAAAGATCCCTTACCCTAAAATGAAGGTTGCATAGGTATAAAATTTAGGACCCTCATAGGAATTCATTATAATTACTATATAGTGTGTCCCTTGTAGTTTAAACTTTTGTATGGAGATTTGAGTTTAACAGTGAGAGGCACATGTTGTTCCTAGTTATCACTAGACTATATGAGTCAGTGAAAATATGTATGATTGCTTTAAAAAGCATGAGAGGAATCTTAAAAATTCACAGCTCTTCTAGTCTAGATGTAAAAAATATACCTACACTTAAAAATTAAAAGGACGACACTATCTTAGGGAGCTGGCAAAAGGGCACAACAATGGACCTACTTGCCTGGTAGTTACTATCACTCCCCATATTACTTCTACTTAATTAATAAAATATAATATTCTGGATAGTTGCAGCTGGATATGAATTTCCCAACATCACTTTTGGCTTAAACTCACTATTGTCAATTAGGGAGCCATTAGACCTCTAAACTAATAGATTTAAATCAAAAAATAACTTTTAGTCTCAATGAGTGGTACATATATTTAGAAGAGTATATAAATTTTAATACCTAATGCCTTTTCAACAAAATACAAATATTTGCCATAATTGCCAGAATCTTAGTTTATAAAATAGTTTCCAAATATTTTCTACCTACAGTGAATTAGAATGTTCTTTTATTTAAGATATAGAACGCATATTGAAATCTTGCTTGACAAACTCTTACAACAAAACACCAACAAATAATCAAACAAATAAAACACCAAATACTATTAAAATTTGCTGTAATTGTTTATTATAATTGCTCACGGCTCATTTGACATAAACAATGATTTTAATTAACTTTTTTAATTTTCCTCATCCTCCCTTTTTTAATTTCCTCCTTTTTTAATTTTATCTTAGGTATATAGGTAAAGTATTGTGTTTGAAAAAAAATCCGAAACTGGGATGTCACCGGAATCATTAGTTTCAGGTGTTTTTAAAACCTACTGAGTAGTTTTTATAAAGCTGTCTGACTGTATATGTGTGTCTGTCATCATTGTAGATCACCAGTGTATCTTAGCTAAGAGTTGAAAACTGAGTTGGAAAAAAAAATTAAATGTAGACATAGATTGTAGTTGTTGATTGACATTAACCACTCGCTCGCTTATAAATGACTCGAACAAAAATTTTCCAAAACATCGAAATAAACAGCAAAAAAAAAATTGAAATTTGGTAAGGATCTCAGATTTGGAACGCGTGCGCCTCTACATAGATATAACAAGCACACATAAATACTATGTAATTCTATTAAATTACTTTCTTTCAGCATTAGTGAACTGCACTCAAATTTTTTTTAAATGGCTTAAAAATGTAAATACATTGAAGACTAAACTCATATTGATTGTATTTTTTAGTACAATTTAGTGATATACTTTTAATCGTTATTAAAAAAAGGTTATAAAACTATATAGATTTATAATGTTTAAACACACTCCAAGAAACAAGTAATTCGCTCCTCTTGAATTTTATATTTTGTGCGAATACTAATAAAAAAGAGATTAAGCAGAGAGATATTTAAGTTCTATTGTCAGTACCGTGAACATAGATACAAAGCCGCTACCTGTGTGGTAACTCTAAACATGATGTAATTTAACTATTAATTTATTGAGAAAACTGAGACCAGTAAACGGATAATCCTATAAAAGACTCGTTAGATCTAGTCATAATTAATATAATTTATAAAAATAAATATATTAATATATATTAATAATTTATATAAGAAAGAGTATTGCGTTTTTCTATTTTACGAGATTTGGTACCCGGTGCGTTTGTTTGCGTGTTTGGTCTGTCTTTAGTATAAACTCTCCCTGTACGCCTCTGTCCAATGCCGTATTATAAGCAGCTCTCTCTCCTGGGTTATATATATATATAAGAATTTCCTGTGCCTCTTTCACAATAAAAACCCTGTCTTCTGGCTAGTGAGTACGGAAAGAGGCGCTAAAAGCCCTCAACTCTCATTAAATTGTCCTAAGGGAGACCCCTGCTCAACCGTGTCTTGGATAACGCTACTCCTAATGTCTAGATTGAAATCACTAAAAATGGCAACAGACATATAATGTTAAGTTAGACTCCTGAGGAATATAAAATAAATAAAATAAAAAATTTATAGTAATTATTACAAGCTCAATGAAACGATAAACCCCGAGTTCGTATTATCCAGCTCTCTCTCACATAAGAATTCTTTATAAGTGAAAGTAAGAAAAATAAAAAATGCATACATTCCAATGGTAAACAAATCATTAATTAAAATAATACAAATTTTGAGAATTTTAAAATTTTTGACTGAAATAAATAAATACAGGTCGGTCGGTCGGCGACTCTAAAGAACCTGAATTGATACGCCGCGCCCTCGAGCGAATTACTTGTCAATACAGCACTCGTCATAAGCTGACATAGGACCCCGTCGCGCCCACCAGCGGCGCTCGCGGCCGGGGGACCTCCCTGTGGCGCTTCGCAGGACACATGTTGCCTGTATTCATTCAATTGTCTCTTGTTACATGGCAATTTTTGCCCATATTTAATCGAGCTAAAGCTCGGTGATTAGCAGAACAAAAATGTTATATACTAAAATTCCGATGGGGCATAAATATTCAACATGGCGGCCATAATTTAATAAAATAATTAGTTGTTTACTGAATTTTATAAAAGAATTTACAAGATAAATAGATCTATTGTAATTTATATTTAGATTACTTTTTATAAAAGTAAACATTAACTTTATTGTCAGATCTCTGTGAGTTTTTGGTAAATTCCGAAAAATTATATTTTTCAAAATGGCGGCGAAATATAGCCGACCGGAAAAAAAATTTTGAGCGATGAAATCGTGTTAGTACATGTTCTAAAGGTCTTAAAGAGTAGAAAAAGAAAATAGATATTCACATGGGTCCGACCATTTCAATTTATTTTAATATTTTAAAAATGGCAGTTTAAAATAATGACTCAAAAATGTTTATTTAAGGAATAACCTTCGAGTAAGATACTCAGTATTGTATATGATATATATACGCAATCTTAGCGAGCGAAGCGAGCCTTATATGTACATACATTAAAACTTATTTTTATCTTATTGCGAGCGAAGCGGAAGACCTTGTTTACCGTCTATTATTATAGACATGCACATTTATCGAGCGAAGCGGTCTTTTTGACTATTATATATAATAAGCAATCTAGCGAGCGACGCCAGGCTTTTTTTACAATGTATTTTAATAAATATACGCAAATCTAACGTGCGAGCGAGCCCTTTTCTTACTATGCATTATTATAAACATGTACACTCTAGCGAGCGAAGCAAGCTTTTTTCTTGCATAAATATATATAATTCACGCAATATAGCGAGCGAAGGAGCCTTTATTTACTATTGTAGTATTAAACAGATATATGCAAATTCTAGTGAGCGAAGCGTGAGCCTTTTTTACTATTATTATTATATAAATATACGCAGTCTAGCGAGGAAGGATGCATTTTTAGTGTGTATTATTATAAATATAAGCAATCTAAGCGAGCGAAGCGATGCCCTTTTTTAAATGTATTATTGTAATATTGCAATCTAGCGAGCGAAACGAGCTTTTTTACTATGCCTTATTATAAAATGTAACACTTAGCGAGCAAAGCGAGCCTCTTTACATGTTTATTAGAGAAATATGCATCTAGCGAGGGAGCGAGCCTTTTTACTATGCTTATTTTATAAAATGTACACTCTTACGAGCAAAAGCGAGCCTTCTTTGCTAATGCATTATATAAATCTAGGCAATCTACGCAGCGAAGGAGCATTTTTTTATCATCTATTTTTAATTTATATGCAAATCTAGCGAGCGAAGCGAGCCTTTTTTTACTATGTATTTATTTATAAATATAAGCATTACTAGCGAGCGTGATGAGAGCCTTTTTTACTATGTTTATTGTAAATTTATAGCAATCTAGCGACGAAGTGAGCTTTTTTACTATGTATGTAATGATGTTTAATTGTAGCAGCGAAGCGGTCTTTTTTTCTATGTAAAATGTTAAGATACCTAATACAGCAAGCGAAGCGAGCCTTTTTGACTTTAATACTATAAAATGGTATAACGTCCGAATGTTTTGATAGACTATCTTCGCTCGCTTTAAATAATAATTTTATTTGATGTATTCTTTTTGACGTGAGCTCTTGATGCAACGTTACTAGTATATATATTCCGAGGACGAGTGCAGCGAGTACGAAGCAGAGAGGATGAGGACAATTTCCGAGGCACCACGTACTCGATTTTTTCAAGTTTGTCTCTGAGATGAAACGGTCTCCTGTTTGTCTTTGTGACGGAAAAGTCCAAAGTTTGTTTCGGTGACTAAGTTATTTAAGGTATACACCTTAAATAACTTAGTCATAGCCACTTAGAAACCACTTTAGAAACCACACACACAGAAAACTTAGAAAAGCCACTTTGTCATAGATACCTATGACAAAGTGGCTTTTTCATTGTAACAGTCCAGTATAACTACGCACTATAACAATTACCTTAATAAACAAACACAAACAACTAACCTAATTAACTCAACTAATGCTTTGAATAATTAACTGTGTAAATTTAAATAAGAAACAGTGGAATAAAAAAAGTCTGGTGTGGAGGTCTGCAAGCTGATTTCTTGCTTATCAATATAAGTTTTCGCTATAATAACCTGATGGTTTTTTTTTCACTGCAATTTGCAGTGAAAAAAATTACGGCGAAAAAATCATTCAAAATAATTAAACCTTAAACTTGGTAACAATTTACTGGATATTTAGATTAAATCTAAGAATTAGTTACGGGGTACCTCGGAACTTTTCCTCGTCACATCGGATTCACTACGCTCATTTTTCTTACGTCTGACTCGCTTCGCTATGCAATTCGCCAAATGTTTACTGTAACACGTCAACCCTCTGAGGGTCGTGTGCAAAACATGAATAGCACATGTTTCAAAGATGACAATATGTCTAAAAAAGCGAGGGTTCAATCATCAAAATCGGATAACTACGACAAAAGTTATAACTCTTTCAAAAACACCAAAAAATGGTTAATTTATGCAAAGTCAGCGAATTTCTTTTAAACAAATATTGACCTTTGGTCCATTTTTTGGCTACTCAACAAATGTCATAACATTATTTTAGTAATTCGATTTTGACAAAAAAAACATTCGTTTTGTAGGAAATTTTATCAGCTTTAAAAAATGTTTACTGCATGTTTTGCACACGACCTACAGAGAACTTGTTATTGCATAAAACTGGAATTTGTGCGATTTTTTAATATTTTAAGCGAGTGCATTCATATGAAGGGCTCCACTCTGGATAGGCAGACTATGCTTTTCCTTCATAATTTAAGGTATATTTTCAGAAAAATTTAGTTTGAAGTAGTACAAAATGAGTCACATTTTTTAGGCCTGCCTCTTAGACTAAAATACCCACATCTTTAAAACCAAACCAGACGTCAAATCAAAATGTCATTTGTCGTAAGTTTAGTCAAATTAATAAGTTTATGTTTAAAATTTAACAAAATTCTAGCTTACTGTTTTAAACAATCGCATATCCTAGAATTGTTTAATTGCTCCTAAAACTTACTCTGAAACGTTCAGTCAATAGTTGTAGTAATCTTAAAACACAATAGTTTGATTGTTAAACTATAGAGTGATTGTTTACAATGTAACCAAACAACTTATGGAAGAATAAAAAACAATGAAAATAATAAGAACAATGTTCACGAAATTCAGATAAAATTTTGCTAATCAAATGTTGAGATATTTCTTTTACTTTTATGTATGGAAAAACAGAATGGAAAAATGCGATAACGTACATCAATCAGAGTAAATCCAAAAGAAAAAAATACAAATTCGGTTAAGTGAAGTTCAATGATGAAAAGAGGTTTGTCACATGATGATTTAGAAGCAAGAAAACGGCTAAAAGAAGCTGAATATATAGGTAAAGCCACTATCCAAGATGTACCAGTAGAAATAATGTGGAAAATTATTGATTATATAGATGAAAAGTCAGTAGAAAATTTATGTAACATATGTAAGACTTTTTCAGATACGCTGACAGTAATGTTTTACCATAATGTTAACATGATGCTAAAAATAATCGATGAATTAAGAAACAGCCTTCATGAGACGTTGTATGACTCTTGCCTGCAGGAAGAATCGTTGAGGCTCAATATTGCCAAGTCATTACTGTATTTGGATTGGATCGAATCAGAGTTTCTGATATTTAAAGGAATCATTTTCAGGTACGATGTGGATTCGGATAGTCCAATTTTTCCGCAGTTGTGGACGGTTATAAACGAAATGTTAAATAAGGTAAATTTCATATTCGATAATTACCTGTCTGAAACGATCATGATAAATCCAGGTCATAGCTTAGCTAACTGGAAAAAATGTATAGAAAAGTTTGATGAAGAGTTGGAACCGAATTTGGGACGAAATATACCTTTTGAAGTCAAAGTGATTGATATTATCACTTGCTGCTCGTCAGCAAATGTTAATATTGAAGTTAAAAGAACCAATAAAAGGGTTTCAACTAACCAAGAAAACGAAGAAATTTCAGGACCAAAAGAAAGATTAGTTTCTTTAAAAGCATATTTTCAAATTCAAGACACTTGCTGTGAAAGGCACGAATTTAGACTTCCCCAAGGTAATGACGATACTATAGAAAGAGCCATTTTGAAATTTTTAAGGTTTACGGCTCGAAGAAGGAATATTTTTATCACAGATACAACTTTTGATGATTTGAGATACCTCGAACATCGTCTGCAGTATTTCTTGGGCTCTCATGCAGGAGATGGAGAGACGGAGAGAGAGCACATCGTAACTTTATTGGAAGAAAAATACAAAAACCTGATTACACCATTAAGAGATTCTTTTGGGTACGTCGAAAACAAAGATGACACTTTAAAGAAATTAACTAAACAAACCTCTTACAACGTGTCTTGCAATTATGTGGAATGCAGTTTAGAAAATAACAATGTAAATCAGGACCAACTTCCACTTATTCTGGCATTTCCTCAATTGTTTAATATTTATCAAGATATTCAAACAGAGAGTATTGGAGACCGAGTTGAAGGACTAATTTATCAAGATTTAGCTGGAGTTGTTATTCAAGACGGCAGAGAAGATATAAATCAAGAACATATGGAATACATTAATGAAGCTCATGTAGAAGAAGACGGTCACATCAATACGCATACTGAAGGCACGAATGATCATATCGAACGAAACCTAATTGAAAACCACGACGAACAAAATTTAATCCAGCGTATTAATAGTGATGTAGATTATCATACTAGCCAGGAAAATATATCGACGGTAGAGACAAGTCGTAGCTTCGATCTAGAAGTAGTGTTTAAGAGATGGTGGGAAGGATCTACCGTATCAGTGACCAGAAACCGTGCTGATCAAAATATCTCCAATTCTGGAGAATCTTACGCTGTAGTTTATAATTCTATATAAACTCCACAATAAAAGGAATAAAATTACTTTATGAATAAAATTAGTTGAGGGTAAAGTTATTTTAAGGGGGGGGGGGGGATGAAAGGAGAGAGAAGCCTAATCACTCGCAAAAACACTATCAAGCACACCTTTTTCTCTGTCAAATTTAGTTGATATCATATACAAAAATTTGCTATTTACATATAATATATATATAATATATATATATAATATTATATATATATATATATATATATATATATATATTATATTATATTATATATTATATAATATAATATATATATATATTAGGGTGTCCACGGATGGAGTTGCCTATACGTGTAAAATGACAAAAAAATTCATTTTTCGACAAAAGTCAATCTTATAAAAATTTCACAGTCCAACACTATATTTTCACCCTTGTAAGTTATTATTATTATCTTAATGTTTTATATTATATATATATATATAATATATATCTGTGGTGTGTGTGTGTGTATAATATCACGTGTTTGCGCAATGGAATAAGTTAAAGAAACTCAAAAAATAAATTCATGTCTATATGACTACTTGAGACGGCAATTTTTTTTTTTTTCATAGATACATTTCTTTCATTTCCAACCTGATATGAAAGCCAAAATTCACCAAAAGTACTATAAATGTATTTATTAATGGCCTTCACTAAGATCTACGAATTAAATAAAATCGCCTTATCACCCAGTTCCTCAATAGAAACTACAATACTTCTAACTTTCCTTCATTATATTGACAAAAAATTGTAATTTTGTTTACGATAACTCCAACTATAGAGTAAATAGAGAACTCCCTATACAAATTGCCATTAAGGTCTAAAAACCAATTATTTTGACTGAAGAAGGAAAAATCTTTATAATATAACGAGGCAATTTCTTCTCTTTTATTTAAGTTTCTGAGCCTCTTCAATCTGACCTAAGTTTGAGTCAAGGAGTTTTTTTTCTTTACTTAGTTTGTCCTCCATTATGTTTTCCTTGGAGGAGGAGGAGGAAGGGGTAGAAAATTGGAAGTGAACAAAAGGGGGAGCCAATATCTGAGAGTTAGCCCCATCTCTTTTGAATTTATTATTAACTTGATCCACTTCTTATTTCCTTTTTCATTTCTTATTTTTCGTACACCATTATTATTTTTTATTCAGTTTATTACATGTAAACTCACTTCAGACTCAAAACACCTGCGATCAATGTACGGGCCTGTATACATGTCTTTTTCAAAAGACTTTTAGCAAATCTATCCTTATCTTCTTCTTCATTTCTTATTTTCATACTCCATTACTATTTCTTTCTTTCCATTACTACTTCTTTATTTCTTATTTTCATCTCCATTACTACTTTCTTTCTTTCTTATTTTCATACCTCCATTACTACTTTCTTTCATTTCTTATTTTCATACTCCATTACTACTTTTCATTTCTTATTTTCATACTACATTACTACTTCTTTCATTTCTTATTTTCATACTCCATTCTACTTTCTTTCTTATTTTACTCCATTACTACTTTCTTTCATTCTTATTTTCATACTCTTATCTTCTTTCATTCATTTCTTATTTTCATACTCCATTACTACTTTCTTTCATTTCTTTTTCATACTCCATTACTACTTTCATTCATTTCTATTTTCATACTCCATTACTACTTTCTTTCATTTCTTATTTTCATACTACATTACTACTTTCTTTCATATCTTATTTTCATACTCCATTACTATTTTCTTTTATTTCTTTGTTTCACTTCAAAGTTAAGACATCTATGATCAATGTTTCACGTTATGCTTGTCTTTCCCACAGAACGTTCAGCGAATCCCAGTCTTATTTTCATCATCATTCCTTATATCAGCGAATCCCCATTTTACTTCTTTATCTTCCTTATATCAGCGATCCCCATTTTATTCCTTTATCATCCTTATATCAGCGAATCCCCATTTTACTTCCTTTATCATTCCTTATATCAGCGAATCCCCATTTTACTTCCTTTATCATTCCTTATATCAGCGAATCCCCATTTTACTTCCTTTATCATTCCTTATTTCAGCGAATCCCCATCTTACTTTCTTCACCATTCCTCATTTCAGCAAATCACTATCTTATTTCCTTCATAATTCCTTACTTTTCATATTTATAATTTATTAATATTTTGCTTAGTCAGCTTTTTATCGCGTAACTCCACTTCCAATATTAGACACTTGAAATCAATTTTAAACGTATGGCTCTCAAAACGTACATCGGCCTTTCCTGCAAAACTTGGAGCGAATCTACTTTAAATTTATGTATTTGACTTTCCTTCATATTTTCCTCCTCTTTCCTAATTAACCTCAAAAGTTTACTTTGTGTAATCTCGCTATTTAAAAGAAATGAGTCTTAAGAAAATTTAAAGCAAATTCCTTTTGACCAAAATTCGCATCCTAAAGAAAACTTTTGAAAAAGGAACATGAGACGCAACTTTTTCTAAACGAAATTCGTTAATGGATAAAGCAGAGTTCACAAGAGTCGGCGCCTTCCTTTTTCTTGCCTAATTCTCTCGAACATAATAATTCTTGGCTGATTGAAAGAGAAATTGAAAGGAATCAATAACCCATTAGCCGTTGGGCCTTATTCCCCAATCCAATCTTTTCCCCGCTTCCCTCTAGTTTTGCCCCTAGCAGTGGCCCTCATTCCTAAACTATTTATTCTTACATCAAAGTTCTTTATTTAATATGTTTACATTTCTTCATTGTATCCATTATACTCGTGTTCTATTAGGAAAGTAATTTATCAATATAGTATTCATTTATAATAAGCTTCAGAGGCAATATTTCTTTGTCAAATGCCCACAATGCTTTTCCGGAAAAATCTATCTGGGAAAAATCTATCTGAAAGGCTGGAAAAAATCTATCTGAAAAATCTATCTGGGAAAAATCTATCTGGAAAGGAAAAAATCTATCTGGAAAGGAAAAATCTATCTGGAAAGGAAAAATCTATCTGGAAGAAAAATCAAGACTACCAGGGCCCCAATTCACGAAAATACAAGTCTTGTAATTTACAAGTAAAAAGCTTTAAGTTTACTAATAATTAATATCATTTGATACTACCGAGTTTTGCAAAACATGAATAGTTGACACAATATAATTGTGCAGAGACACCTAAGAAATGTAACAAGCAAAATGCAATGCTTCATCTGGGAACTGTTCCATCATTCGACTTTCGTCATCATTGATGGCTCAACATAATGTCTTGTCCCACTCTGTTTCGTTACGTCTAACTCATGTTGGCGCCCTGATGTTAGACGTAACGAAACAGAGTGGACATGACATTATGTCGAGCCATTAATGATGACGAATGCCGAATGATGGAACAGTTCCCAGATGTAGCATTGCATTTGCTTGTTACATTTCCTTGGTGTCTCTCGCACAATTATATTGCGTTACTAATAATTGTAAGAAATTTGTTTCATTAATGTAAAAGAGTAGACTGGTAATTTCCAACTGTTTTATACATTTAAAAAAACACTAGTAGGTAACGAATTTTATCGTAGATCTCCAAGGAAACGAGTATATTTGTGTCAAACCCCAATCAAATTTTAATATCTCCCCCCCCAAATCTTACAAACTATTGTAGATTTCTTGGACACATATTTTTGGTATCTGGAAGCCAATCAGATTTGATCCACCTCCTATTACCCTCTCAACTTCTTACCAAACAACTTGTAAGCATCATTTTCATGATGAAAAATCGCTAATATATTAATTAGCTGATTATACCCTCCCTATTCAATAAAAACTCCTGAGCTCTAGACAAACACCATATTTCAAGAAAAGGAGCAAATCGTTGAGAAAATATTTCGAGATACTGCTAAACCGATTTTATAGAGTTGCATATAAATGTTTTATGTGGGACGAAAATGAATATAAAAATTGCATAAATATTGCTAAAGGAAAAAATTCTGTTAAATATTTCCTTTTGCTGTGGGGGGTAGCTTAGTTATCCCTCTGTCCTGAATTCAAAGCCATAATACCTGAATGTTTAAGCGAGTTTTCATCCCCAAGTTATACTATATAAATGTAAATTTTTAACTTCATTTAATGCCATTATTCCTTTTAAAATAAAAATTCCAAATTCATTTATCACTTTGTCTCTGACGAATAACAAATTAGCGATTAAAAATTAAAAAAATTAACCAATGGAAGCTTCAGAAAATCAACATTTTGTATCTTTTAGACAACAAGGCATTAAAACCTTTTATTGTTGTCTAAATAGAACAGTTTTTTTTTATTTTTTTGTGAGGCAGTATTTTGGCTAGTTTTACTGTCGGAACAAAGAAAATCAAATAATGAAAGTGGTTTTAGAAATATCGTCTATACATTTTATTTTTCTGAGTGTCTCTAGAACTACCATGAAATTTAAATAATGCAACTGAGACCAGAGTAAATGCAACAAAATTCAAATGGTATAATGATACCAAAGTAGAATGCAACGAAATTCAAATGGTATAATTGATACCAGAAGAATGCAACGAAATTCAAATGGTATATGATTGATGAATGGGGGAATGCAACGAAATTCAAATGGTATAATTGATACCAGAAGTAGAATGCAACGAAATTCAAATGCTAATTGATACCAGAAGTAGAATGCAACTAAATTTCAAATGAATGTTACCAGAAGTAGAATGCAACGAAATCAAATGGTGAACCTGAATGCACCAGAAGTAGAATGCAACGAATTCAAATGGTATAATTGATACCAGAAGTAGAATGCAACGAAATTCAAATGGTATAATTGATACCAGAGTAGAATGCAACGAAATTCAAATGGTATAATTGATACCAGAAGTAAATGCAACGAAATTAAATGATTTGAGACCAGAGAGTAGAATGCAACAAAATTCAAATGGTATAATTGATACCAGAAGTAGAATGCAACGAAATCAAATGATATAATTGATAACAAGTAATGCATGAAATTCAAATGATGCAACTGAGACCAGAAGTAGAATGCAACAAAATTCAAATGGTATAATTGATACCAGAAGTAGAATGCAACGAATTCAAATATATAATTGATAAAGAAGTATGAAATTCAAATGATGCAACGAGACCAGAATAGATGCAACAAAATTCAAATGGTATAATTGATACCAGAGTAGAATGCAACGAAATCAAATGGAATTGAATACCAGAAGTAGAATGCAACGAAATTCAAATGGTATAATTGATCCCAACGAAGTGAGAAGTAAATGCAACAAAATTCAAATGATATAATTGATACCAGAAGTAGAATGCAACAAATCAAATGATATAATTGATACCAGAAGTAGAATGCAACGAAATTCAAATGATATAATTGATAACAGAAGTAGATGCAACGAAATTCAAATGATGCAACTGAGACAGAGTAGAATGCAACCATTGAAAAGTAGAATGCAACGAATTCAAATGATAATTGATTGAATGCACCTTGAACAACAACTAAATTCAAATGATATAATTGATACCAGAAGTAGAATGCAACGAAATTCAAATGATAAATTGATAACAGAAGTAGGATCCAATGAAATTCAAATGATGCAACTGAGACCGAAGTAGAATGCAACAAAATCAAATGGTATATTGATACAGAATAGAATGCAACATTCAAAATGGTATAATTGATACCAGAAGTAGAATGCAACGAAATTCAAATGGTATAATTGATACCAGAAGTAGAATGCAACGAAATTCAAATGATGCAACTGAGACCAGAAGTAGAATGCAACTAAATTCAAATGATATAATTGATACCAGAAGTAGAATGCAACGAAATTCAAATGATATAATTGATACCAGAAGTAGAATGCAACGAAATTCAAATGATATAATTGATAACAGAAGTAGAATGCAACGAAATTCAAATGATGCAACTGAGACCAGAAGTAGAATGCAACTAAATTCAAATGATATAATTGATACCAGAAGTAGAATGCAACGAAATTCAAATGATATAATTGATAACAGAAGTAGGATCCAATGAAATTCAAATGATGCAACTGAGACCAGAAGTAGAATGCAACAAAATTCAAATGGTATAATTGATACCAGAAGTAGAATGCAACGAAATTCAAATGGTATAATTGATACCAGAAGTAGAATGCAACGAAATTCAAATGGTATAATTGATACCAGAAGTAGTGCAAAAATTCCAATGGTATAATTGTACCAGAAGTAGAATGCAACGAAATTCAAATGATGCAACTGAGACCAGAAGTAGAATGCAACTAAATTCAAATGATATAATTGATACCAGAAGTAAAATCCAATGAAATTCAAAGGATGCAACTGACAGCAGAAGTAGAATGCAACGGAATTTAAATAATGCAACTGATAAAAGACGTAGTATCCAACGAAATTCATAAGTTGAATCCATTTATTTAGTATTTCCGGTGTACGTTTCGTTGTTTCGAGCACAACAACGAAGTTCAACTAATAAAAATAGATTCATAAGTAGAATCTTTCATCTCGCATAATGATTTGCGTCAACTAATTATTTGAAGAAAAATAGAAAATTATCTAATGATAACATTGATTATTATCTAATGATAATTGTGATTATTGTTGCTTATGATGTTCTCGTATATTAACATTAATCGAGTTGGAATAAATTATGTTAGTTTATAATTTGAATAGAAGGACTGAGGTAAAGGTCCCCTAGTAAACCCTTTTCTACATCATTTCAATTATAAATGATATTTGGTTTCTCTTTTGGATATATTGAATATCTGACCACTGTGACAAATATACTTCAGAATTATTCAGTCAGGAGGTGGGTGAAATATGGGTTGGGATATGGATTGCGCTATGCAGTGAAGGTGAGTGTGAGGGTTGGCAGTCCCCAGTGGAAACCTCTTCCCATTACCAAGCTTTTTGGTGAAAATTCACAACCAAACTGCGCATGTCTACGCTTTCATTATCTTTATGGGTTAACCCTTGTATTTACGTAAAGCTTTATAAACTGGTAACTCTATTCACCACCCTGTATTACTCTTACTAACTAATACTCCTCCTTATAACCTACTCCTACTAAACCTTATTACTTATCCTTAGTCCTGATTAAATAGCAAAAAAAAAAAACACTTAAGTGTTAAAACACACAATACTTAATCTAACACAAAATAAATCCACCAAGAGGTACAAAAGCTTAAATATGCATTTGTTTTCTTTAAAAAGGCTAAGAAAATCAGAGTCTGACAAAAAAAAATATGAATGTCCCGACTGAAATTTAGGACCCAGGTGCGTAAAAAAAGGAAAAATTAATATCAATAATGCATTTTACATATGTACAGAGAAACCTTCCTTGCTTCCCCTCTCTTCTCCATCCCTTCTTCCCTTTCCTTTACTTCCTTCCAGAAGGAAGGACAGAGTGAATATAGCCGTGATAGAGTCTATCTCGGCTCACCGACACCGTTGAGTCGAAAAAGAAGAGGAAGATATTACTAATTCTATTTAATTTTTGCGTATATAATGTCTTTATTTTATCTGCCTCCTTGGCCGTGATTGTAAAAGCGTTCGATTTCGGCACCGGAGGTCCGGGGTTCGCAGCCCGGGCTATGCTCAAAGATTTTATGAATAGTATCCGTATTAAAATGATTTCGCCAACTTTAATTAATTCTTAGAGTGTAGTAGATGCAACCCAACTGAGGTGGTTCCCTAAAACGGGCATTTTATTTGTTATTTTAATGTCTTTCTTTTAGCTGTTTTCTTTTAATTATCTGATGATGGCCTCATGTAGGTTGAAAGCGCTTTGAATAAATTTATAGTTTTGTGGAGAGACTCTTTTTTTCGTTCCTTTAATTAAGAACAACTCCACTGGTGCTCATTTAAAATCATATTGTTTACTTTCATTTTAGTTTTTATTCTGTAACCTTTTTATTTTGTATACTTTTAAGTTTATGATTTTCGCTTGTTCTGCACTGCTAATGGCTATATGCCGAAAGCCGGCTCAGTCAATTTATTTTGAATAGATAACGTTTAGTGGAGAGACGTGGTTGTTAGTGTTATTTATTTAAATAAGATATTGTTATTTTTTTTTTACTGTAACCGATAAAAATTAAACTTAACATTTTAAAGAATAATATTCTTGTGTTTATTTTTCATCCGTAAGTAGATAAAATAGTATATGGTACTATGCAAGAAAGAAAACATTGCCAATTCATGTCAGCGATTACATGCATCGGCTCCGCTTCTGCAGGCAAATCGCTATTCGCCGGACTCGGCTTCGCCTCGTTAGTCAAATAGGTTAATTACCTATTTTTAATAAAAAAATAAAAAGAATATTTGCATAACCTGCCCTCGCCTTCGGCTCGTCTGCAAAGTTCTATTTTGATGCCTGGTAGCATAATATAGTATTATTTACTTTGTAATTTTATTTTTGTAAAAAAAAACGTAATTAGAGATAAATATATTTTTTACAAAAATAAAATTACAAAATTAATCAATTAATAAAAAAGTCCGTACAGACCAATTGTGTGGTATAAGCTCAGAGATCGTGTATAAAATTATAGTTTTGTAATTTTTCCTTATAATAAAAAATATCTGCGTAATATCATCATATTAAAATTTATTGTTATTTTCACTTTTAAAAATATTTATAGGTTATTTTATTACACAACTCAAAGAAACGAAGGTGCTACACTACACAAAGTTTAGTATAGTATAATATCGGTTGATATTAAAAACAATATAATGAGACACCCAATTAAAAACTTGTCAGACAGTCTGTAAATTTTACAGTTTTCAATTTCCTCGTCAGTTTGAGAAAGTCTACCCTTACGAAGGAAAGTTTCTAACAATTTAGATTGAAACTTTAGAATTATTCCAACTTTTGTTTATTATTTTAAAGTTTATAAACAAATAGTTTGTGTTAAATATTAGTTTTGGAAATATTTAAGACGGATTTTACTTTGGTAATTTGATGTAAAGCTAGTGAGTAATTTTTCTCTTAGACTTTCATAACGGTTTGGTGTGTAGAAACTTTAAAGTTTTTGAAGAAGTTTATAATTAAAAACATATTTTCCATTAGCTTGAACCATTTAAAGCAGTAATGAACCTAAAAACACAACATAAACTGTTTATCTGAAAGTTTACAAACTATTTTTAATGAACCTAAAATCAAAACATGAACTGTTTATCTGAAAGTTTACAAACGATTTTTAATGAACCTAAAAACACAACATGAACTGTTTATCTGAAAGTTTACAAACGATTTTTAATGAACCTAAAAACACAACATGAACTGTTTATCTGAAAGTTTATAAACGATTTTTCTAAAAAGCAGTTTTTCTAAGCATGTTTTATGCAAAATGGAAGCAATAAAATTCTTTCAATAAAGCAGCGCAGATAGAACCTGTGGTGAAATTCTTCAAATCGCTCCTCTCTATATTAGCAATTAGGTTTGTTCAACACATAAACTGGATTACCCTACTCTACTCTGCACTGTTTTTCTTTACACTCAATTTTTTTGGAATAATCTAGGTTAAGTCGAGTAAACTCTGGATTAATTGTATGTACGAACAAGAATAAGGGTAAATAACCTTCCTGGGTTATCTAACCTTTCTAGTAAAACCAAGGATCTTGAATAAAGGGGATGACCCACTAAATCGATTTGCCATACAAAAAAGTTTCGATTAGCCATCGAAAACTAAAAAATAGAGAGGATTCGACACGAAACACACGTCAAAAACCAACTGGTTGGTACAAACTGCGCATGGATACAATTCTTATAACAGCGCAGGTCTTAAATTTTAGAGGCAAACTTACCTCTCAATGGTTTCCCATTGTTTATTGCTTGAGAAGGTTATAAACACGCTTATGGATATACTTGTCGTATTGAAACGAAACTGTGTACTTATTTAATAGGAATAATATACACTTGTACCAAATTTCAAATCAATTGGTCCATTCGAAGATGTTGCAACATTATCAAAACACGAATATACACCTATATATAGGGCCATTCCACAAAAAAAATACATTTTCAGACTCGATATCACCGATTTAATTATAACTTGGCTGACAGGAGGTCTTTGAAAATTCGCTTAATGATATAGTAACAAAAAACTTAATAAGAAAATAAAATTCTGGCGCGGTGGTCCGTATGTCGGGCGAATTTCCTTTTGTGCGTGTTTCCGTACTAAACAACAATCCTGGTTGGAAAGATAATTTTTATAGTTTTCTACATTATATAAGTTTACAACTACCAAATAAATAATTCCGGCGCGGTGGTCCGCTGTCGGGCGAATTTCATGTAGAATGCGTGTTTCCGTGCTTAACAACTCATTTCTTGCTTAAGGTTCCGGTTCATGCTTTAGAACCTAAGCAGTTACTCAATTGTCAAGCACTGCTCGTAACTCATTTTGTCTGTATTTTCCAAAGGAAATAAACATAATTATCCAGTTGGTTGTACAAAACTATGCCTCAAAAATTAGAATTACGCACTATTATTTGCACTAGTTTAAAGCTTAGTTACTTATCTTTAAGCTTCGTCAGTTATCTTTAAAGGTTTTAGCGCATTATATATACGGATTTGTGTCGTGGTCCGAGGTTCGAATTACGCCATGACGCCTATCCCAATAGGCGGATTTCCAAAGGAAATTCGCTAAAATAAGATCTTATTTGAACGAAGATATAATAGAAGGAAAAATAACAAGAATTGAAACCTAAAGTTATAATAACACTACCAAATAATATTAGAATTACTCACAATAACTTCTCCACTTTTAATGTAAAACCCTAAAAAAACTTTCGGGTGAAGAAATATGGAGAAGAAGAACAAGCAAAAAGTAGATGTTTGAACTTTTGACCTGGAAATTACCCACTCTATAGAGGTTAACATCATCCCTGGTTAGCATTAGGGGGCAACGTTAACCCGGGAAAATACAACAGAGGGGCAACAACAGCGGGAACCTGTAAACCACTGCATAGCTACACGAAATTAAATTTACCATTTTGTTCCTTTCCTCGTATTATATTGTTTTAATCCTTCTTCTTTCTCGAAATAATTTTAACCTTATTTCTTTTTAAGTTTTCTTATTATGTGATTCAAACATACCTTGTAAGTTTTTACAGTCTTAAAAACCAAGGCCGTTTTGCTACGTCTTTCATTTAAGATTAGAACATGTATTATCTAATATGGCATAGTGATAGTAATAGTAATTAGGGAGAGGTGATAAATCACCTAGCAAGTAGGCCACGGGCTGGTCAGCCATTCATATTCTCGTAGATTCTAACAAAAACACTTTTAATATAATAACTTCAGTAAGCGCAGTGGAATTTTCTTCAATAATATCAACATCAACCACGTCTTTCCACTAAATTTAGTGGAAAGACGTTGTTGGTGTTGATATTACTTTTAATATAGTTTTAAATTCATATAATCCAGATTAAGGGTTATGAAAGGAACAAATAAATGACAAATAGCAACTCATTCTCAGGACTGTTAGAGTAAAAGACAATGTTAGGATATCCCAAAGGTCAATGTAGAGAAACAGGGATTTCATAAATCCCAAGGAATTATTTCAGCAAAGAGTTCTTGCTCTGTAAATAATATATTTCAAATCCAAGGTCAAGAAAACAGGGCACCAACCCCAAGAGTCTAAAACAAACAATTTCCCAGGGAAAATTGCTAAACTAGTCTTTCTAAACGAATCTTTGGTCCTTTGTATGTTTAACCTTTTAATAAGTAAAAGACAAAGAAAAGAAAAGAAATTATATGCTGCTAATATAAATAAGCTTATATAGTGTAATATTAACGCAAAATCAAATATAAATAAGCTTATATAGTGTCATATTAACGCAATATTTAATATAAATAAGCTTATATAGTGTCATATTAACGCAAAATATACTTATTTATTATGAACTAAAAATACTAACTTCATTTAATCAAAGGAAAGTTAAAATTATTATATACCTTCAAATACATTAGTGTCTTCTTAAGCCTTTTTAGCGAATATCTATATAGGCATATTTTATAGAAAAAATTAACACTTTAACTTAACAATTATGTAGACCTCCAAATTAATATGAAAAATAACACTTTAATAGTTATGAAATCTCCAAATTAAAAGGAAAAATACTACTTTACAGTTATGAAGATTCCAAATTAATAGGAAAAAATACTACCTTAACAATTATGTAGACCTCCAAATTAATATGAAAAATAACACTTTAATAGTTATGAAGATCTCCAAATTAAAAGGAAAAATACTACTTTAACAGTTTGAAGATCTCCAAATTAATAGGAAAAAATACTACTTTAACAGTTATGAAGTCTCAAATTAATAGGAAAATACTATTTAACATATGAAGATTAATTAAAAGGAAAAATACTACTTTAACAGTTATGAAGATCTCCAAATTAATAGGAAAAATACTACTTTAACAGTTATGAAGATCTCCAAATTAAAAGGAAAAATACTACTTTAACAGTTATGAAGATCTCCAAATTAATAGGAAAAATACTACTTTAACAGTTATGAAGATCTCCAAATTAAAAGGAAAAATACTACTTTAACAGTTATGAAGATCTCCAAATTAATAGGAAAAATACTACTTTAACAGTTATGAAGATCTCCAAATTAAAATGAAAAAATACTACTTTAACAGTTATGAAATCTCCAAATTAATAGGAAAAATACTACTTTAACAGTTATGAAGATCTCCAAATTAAAAGGAAAAATACTACTTTAACAGTTATGAAGATCTCCGAAATAATAGGAAAAATACTACATAGGAAAAATACTACATAGGAAAAATACTACTTTAACAGTTATGAAGATCTCCAAAGTAAATATTGGATCATAAAAAGCGTAATATATCTCATCTTTAAACGTTAATTTGGCGAAAACATTTTTCTATTTAAAGAAAAAAATCTATAAAAAGAAATAACCAAACTTGCCTTTAGTAATTTCTATAAAAAGACAACAAAAGGTTAAAGGACAAAACTAAAAAACAACAAAATTAAAAGGCTAAAAATAAAATGATGTTTAATTAGATAAAAAGAAAATAAGGTGGACATAATTAACTCTACCACCTGAGTCTACTAAATTAAATTTATTTTTTTATTAGCTTTAAAACTAATAAGACTGACAACTCAGTTCTTTACTTTAGTAAGTAAACTTGACATCTGTCAGGTTGTGAAAGCTCTTAAATTCATTAACTTAAATAGAATGTAGTTAGTTAAAAAGGGACTTTTAATTTTACTTTTTTCAGAAATTTACGAGAGCGTTAAGTATTTTCGAAAGTGGAACTAAAGCATTCCACTCGGGGAGTAAATTGTTAATTAGAACCTTATTTTTCCTATATTTTCCTTTATTTAGTTAAATATTCTTAAAAGGAGTTAAAGCGAAAGGAAATTTCTCGAGAGGAAAAGTTCTTACTTAGAAAAGACGATAGGGTTAGACGTATAGAGTTTCTTAAAATAAATTTCAAACTCAAAAGAAATATTTGCATCTAGTTAAGATTGAAGAACAAGGGACGCTGTAATAATAGAAAGATGTTTATATAGATAAAACTATCTCCTGCATCCATTTGGATATGACATGGGGGTACTCAAATGAGGAATGGAATTTTGGCAAAAGATTGAATTTCATCATAGGATATTCTAAAAATGAAGAATAATTGCGCCGCCAAATTTGGCACTACTGGAAATAAGTCACACTAAATTGAAATAGGAACCCCTTTAAAAAACAAGCAAAACTTAATGAGCTTGAAGGGATATAATACAACATAGCATGGGGGGGGGGGGCTAACATAAGATTAGGTACCGTTGACACGTCCTCGCCATGATGAGATTCATGCCTATGGATAATGCCTATGGATAATGCCTGCGGATAATGCCTATGGATAATGCCTGCGGATAATGATGGATAATGCTGCGGATAATACCTATGGATAATGCCTGTGGATAATGCCTATGGATAATGCCTGCGGATAATGCCTATGGATAATGCCTGCGGATAGTCCCCCAACAGAAAAAGGTTTAAAAATTCTGGCGCGGTGGTCCGCATGTCGGGCGAATTTCCTTTGGATGCGAAAACTCAAACCCAGAGTACCTGGGTTCAAATCCTAGTAGGGACAATAATTTTTTTATCGTTTTTTTTACCTAATATAAGTTTACAACTAGAAAATAATTCTGGCACGGTGGTCCGCATGTCGGGCGAATTTCCTTTGGATGCGTGTTTCCGTGTTTTTTACATTATATAAGTTTACAACTACTAAATAAATAATTCCGGCGCGGTGGTCCGCTGTCGGGCGAATTTCATTTAGAATGCATGTTTCCGTGCTAATCAACCTAATTCTTGCTTATGTAAGAACCATGCCCATTGCGTGGTTCCGGTTCATGCTTTAGAACCTAAGCAGTTACCCAATTGTCTAGCACTGCTCGTAACTCATTTTGACTGTATTTTCCAAAGGAAATGCGCATAATTATCCAGTTGGTTGTACAAAACTATTCCTCTAAAATTAGAAGTACGCACTATTATTTGCACTGGTTTAAAGCTTAGTTACTTATCTTTAAGCTTAGTCAGTTATGTTTAAAGGTTTTAGCGCATTTCCTTTGGAAAATACAGACAAAATGAGTTACGAGCAGTGCTAGACAATTGAGTAACTGCTTAGGTTCTAAAGCATGAACCGGAACCACGCAATGGGCATGGTTCTTACATAAGCAAGAAATAGGTTGATTAGCACGGAAACATGCATTCTAAATGAAATTCGCCGACAGCGGACCACCGCGCCAGAATTATTTTCTAGTTTGTAAACTTATATTAGGTAAAAAAAATTCTGGCGCGGTGGTCCGCATGTCGGGCGAATTTCCTTTGATGCGTGTTTCCGTGCTTTTTTATATAAGTTTACAACTACTAAATAAATAATTCCGGCGCGGTGGTCCGCTGTCGGGCGAATTTCATTTAGAATACGTGTTTCCGTGCTAAACAACCATTTTCTTGCTTATGCAAGGACCATGCCCATTGCGTGGTTCTAGAACCTAAGCGGAAACACGTATTCTAAATGAAATTCGCCCGACAGCGGATTACCGCGCCGGAATTATTTATTTAGTAGTTGTAAACTTATATAAAAAGCACGGAAACACGCATCAAAGGAAATTCGCCCGACATGCGGACCACCGCGCCAGAATTATTTCCTAGTTGTAAACTTATATTAGGTAAAAAAACGATAAAAAATGATCGACCCTTCCAGGATGTGAACCCAGGTACCCTGAGTTTGAGTGGTTGTATTGACTCCGGACCACTGGCATTCATCTCAGAGGCCTAAAAAACATTGAAAACGACACCCTACTCGAAATTTAATTTTCAACGACCGTAATTTTAGTTTTCTATAATTTTTGTGGTTTTTTCGACTTTTTGGTAACTTAAAGTGGTCGTATCGACTTCGGACTGGTTTCATTCGATTCCGCGCCCAAAATTACATTGAAAACGACACCCTACTCGAAATTTATTTTTTATCGACCTAAATTTTGGTTTTTGGTAATTTACAATGGTTTTTTCGATTTTTAGGTCACTTAAAGTGGTCGTATCGACTTCGGACTAGTTTCATTCGATTCAGCGTCTCAAAAAACATAAATATTGACCTTTTCCGTGGCGAAAAATGTTAACCCTGAATTTTGCCGATTTTTTGAAACTTTCGCTGACTCAGCAAACCGGGTTAATGACGTCACCGAAACCTGGTTTTGAATAGGGTTCGTGTCCTCCCCAAGGTTGATTTTTGTACCAAGTTTAATCAAAAAATATTAATCCGTTCGAAAGATAGAGTGTTTACAAGAAAGTGTCTAGATATATATATATATATTATATATATATATATATATATACATATATATATATATATATATATATATATATATATATATAATATATATATATATATATATATATATATATATATATATATAATATATATATAAAGTTTCAAAAAAAGTATTTTTTCGTCATAAGGGACCTCTGAAACGGATTTGTGTCGTGGTCCGAGGTTCGAATTCCGCCATGACGCCTATCCCATTAGGCGAATTTTCAAAGGAAATTCGCTAAAAATTTTAACAAATAAATCTTGATTTATAAATGTTATTTTTATAACATTGATAAATTTAATTTATTTATGTTTAACTCTTTTTTTAAGCATTTTATTTTACCATTTCAAAAATGATAGCTATTTTGAAAGTTTTATTTTAATAATTTCTTCATAAGAGTACAATATTGTACTCTTATGATAAATTTTCAATTGTTTTTTCTGTTAACAATTTCTTCTTTTATTATTTTAATACTAATATCATATTCTAAAATTAAATTACTACAACTTACATTTTTTTCAATTCTATGTTATTTCATTTTTTCTTTGACCAGATTTTTTTAAATTTCAATAAAAGCCACTAGAGTCTAGACTGAGCCCTCACTCCAGCATTAGCTTTTGAGGGCTCACATTTTTAAAAATAATACTATATACTCACAAATTTGAATCCAGAGTAATGTAATTAATTATTGTTTTCTCGACTTTTGTAATTTAGTATGTAAATTTAAAAATGGAAATATACTATATGTATTATGTGGGGTGATAAAATAAAATAAAAATATAATAATATACAATACACCAACAGTTTTTGTTCAATTTATTGTTTAAATGAGTTGCTTGGTTAAAAATGTGGTAATTTAACGGAATCTAAAATGTTTTAGACAGACCTGTTCGAATTTCAATGAAGAAAAATCATTTAATTTTCAACTTATTTTTCGTTCAAATTATGAAGTTATTAAATAGAATTTAAGTAAATAATGATAATTTTATTAATCTAAACAGTCTTTTGTAATAGATTACTGGGTCAATTGCTAGTTTTAATTAATTTTTATGTACATACAATGTCTTTCTATTAAGAGTAGTGAATCCAATTTCAGGCAATTTAAGGCGTTGTGGTCAATACAACAAGAGATCAATTGATTCTTTCTTTTTATTAGATATATTAAAGAAGTACTCTTATTAATAAAACAATAACAATTTGCTTAAATTTCACGAAGTAATTTCAAAATTTGAATGAAAATTATGATGATGAACAACAAACACTTGAAAATTTATCCTTTTGATAATTTATTATTAGCACAAGACATTTTAAAATACAAAAATACGGTACGGATTATATCGGACCTTAGATCAGAATCACTACGCTCATCCTCTCTACTTCGGGCTCGCTTTGCTCGTCCTCAGAATACACAATTCGTTAAATGTATACGCAACACATCTTCTGACTCGCTTCGCTCGTTCTCAGATAGTGAATACATCCACTTAATTCCCAGCAGTCACTTATCCAGGCCCTGACCACGCTAGGCGTTGCTTAACTTTTGTGATCCAACGAAAATTATTGATCTACTTTTCATATTGAAACAAAACATGATGAACTTACCAATTTATTACTTAAAGGTATATACTTGTACAGAATTTCACTATTGAATTATTTTGCTATTTGGTAGCAAATAGCTGGATTATACCAGTTATTTCGTAAAATATTATTATTATTATTATTATTATTCTTTATTGGTTAAGTGACTTAATAAATAAGTATATAACAAGTCAAATAATACACAAATAATTAAATAAAAAACATAACACACAACTACATAGCTAACAATATAAAAAAGCACAATATATAATACAGGATTATATTATGCAATAAAATCCTGCAATGAATAATATGCTTTTTCTATCAAATATTGTTTTGTTTCTTTAATAAAAGAATTAATCTTTTCAAATGACCTAACTGAGTGAGGTAGTTTATTGTAACAACTTATAGCCAGATTGAATGGTGACGCATTAAATAATGATGTTCTACATTTTACTGGGTACAGATCCAACTTATTTCTAGTGTTCAAATTGTGCACGCTGGAGTGAGTTTTGAATTTGTTGAATAAATTAAACTAATACTGTTAATGATATGAAACTTGACACATATATTAATCTTATACATGACTACATGCGAGCTAAACCTCAATTCGATCGCATCATTTTTCTGCGCTTGATGATTTATCAAAATTTTCGCTGTCATTTTTGCATTAACATGCATAAAAAATTGTATTTCGAATAACACAACTACATTTATAGACTGATTTTTGCACAGTTTCCTGTAGCAGAAATACACTCGGAGCTACGATGATAACAGCCACATAGACAAAATACTTTGTGAAAACCACTTAGGAGGTCTTGAAACGGATAATTCGGGTGACATCCCGGTTTCGGATTTTTTTGCGAACACAATAGTTTTCCTATAAACCTGCGGTATAAAGGAGGAAAAGTAAAAAAGGATTAAATAACATTAAATGAACATATAAAAATATAATTCTAGGTAATGAGGTAATATTAATTAACACAATATAATTGTGCGAGAGACACCTAGGAAATGTAACAAGCAAAATGCAATGCTACATCTGGGAACTGTTCCATCATTCGACATTCGTCATCATTGATGGCTCGACATAATGTCATGTCCCACTCTGTTTCGTTACGTCTAACTCATCAGGGCGCCAACAGAGCCTGAGACGTAACGAAACAAAGTGGGACATGACATTATGTCGAGCCATCAATGATGACGAATGTCGAATGATGGAACAGTTCCCAGATGTAGCATTGCATTTTGCTTGTTACATTTCCTAGGTGTCTCTCGCACAATTATAGTGTGTCAACTATTCATGTTTTGCAAAACTCGGTAGTATCAAATGATATAATATTAATTAAATTAAAATTTAATATTTAATGAAAAAAAGAAAAAGCAAGTTTTTTTACTCGGATTTGAAGATTTGATATAAATTAATTCAACCGAAATGTTTCAATAAGAGAAAGGAATAAAGGAAGCTCGGAGTCCAAGTATTTGGATTTGGGATTGAGATTCAAATCTCCCGGGCATTTAACTCTATGGGGAACTCTTTTAGAGAGAAAAATTTTCTCTTATTTACCAAAAACTATTTCAAATGGAAAACTAGATTCATGAGAGTTTTACATAGAGATGTAATATCTTGCATGAAGTCATGGAGTAAAAAATGAGCAGAGAGTAATTAAAAGCAATACGGTCCTCAAATATAAATTTCCGTTTCTTTTTGGACCTTTCCTATATCTGTTAGAGGTATAACTGTTATAACTTAAGTAAGCGCAGTTGAATTTTCTACAATAATATCAACACCAAAAACGTCTTTCCACTTAATTTAAACTTTATGTGCTCTGCAACATTACTCTTTCAATTCATGGAGTCTGACAATTGAAAGATTCAACATCTCACCACGGCACTGTAGATGACATTATTGCCGAAAGCCGGCTCTGCAAAATAAAGTTTAAATTTAGTGGAAAGACGTTGTTGGTGTTGATATTATTGTATAACTCTTACATTTTTCTTGCACAAATATTACGTTGCAAAACATATCAGTCTGTACAATAAATTTCACGTCCTCAGTTGAAAAGAAAAACTAACACGCCTATTTGTGTGTATGTTTCTATGAGTAATATATCCTATATTTTACCAGTAAATCCCAGTAAAGTTACCAACTGCAGAAGGTTAATACTGCAGTTTAGAAAGCTTATGTTTCGGAGTTTTAATGTAGTTCTTTTAGTACATTTACAGTAGAAGCACGGACAACATTGATTTTCCTGTAGAAGCACGGTAAATGTCAACATTTACAGTAGAAGAACGAACAACATTGCTTTTCCTGTAGAAGCACGGTAAATGTAAACATTTCAGCGCAATAGCTATATAATTGTTATCTAACCCCACTAAATCAACTGCTGGGAGTTTAAATACTTAATTATTTTTATTTATTCCTCATTTATACCATAGGTATATACGAAACGTATTGTATTTGCAAAAAAAATGCGAAACCGGGATGTCACCGGAATCGGTAATTATCCGTTTCAAACGTTTTAAGGCCTCCTGAGTAGTTTTCGCAAAGTTATCTGTTTATATGTGTGTGAGTGTGTCTGTTATCATCGTAGCGCCCAGTGTATTTATGGTAGAGAATTGGAACTTTGCACAAAAATCACTACTGCTGTAGTTGTGATAGTCGGAAAATTATTGTTTTGACGTCATTAACCCACAATAAAAACATTATAAAAATTATAAAACACTGCAAAAAGATGCAATCCGATATATATATATATTATATATATATATATATATATATATATATATATATATATTATATATAAGTTTATCCACCCCAATACTGTGGATATAAGCATAAGCTGACTCATCAATATAAAGTAGTATAAAAGCCTAGACAGGAAGCGGCCACCTTCAGTCTAATTCTATAGTTACGTTTAGCTCCTTCTCTACGAAGTAAAGTTATTATTATTAGTTTCTAATTGTGATTATATTATTTGTGTTAATTAAATAAATCATTTTTTAAAAACTTAATTTGTTAAACTTGATAGTTAACTGGCGCAGTCGGCAGGATTAAGTTAGCGGAATTTGACAATCCCGGTTTGTTTTAACAATTAACTAACTTGAACCAAAATTTTTTTTAAAAGTGCTTGGATGATCGCGGCTGATAGACGGAATATGCTGGCAGTAACGGTCACCTTCTGTAAGTACTTTACCACTCAAATTTGTTCATTAAAGCGAGCAGTTCTCGTTTTATGAGAGTTTGACGAAAGGAATAGTGACATTCCACACATTTTTATAATTTTTCTTTTTACAAAAAAAACATAAACCAAATTTCTAATATTTTAAATAAAATTTAACTAATCTTTTTTAAAAAATTAAATAAGTAAAATATACACACTCTAAATTTTTTTTAAATAAAGTTAAATATTTAAAACCTCTTAAAAAAAGGATATATTGTGTACTCACAATTTTTTAAAATAATTAATTTCATATTACTTTCTTTATTTTATTTAAAGTTTTTATAATGGCAACCTTAAAGAAGGAATATTTAGAGATGGTGCCTGAATTTAGTGGCGAGGCACACTTACTACCTCGATTTCTGGAAATATGTGAAAAATTAGTTAATAAGTTTTATGACAAAGACGAAACGGACAATTTCCAAAATGAATATCTTATGTACGGGATATACTCTAAAGTAAAAGGACCCGCCGCGGAAGTAATTAGTACTTCGCGAGTAAAAACCTGGGAAGACTTAAAAACCGCACTACTTCACAGTTACAGTGACCGACGAGACGGGTATACCCTTGCAATAGAAATGTCGTGTATGAGACAGTACCAGACAGAAACACCTTTCGACTTCTACGCACGAGTACAGAAACTGTTAAACTTACAAATTCCCTACTGGAAGAATACTTGTGCTATCGCCGCCGAAGCAGAAATAATTTGCGAATATACGCGTAATTTAGCATTACGAGTGTTCCTTAAAGGTCTTAAAGAACCAATAGGTAGTCTCATGAGGACCAAGAACCCACCGGACCTGAACACTGCACTGAACATGTTGACAAATGACTTCCAGTTTCATTTAGAACAGCAAAAACAAAACATACAAACAAAAACAACCATTCAAACCTCCCCCAGGACTCAACAAAGACCATATACACAAAATAGGCAACCAGTAACAACTAACCAAACTTTTCGTACAAACCTAACCCTGTGACGCCTAATCAAAACCAATATGCTTTCGCTCGACCCGGTCCCAGCACATCTAACAATATTCCTAAACCATATGTGCCTACTCCGATGTCGATTTCGACGCGGAATACAGTGGCTAAAACTAACACTTTTAGATCAAATGATCAGATGTATAACATGGAAGACATTAGTTCAGCAATAGACACAGTTAACGCGGTAAATACTGACAATTTAACTGAAACTCAAGACACAACATGTGAACTACAGACGGACACACAAACCTATTACCCTGATGAATTGTCAGTATTTTTTAGAGAATCTGGCCTTGGACGAAAATTTGAGCTCATGAGTTTATATAACACCGAGAGTTCACTTCCGTACATCATTACAAAAGACAACCTTAAAATTTTGATCGATACAGGAAGTTCCAAATCTTTTATTATTCCTGACATAGCCCAGAAATTTTTCCCTCAATCAATACATACTGATCCATGTCAGATTGCATCTGCCCATGGTTGCTCAATTCAACAATTTAGTACCTTGGTGCCAGGTGATAAATTTTATCAGACTCGACCGATGACACTCAAATTTCATTTGTTTAAATTCCATACATATTTTGACGGACTTTTAGGACTTGATAATCTAAGACTTTTACAAGCTACAATTAATCTAACAGAAAACCAACTAAAAACATTAGGTGGTCCAATACCAATACAGTACCGTACCACGAATAATAATAGTACTCATACTACCGCCATTAGTTCTCAAATAAAACCTATAAAATTACATAAAAATACAAAAACTCAACAAAAACAAACAAAAACCGAGACACAGACTAAACCAACAAAACAAAGAAAATCAGAAAGACCACAGTAATACAACCTCAACCGAACAAGTTTTAAAATTCAGGTACAAAATATCAAGAACGGTACAGCATTAATGCCTAATGTACAGATTAATCTATTAGAAATTCCAGAAGGAATACTCAAAGTGTCTAATAACATGGCTTATTGTGTAATACGAAACCAAACAGATGACTCGCAAATCATTCCTAACCTGACCCCCTTTTCACTGCAATCTTTCTCTGATTTTACGGAATTAGAACCAAACGTACATTTTTTTGATATAAAAAAAGCTACATTTGACATTTCGAAAATTAGAACAAATCATATGAACTCTGAGGAGAAACGTGAAATAGAAAAATGAGTCAACGAATTTTCGGATATTTTCCATACATGAGACCAACCTTTATCCTTTACAAATAAAATCAAACATAACATTACTACGACAGACGAAATCCCTGTATACACTAAGACTTACAGATATCCTGTTATTCATAAAAAAGAAGTACAATCCCAAATAGAAGACATGTTACGGCAAAACATTATAAGACCATCTCACTCTCCCTGGAACTCACCTTTATGGATAGTTCCAAAGAAATTAGATGCTTCTGGTAAACAAAAATGGAGAATTGTTTTGATTACCGTAAGCTTAACGAAAAAACAGTGGACTGCCCCTTCCCAATTCCATGCATAACAGACTTACTAGACCAACTAGGCAACTGTCAATACTTTTCAACAATAGATTTAGCTTCCGGATTCCACCAGATTGAACTAGATGAGAGTAGTATTCCCAAAACTGCATTTAGTACGGAAAATGGTCATTTTGAATTTGTACGAATGCCCTTTGGCCTTCGAAATAGTCCGCGTACCTTTCAACGTGTAATGAATGACATGCTTAGAGGAGTGCCATGTGCAGTATATTTAGACGACATCATTGTGTTCAGCACCAATTTAGCACAACACTTATTACGATTAAGACAAGTTTTTGAAAGACTTAGACAGGCTAACTTTAAAATTCAACTTGACAAGACAGAGTTTTTAAAGAATTCCGTTGAATACCTAGGACATGTAGTCTCACCGGAAGGAATCAAACCAAAACCCTGCTAAAATTCAAGCCATTCAAAATTACCCCCTCCCAAAGACACAAAAGAGATTAAAGGCTTTGTGGGCCTTCTCTCATATTACAGAAGATTTTTAAAGGACCTAGCACGACTAACAAAACCGATGACAAAGTACCTTAAGAAAAACACAAAGTTAGATTTAAATGATCCTGAATATGTGCAAAGTTTTCATACGTGTAAAAATTTACTAATTAACGAACCAATCCTACAATACCCTGATTTTTCTAAACCTTTCATCCTCACTACCGACGCTTCAAACGTAGCACTAGGAGCTGTGCTAAGTCAAATTAAAAACGGTAATGATCTACCAGTAGCTTATGCTAGTAGAACTTTAAACACCGCTGAGGCAAATCTCTCAACGATTGAACGGGAACTATTAGCAATTGTCTGGAGTGTAAAATTTTTTAGACCTTACCTCTATGGGCGGAAATTTAAAATTTTCTCGGACCATAAGCCTTTACAGTGGTTATTTAATCTCAAAGAACCCAACTCTAAACTTATGCGGTGGAGACTCAAGTTAGAGGAATATGACTTTGAAATAATTTACAAAAAAGGCTCACATAATCTTAATGCTGACGCTCTCTCCAGAGTAGAGATAAACGTAACAGAAGATGACGATAAATTTCTAAGTGACTTAGTTAGAGACAATTTATTTCCACCGATGACTGACCAGACACCTGGACCGTCAAACTTAGCTCAGGACATCACTGACACTATCCGAACTATCAGTACTCCCCAACCATCGACCTCACACAACGATAATATAGAAACTGAATCACTTTTTGTACACCCGGATAACGACCCACAGAACATAAATGATGACGACGATGACGATCACACAGTACACTCGAATGCAATAGGGAACACATCAATTACCATCCCAATACTTGATGCTCCAATCAATCATGGTACTAATCAAGTACTAATTTCCCTAGTGGATCATAGCCCTGCTGCGGTAAAAATCGATAAGCTATTTGACACTAAGACTAGGATGCACGTTCAATTTTCAAAGAACCAATTCGAACAAGACGTAATTAAATTTATACAAACGTATATTGTTCCAAAGAACAGGTATTGTCTATACTTTGAAAACGATGTATACGAACGTTTCTGTGAAATTGTAATGAGAAATTTTACTCACTCACAAATTGAGTTTGTTAAATATACTCAGAAACTTGTCGATGTGACCAATCAGAACAGTATTATCGAGATAATAGAGAACAACCATTGTTAAAAACTAACCATAGAGGCGTAGACGAAACAGACAATAAAATTAAACGTACTTACTATTGGCCTAATCAAAGGAAATCTATTCAAACTTATATAAATAAATGTACGGTGTGTCAAGCATCAAAATATGATAGACATCCTCTTAGGTTAGAATTTAACATAACACCGACCGCCACACGTCCTTTTGAAATTCTACACATCGATACCCTAACTCTAGAAAAAGATAAATTCCTGACAATCGTAGACTCATTTTCAAAATACGCTCAAGCGTATCGCTTAAATGCTGCGCAAGGTATAGAAGTAGTTAATAAACTTATAAATTTCTTCACCCACCACAATATTCCAAAACAAATAGTCGCTGATAACGGTCTCGAAATAAGTAATAGCCTTGTTAAAGAATTACTTGATCTGCACAAAATAAATTTACACCTGATCAGTTCACAACATCCAGAATCCAATGGTGTAGCCGAGAGATTCCATTCAACTCTAGTAGAGCATATCAGGTTACTTAATAATAGAGAAGAATTCAAACAAGAGCCTATTGACATTAAAGTGAATATGCAGTGTTGGCATATAATAACTCACTACACTCCGTTACAAAATTAACACCATTTGAAATAATATCCGGTCATATAGAATCGAACCCTCAACTAGACATTGACTTAGAAAAACAGCTGACGAACGACTACATCATTAAACACAGAGACAAAACAAAACTACTTTATACACAAATTAATGACAAAATTGCAAGCACTAAAGAAAAAGTAATTAACAAAGCCAATGAAACCAGGGAAACACTTCCGGAAATACCCAAGCAAGTTTTTGTCGCTAACAAACAAAAAACACAAAAGAAATAACAGATAAACCCGAAACTATCACGACAATAAACAAAGACAAGAAAACTGCGACTATACAGCCTCAACACTACAATACCAGACAGAATATCCATTTGTCTAACATTAAACGACCCAGGAAAGAAACTTATAAATTTCCTGTTACAGATCCATCTGCTCAATCGGACAAGGGACAGAGTTCAAAGAACTGACTAATAATCTTGGAATACTGCCCATAAAATTAGGACCAGCAAGACTTGAGACTTCACAACACACGTTGGTGCATTACTACAGACTGAATCCTCTACAATCTCAGTTAACACACCTTACGACCCAATACTTTAAAAATTGGATAGTATTAAACTAACAAACTCTAACTTAACCGAACTTTCGAACTACTTTAAACTAATCGACTATACCAGAAATTTAATTAGTGATAAGATTAATAATATAGGATTAAGAATGTCTACGCATAGAGCAAAGCGTGGACTAATAAATGGATTAGGTAGCATAGTTAAATTAATTTCAGGGAATTTAGATAGTAACGATGGGGAAAGGTATGATACAATTATAAATCACATTGAAACTAACGAACACAGAATCGAGAGCCAAATAGCCCAACAATATTCAATTAATAAAGAATTAATCGTAGCCTTTAATAACAGTATAAAAGATATTCAATTTAATACTTTAGAAGTAAAATCTAAATTCCTTCAATTAAGTAATAGTGTAAAACAAGGTGCCACTGAAATAGAAATTCTAAATAAAAAAGACTTATTAAATCAAATACAAATAATTTATAACGAAATTTTGAATCTCTTACAAGACATTGAAAACTCAGTAACATTTTGTAAACTTAAAACTCTTCATCCAAGTATAATAACATCTCATGAGTTATATACAGATTTAATGAAAATATCAAAACACAAACTAAATGGAGAGCTGCCCTTCGAAGTAACATATGAAAATATTCTTAACTTTGAATCTGTAATAAAAATTAATTGTAAGTTAAATCCTGAACAGATTACATTTTACCTAGATATACCCCTTAACTCTAAAATAAAGTATGAACTTTACCATTTACTACCCATACCTACCAAACATAAAAACAATTATGTCACTATAATTCCTGAGTCAAAATACTTATTAAAATCTGAGAACGATAAAATAGAGCCTTTGAATGGTATATGTGCTAAACAAGGGTGTACCAATGCTCACAAGACTTGATCGCAGCCAACGAAGCAACTTGCGAAAAGAACATCATCCTGAAGGAAAAATCTGAGCACTGTCGATACATAAATCTCAATATTATGAACAATGATCTTCAATACATCTCAGAAATTAATCAATATTTAGCAATATTCATTAACCGGACGAATTACAAATAAAGGGTACAAAAATATTGAACTAAATCCCTACAAGGAATATTTTTAATTCCTGAAACCAATACAAAGATATTCTACAAGAAAACCCAACTTATCTATAAATTAAAATCTTTTGCTCAACACACATCCTTCCAGAAATAGAATTAACGCTGACAGCAGCACAAAGACCTAATATCACGTTAGATCTTAAATCTTTAGCTCTAAGAGACTTAACTCTTCTGCCAGCTTATCCAGTAGAAGACACAACATATACTCATCATATCACCAGCATTTTGACAGGACTTCTCTACGTCATCCTGATCATCCTGGTAATAATCATTATCATCCATCGAAGGAAAATCTTCAACCTGTTCAACCAACTTCAACCAACTCCACAACCTGCAGAAAGGACAACTCCGCCTACAAGACTTATCCTACCCGGGGATGCTTCATTCTAAGGATGGAGGAGTTATCCACCCAAATACTGTGGATATAAGCATAAGCTGACTCATCAATATAAAGTAGTATAAAAGCCTAGACAGGAAGCGGCCACCTTCAGTCTAATTCTATAGTTACGTTTAGCTCCTTCTCTACGAAGTAAAAGTATTATTATTAGTTTCTAATTGTGATTATATATTTGTGTTAATTAAATAAATCATTTTTTAAAAACTTAATTTGTTAAACTTGATTTAACTATATATATATATATATATATATATATATATATATATATATATATATATATATATATATATATAATATATATATATATATATATATATATATATATATATATATATATATATATATTATATATATATATATATATATATATCAAGATTATGAAAACTTAGTCTGGCAGTGGGGCACGTACTGTTTTCTAGTTATTGAAATTTATAGTAAAGCCACAGCCTTCAGCGGATTAGACACAAAATGCCAGCACTAGGACTCATAAGGTATAGAACACTATCTTCTATCTATGGGAGATAGCAAAAAAGGCCCAAAAACACGCGGCCTACTTGCTAGGTGATCAATTCCTCATTACTATCACTATGTACCACTATGTCTTGTAATAATGAGAATTTCCACCATAAAAAATAAGAATATCAAGGAGCAAATCTGATAGAGGAATAAAAATATAAGAAAAAAACATTGAATTTATTGATATTAAATAAAAATTTAAACTTAGAATATAATATAACACACGGCTAAAGTCAATTGACAGCCCGCCAAAATCTCAATGCTTTCAACCCTCTTTTTTTAACAGAAAAATCCCTTCTTTTAAGCAACAAAAAAATTTCCTTTCTTTGGCAACACTGTAAGTCAGGTTATGTTTTGAATTGTATTATTTTTTTATTTGATATCGTATTTTTTAAAAATTATTTATTTACTTTTTAAGTAGGAATATTGTTAAATCTTATAAATTTACCAACTAAGTGTTGCTTTAAATTTGTTCGGGAAGTATGAATTAAGTGGAGTTAAAGTTGTTAATTACGTAATGCAATGGATCATAATAGTTCTATGATAAAATTTTGACGATTTAAATAAATCGTCAGCTATAATTACTTTTTTCCAAAACAAACTGCTTTTTTGTGTCAAGTTTGTATAATCGAATGCGTATTGTTTCATTATGCATTCATGACTTAAAAAAGTCAAGACTGTCATCTATTGAAAGACATGGCATTTTCCAAAAAAAATTTGTCTTTTGGTTGACAGACCACAGACCCTGACGCTGTACTCAAATAGCAAGAAATGCTTGAAGAATACGTCAATGTCAATGCGTCAAATATAGGCACTCAGATCATATTACAACTCCGCAATAATTGGATGAATTGAACAGATTGGAATGAAACGAAACGAACTCAAACAGATCTCATTAAAAATAAAAGCGAAACGAGGTTACAAATATTTACCACCAGTGTTGCCTTTTTATGATTTTATTTACGGAAAAGGTATTTTTTATACCGAGTTTGGCATGAGGTGGAGGGGAAAGAAGCGTGGTCGGTCTAAACCAGAGACTATAGATACTTAAACAGTAAGACTGTCGACTCAATGGTGGGAAAATTTGGATTCCGGTCGACGCTAGCGCTGCGGCGGACCTACCTTTGAATTGAGTGGGCGTGTCTTAATTTCCCGCTTTATGCCCACAGTCAGTTTGAAATTTAATTTTTATACTTTGTATAGTTATACTTCTAACTAACCCTACCACTTTAATCTTACACAGAACACTTGTGATTATTTTTCTTGTAATCACTTGTGATTATTACTTATGATTATTTTTTTATTTATTAAGTTTTTCATTTAAGTAATTTATTAATTTAATTGATTCAATCAGGTAATAATGAAATAGTGGCTAAAGTTTTACAGGTGCTAAAAGATAGATTTTGGCATTTAATGCAGTCTGTATTTTAATTACATTGGCGAGATGCGCACATGTAATTACCTGATAAAATCGACTAAATCAATCAATTAATTAAATGAAATATACTTATCTGCCATCATTAGCGTTCTCTGGAAGTTTTAAAAAGGTTTCTATTTACTTTAGTTTCTGAATTTTGGAAATACAGAACATGCAACGGCCAACCGTTTTTGTAAAAATACGTACAGAAAACAATCAATTTATATAATAATAAATGTAGCTGTCATAACCAAGAATTGTCATGGTATTCATAAATTATTTATAAAAATATAATCAGTCATTTTTGGAAAGCTATTGGGGTTAGTTCATAAGTTGTCCGCACCGGTCCGCCGCAGCGCTATTTTTAGTAGCTTGCGATAATCGAATCCAAACTTTTCCTCATTTAAGTTAACCCCCCCTGGTCTAAACCAATAGAATTCTTTCCCTCACAGATTTTTGGCGCGCTGCCAATTGATTTTAGCCTTGCGTCGTATTATAATCATATATCAGAAGGAGTCATAAACTATGTCAGATCATAATCCGTGCTAAAATAACAGTAGGGGATTAGAGTAAATAATATTTGTTTGAGTCCTGACAGGTCGGAATATACTTAAGAGCAGGGTGGGTTAACTTAAATGAGGAAAAGTTTGGATTCGATTATCGCAAGCTACTAAAAATAGCGCTGCGGCGAACCGGTGCGGACAACTCATGAACTAACCCCAATAGCTTTCCAAAAATGACTGATTATATTTTTATATTTAAATTCATGAATACCATGACAATTCTTGGTTATGACAGCTACATTTATTATTATTATAAAATTGATTGTTTTCTGTATGATTTTTCACAAAAACGGTTCGCCGTTGCATGTTCTATATTTCCAAAATTCAGAAACTAAAAGTAAATAGAAACCTCTTTAACACTTCCAGAGAACGCTAATGATGGCAGATAAGTATATTTCATTTAATTAATTGATTGATTTAGTCGATTTTATCAGGTAATAACATTTAATCACATGTGCGCATCTCGCCGATGTAATTAAAATACAGGCTGCATTAAATGCCAAAATCTATCTTTTAGCACGTGTAAAACTTTAGCCACTATTTCATTATTACCTGATTGAATCAATTAAATTAATAAATTACTTGAATGAAAAACTTAAAAATAATCACAAGTTTCTGTGTAAGATTAAAGTGGTAGGGTTAGTTAGAAGTATAACTATACAAAGTATAAAAATTAAATTTCAAACTGACTGTGGGCATAAAGCGGGAAATTAAGACACGCCCACTCAATTGAAAGGTAGGTCAGCGCTAGCGTCGTCCGGAATCCAAATTTTCCCACCATTGAGTCGACAGTCTTACTGTTTAAGTATCTATAGTCTCTGCTTAAGAGGTCGTGAAACATAATTGTAAACAATTAGAGTACGAAAATATTTTTGACAAGTTTCGACAAAAAGTTACCTACTAAGATAAGAACTGGTTTAAAACTTTACCTCTTTCATCTTTATTTACAGGAGAAAAAACTTTTTGGCTTTAGTTCTCATGAAGGTTGTAGTATAATGGAGTTGCCTTAGACACCTGAGTCTGCACCTTTATGATTTATTCAAAATTTATTTGGAATCCCCCGAGCTTGAACCACCCCCACACTGAGAAAGATTATCTTTCTCAGGGAGGAGGATATAATACAACCCCGTAGGATTTATCACTATGTTCTTTTTCTTCCTATATCATTTTTTTAGACTTTCTTTTCATTTTTCTTCAGCTTTTATTAAGAGGAAATGTAGCAGATTTATTTTGATTCATTTTACAACCAGAGATAGGGGTATTCCGTTCAATTTCTTTAACAAAAAAGAAAAAGGTAAAGAAAACTCTATGCTTAGTACGACAGTCTCTCATATTATGACAGGTATGTTTGTTTTCGGATAAGTATACAGAAAGTACGGAAAAGCGTTTTGGTTTTATTTGTCATTATTATCGCATATATGATTACTCAAAAACACTAAGTAACGAAGACAAAAACCTTAGATACTCGAGTTCATACCCTGGATTGTTTTCTTATTGTATTTTAGTAAAACACTCGGTTTTAATCAAGTTGACAGCGTGGGAATAATGCGGGTGCCAATAAGGTTAGTTCTGGGTGGTAAACCACTCCCACGATTTCATACCAGGCCAACCTTATTAGTCCTTTAACAATATTTTCCTATACTGTCAACTGATTATAACCGCGTGTATTACTATGAATCATGGAAAAGAGATTTTTGCACACTTTAGACAATACTTTGACTAGAAATATATTGGAGATCCGATATGTCAGTTTATTACATCGGATTAGCTTTGCTCATCCCATCCTCCCTACTTCGGACTTACTTCCCTCGTTCTCAGAGTATACAAGTCGCTACAATTTATACTGAAACGCGTTTTAAGACTCGTTTCGCTGGTCCCCAGATAGTAAATACATCCCAGCAGTCATCCATCGAGGCACAGACCACATTCGAAGTTGGTTAACTTATCAGGGCTATACTTGTCGTATAGAAACGAAACTTGGTGTACTCAGTTATTACGTAAAGACGTACGTTTGTACCGAATTTCTACTCAATTGGAATATTTTCCGATTTTTTACAATTTTTTAAAAAACGTATACAAGTAATTTAATTAATATTGAACTAATGTTGACGATGAGATGAAAATTGGAACACGTTAGTCTTATACATAGCTTATAGTCTTATGTGTGCCAAATCTCAAAATTATCGCAACATTTTTCCGAGTTTAATGATTTTTCGAAATTTTGTAGTTACTATTGCGGATTAATGACATCATAAAAAATATTTTCCTGATAGCACAACTGTATGTGTAGAGCAGGGGGGGTTAACTTAAATGAGGAAAAGTTTGGATTCGATTATCGCAAGCTACTAAAAATAGCGCTGCGGCGGACCGGTGCGGACAACTCATGAACTAACCCCAATAGCTTTCCAAAAATGGCTGATTATATTCTTATATTTAAATTTATGAATACCATGGCAATTCTTTGTTATGACAGCTACATTTATTATTATTATAAAATTATTGTTTCCTGTGTGTATTTTTCCTAAAAACGGTTCGCCGTTATATGTTCTGTATTTCAAAAATTCAGAAACTAAAAGTAATTAGAAACCTTTTTATAACTTCCAGAAAACGCCACTGATGGCAGATAAGTGTAAATTTCATTTAATTAATTGATTGATTTAGTCGATTTTATCAGGTCAAATGTAATTATATTAAATCACATGTACGAATCTTGCCAATGTAATTAAAATACAGGCTGCAAATGACAAAATATATCTTCTACCACGTGTAAACTTTAGCCACTATTTCATTATTACCTGATTGAATTAATTAAATTAATAAATTACTTGAATGAAAAACTTAAAAATAATCAGAAGCGTTCTGTGTAAGATTAAAGTGGTAGGGTTAGTTAGAAGTATAACTATTCAAAGTATAAACATTATATTTCAAACTAACTGTGGGCAAAAAGCGGGAAATCAAGACACGCCCACTCAATTGAAAGGTAGGTCCCCCGCCGCGCTAGTGTCGACCGGAATCCAAATTTTCCCACCATTGAGTCGACAGTCTTACTGTTTAAGTATCTATAGTCTCTGGTGTTGAGTAATTACTGTATAAAGTTTCAATCTCTAGCACGTCAATTCAGGAGCAGGTCAATCGATATGACATTTAGAACGCTGTTGGATCAAATTATGACGTCACTTGTAGTTGTCATCTTAAAAAGAAGATCCAATTTGTAGTTGATTATCTTGTTGTTGATATAGGAGCACATCAGTCGGCATAAAATTCAGAACGCAGTTTGATCAAATTATGTCGTCATTGTACTTGTAGTTGTCATGTTAAAAAGAAAGAATCAAAAAAATATTTATGTGTTAACATTTTCATTGGAGTTCGTTTCCCTTTGTAATGTGTTTCTGTATTTTATGTAATGTTTTTAGCCGGCTTGTTAACTGTAAATTTATTATCTAGTTATAAATTTGATTAATATATTAATAAATAATTATTAATAACTTGTTTATGAATATCAAGATAATTTGATAATTTTTTCATAACCTGCATATTAAAACTTTTACTTTGTACATTCATATTAAAATTACTCTCAATAAAATTATCTGTTGAAAGCAACTATTATACTTTGATTTCATTGCCCTATGATGCATTAATATGCTTATTTATTCATTAGATTCATGTTATGGTGCATATATAACTGGTGTCGTCAACACATCATTAAAACATCGATATTTTTTAACCTTCATAAGTAATATCGATCAAAATTTATTTAAATAAATGCAAATTTTGTTTTTAAGAGAAGCATCTTTCTTATAGAACGATATAATTAAAGAAAAAGAGAAGATGTCAGTTCTATAAATCGAATAAATTTATTAAGCAATAATTATTTTAATCACATTTGGTCATCTTCAGGCTTAAAATAACAGTGTTAAACAATTTAACAAAAACAATAAACAAAAGGTTACGTTTAGGATAAACTTTTTGTTTATTGTTTTTGTCAAATTTTTTAATACTGTGTTATTTTAAGCCTGAAAATGACCCAAATGGGATCGAAATAGTCATTGCTTAATAAATTCATTCGATTTATAAAACTGAAGTCCTCTTTTCTAATAATAATAATAATATTAATAATAATATGCAATAATAAAATAATAATAATAATAATAATAATAATATATATATATATAATAATAATAATATAATAATAATAATAATAAATAATAATATATAAATAATTTGTAAGTATATATATAAATAATATAATAATAATAATAATAATATGCAACAATAATAATAATATATAATAATTTTTTTAAATAATATAATGAATAATAATAATAATAATTATTATTATTATTATAATAAAATGTTATATATTTTCAAGATAGCCAGTAATGCACGCCACAGAAACATTTATAAGTTTATAACAACTTATGATTAAATATTAGAATTTAGTTGAAATCTAAAATAACCTTTTATATATTCCTAAAACGTAAAATATATTTAATTTTCATGTTAACAGGAAAACGTTATTTACTTTAACATTTGTGATTGGCAACATGCATTATTTATGTCTAAGCATAGGAACTCACTAAGTAACAACTAAAATAACCGGTACATATCCGATCAATTTCAATTCATGTATTTGAGGCTCCTATCTATAATTTAAGAGGTTTTAGAGCAAATAGAGAGGAGATAGAATTCAGCTTTTACCGAAATAAATGAGAGAATTTTAGAAAGTATTTGCTAGGGTATAGTGAATTTTACGTTTGAGATAAAAAGCAGATACAAAGTGATAGTGATTTTCACCAAGTGTTTCGTACTGTAGACCACTGAACTGATTTTATCTCCCTCACCTTCCAAATAACGGATACAAATTTGGTCCCTAAAAGCTACGATAGAGATGTCTGTCCTTGTTGTACAACAGAACTTTTCTCAACCCTCTATGTTTCAACTTACATTATGTAACCTACAAATTTTATACAGGTCTAACTCGTATTTCCTTCTAAAATTTATCCGGGGAAAATGTAAAAGTAACGATTTCGAAATAACGAAGGACAGTTCATTTACTTCACGCTGCAAACTTCAAACGAGTAACTACGCGGCATTATTGAATTATAGATGTTTAAAAAATCTGACAATGTACTATTTTTATTTTCTATCCCCTATTCCTTGGTACGCTTTATAGTAGCAAATATCAAATTGCTTTCTTCAAAAATGTATTTATCATTACAGAAATAAAACATTTCGAAAAAATTAAAGGCAGAAAATAGATAATTATGTAAGTGTGGGGATACTCCAGAGTAGATTTCACGTAGCAAAGTTTATCATTACACATCAATTCCAGTCAAATCCAACGAGCTTCAATCAAAGTTCTATGAGAGGAAGAACATTGCATTTTTCATTTTTTTTTTACTATAAAAATGGTTTATAGAGCTAATTTGAAACGTTTTCTTTTATCTAAATTTGGTTTATAGAGCTAATTTGAAATGTTTTTTTTCTATAAATGGTTTATAGAGCTAATTTGAAATGTTTATTTTTGAAAAATGGTTATTAAGCTCATTTGAAATGTTTTTTTTATCTAAAAATGGTTTATAGAGCTAATTTGAAATGTCTTTTTCTAAAAATGGTTTATAGAGCTAATTTGAAATGTTTTGTAAGCAAGAACAGTTCTCGAGAATAAATATTAAATATCATGTTTTTCTCGTAAGTTTGACACGTATGAAAAAGAAACTGAGTTCCTTAATCTGCATCGAGTTTTAAAAATATAGACGTCAATATCTTCTTGATAATGTTGCAATAATTGTTACACTAAAAAATCGGGTTCGGGGCACCTCAAAGCATTTCTTTAACATAATGATTTACTCTATTAATAACTTTCGGGCTAGCGTAGCGAACTCCAGTTTTTACTTTTTTCTCACTATCAACCTTTTAAGGGCAAGCGTACCGAGCCCTAGTATTCACATTTCTCACCATTAATATCGTTCACATTTCCTTACTATTAATCTCTATAGGGCGAGTTTAACGAGAGGGTACTTGACACTTCGGGAAGTGATCCGATGTTTCTAAAACACGAAAAAAGAACCCCACACTTAATTTGATAGCAGGTTTCAACTTTATTTTTCAACATTCATTCACATCAGAAATCAGTTACAAGATTATTGAAAAGAGTTAAGACGGTAAAGTCATATTATAATGCAAAATGATTCACTGAATAATTTACACAGTTTGTGGAAATAAGTTTAGAACATTGATTAAACTTACCTAATCAATAGTTCCTAGTTCGAATTAAATAATCAACTTAAGTTAGTCGTATGCTTCCAGATCTTGCCTGAGTTGAAGTAAAACTTTTCAAAGTCCTCACTCAAACGTATAAAATATTTATGATTACCGCTCGACATTTTTTATTTAACTTAAATGATTAAAGTTAAGTTAGGATAAGAAATTCTTGGATCTAAGGAAAATCTAATTTTACGGTCTATGCTGAGCGAATGACTGCTATAATAAGTGAAGCTATGTTAAACTTTTTTTAATCTAGTTATTTTATTTACGACTCCCAAATGTTGTTGAGAGAAATGAGATATATATATATATATTATATATATATATATATATTATATATATATATATATATATATTATATAATATTTTGGTTCCTAGACGTTTCTTTGGAACACGATAACACTTTCTCGGATCGAAATAAACCTTGGAACGTAAATCAACCTAGTTTATGTACCGAACCCTATTGTTTATAAAGTATTTGTGAAGTCACAATTTTGACCCCACGAACGAAAATCCCAAATCTTTCAAAAGTGTTTAGATCGGGCTGAAATTTTTTATTATTTGTATTCCTTCCGGGATTACTTGATTGACATATATAAAATTATGTAAACAGATCACTTTTTTTAACTGATACACTTAAAATTCGTTATATCGCGGCAGTATGCAGTATATACTAGTTACATGATAAACTGGTATAGGACAAAAACCATGTGGCCACGGGGAGGCACCAGAGCCGCAAAGCGGCTCCCAGGGCACACACAGCGCTGGTGCCTTTTGTTTATAAAAGGAGAAGTGTACGACACCTAGGAATCAGGGCTTTATAAGTTTCTACATTTAATAACTGCAAGGCTAAAATTGGTAACAACACAGAAAATTGGTACCCATATCGACTAGACATTTGATAGAGTCTGAGTACACTAATAAATGTTATTTAATGTACGGCTACATAGTGTTTTTAGCGAACTTCCTTTGGAAAAAAAATCGCTAATGGGATAAACGTCATAGCGGGAGTCGAACCTTGGACCACGACACGAATCCGTTTCAGAGGTCCCTAATGACGAAAAATACGGTTCGCGAAACCTGATACACACACACACACACACACACACACACACAACACACACACACACACACACACACATATTATATTATATATATATAATATATATATATAATATATATATGATATATTATATATATATATATACTGTATGTATGTATATGTATTCCTAGTCACTTTCTTGAAACGAGCTACCTTACGAACAAATTAATATTTTTTAATCAAACTTGGTATAAAGATCAAGGGATCAAATCATCCGGTTTATGACGTCAGCAGATATAGCTCTCTCAATTCAATTATCAAACAATACTCGATTTTATCTGTATTTTTCAAAGGAAATGCGCATAAACCTTTTAAGAATTTAACCATGAAACCAACAACGCACTAAGCTAGTGCAAATGGTGGTGTGCACAAATTTTAAAGACATAGTTTTGAATTAACAACAGATTAATTATGCGCATTTCATTTGAAAAATACAGAAAAAATTAGTTACGAGTAGTGCTTAATAATTGAGTAATTAATCATGTTATAAAGCATAAACATGATTATAAACATAAACGGACCCTTAAGCATGAAAAGGATACTTAAAGACGGAAACGCGTATTCCTACAAAATTTTCCCGACTTGCGGACCACTGCACCATAAATTGTTTATAATGGTAATTAAATTATAATTAAAAATAATTTAAGTCAATTAGAAATAATGCAGGACAATCAGTTTACCTTATTATTAAAGTGCAGATGAAATTATAAAAACTCGGCCGACGTTCTGTAACAAATAAAAACATTTGATATTTGAAAAGCAAGTAAAGTGCTTAAAAAATTCAGGAACTATTCGCAAAAAATACAAAAAAAAGCTGTTTACTTCATAGTGGCCCAAAAGTCAGAAACAGCAATAACCCTTTTGAGCCAATCTCAGTAAACGGCCTAACCTTAGAATAATACTATATATAGAATGAGCACTACTGATAACACCAAAGGCGGTTCACTGTAATGCTGCCATCCTAACAATATACAATTTTCTAAAAAAAAAAAGTTGGCAATAATTCCGGTTGCTGAATTATTATGTTCTATTATTAATTAATGATTGATTATTCATAAAATACTAATATAAATATCGGTGCATTACAATATTTAAAGCTTTTAAATTGTAGTTTAACGTATTTATTAAAATTATATATAATAAGTAGTCCTCGTCAACTAAATATAGATTCTTGTATTCCGCCACCCTTTTGCCATCCAAATAAGACCAGTTTTATTAAATACTCAGCAGGCGTTTTAAGTTATTATATTTGTTCTTTACGATCTTTCTTCATTAATGGATATTTATGACAAATATTTAAAATAATGTTTTGTTGCCAGGTTGGCAGCATTACTAGTTGCACCAGTCAACCGGCTTTTCGTGTTATCAGTGGAATTGCATTGTGTTTACGGCCCTGTGTTCCTTCTATATATAGTATTATTCTAAGGGCCTAACCTTCATTAGATATCTAGAAAGGGCCATACCAAAGAATATTACAAGATTCTTTGTAACATCCATTACAGCGGTAGACTGATACAAAGTTTCAACTCTCTAGCATAAATACACTGGGAGGTACGATGATAACAGACACATACACATACAGACTTAGAATAATACTATATATAGAAGGAGCACAGGACCGTAAACACAATGCAATTCCACTGATAACACGAAAGCCGGTTGACTGGTGCAACTAAGTAATGCTGCCAACCTGACAACAAAACATTATTTTAAATATTTGTCATAAATATCTATTAATGAAGAAAGATCCTAAAGAACAAATATAATAACTTAAAACACCTGCAGAGTATTTAATAAAACTGGTCTTAGATGGCAAAAGGGTGGCGGAATACGAGAATCTACATTTAGTTGACGAGGACTACTATTTGTATGTAATTTTAATAAATACGTTAAACTACAATTTAAAATGCTTAAAATATTGTAATGCACCGATATTTATATTAGTATTTTATGAATAATCAATCATTAATTAATAATAGAACATAATAATTCAGCAACCGGAAGTATTGCCAACTTTTTTTTAGAAAATTGTATATTGTTAGAGTGGCAGCATTACTTAGTTGCACCAGTGAACCGCCTTTCGTGTTATCAGTAGTGCTCCTTCTATATATAGTATTATTCTAAGCATACAGACAACTTTGTGAAAACCACTCAGGAGGCCTTAAAACACCTAAAAGGGACAATTCCGGTGATATCCCGGTTTCGGATTTGTTTGCAAACACAATACTTTTTCTATACACCTACGGTATAAATAAGGAAAAGTAATAAACAGGATTGTCTTCAACACTGACCTACCTAACAATACCACTACGTATAGAAACAACCATCATACTAGAATTGATCATTTTATAATTAATCAAATAGTTATACAAACATTATATCTGACATCTGATATTTATTATAACAGTATAACACTACATACAACTTGATATTCTTAGAATACACACACACACACACACACATATACACACACACATATACACACACGTGAAGGATGAGATATATCGCTATATGCAATAGAGTTTCGTACTAATGAAGCATATATAATAAAGATTGAACGTCTCGAGTCTGTTCTTATATGATTGATGACTGACATAGTTTGCCGAGTATACTTTTGCTGTTACATTGGTGTATCTTAGCTGTTACAGCTATTCCGCATCAAAAATAAAAATCGGGTATGGGGTACCTCGGAACTTTTCCTCATTACATAAGAATCGCTACGCTCATATGCCTGCTTCGGACTCAGAAATACAGTTCGCCAACTTGTACTGCAACATACCTTTGGTAAATTCAATCGTATCGTTCTCAGCAGTCACCCATACAGCACTGACCACGCTCAATGCTCCTTAATTTTTATGATCCACCAAACATCATTGATATACTTGTCGAATTGAAACGAAACTTAGTGTACTTATTTATTAGGTAATATTTTACACTTGTACAAATTTTCAACTCAAACGGAACCATTTTCTGATTTTTTACATTTTTTAAAAAACGTACACAAGTTATTCAATAAAATTGAACTAATGCTGATAATAAAAAGAAACTTGGCGCATATGTTAGTCTATACATAGTCACATGTGTGCTAAATCTCAATCTGACAGCATAATTTTTCCGCGTTTTATAATTTTTTGAAATTTGTCATTATGAGTCATTATTGCGGGTTAATGACGTAATAAAAAAAATTCGGAATAGCACAATTACAGCGGTAGACTGATTTTTGTACAAAATTTCACCTCTCTATCATAAAAACGATGATAACTGGGCGCTACGATGATAACAGACACACACAAAGAAACAGACAACTTTGCGAAATCCACTCAGAAGGCCTTAAAAAACGCCTGAAACGGATAATTCCGGTTTTATGCCGGTTTCGGACTTTTTGCAAACAATACGTTTCCTATATACCTACAGAATAAATGAGGAAAATTAAAAAGAAGTTAAATTGTTTAATAAATTTTGTGATTATTGGTCTCCATAATATTTCAATATTTTCGGGACACTAAAGAGACTATTTAATGGTTGTTAAATTATTTAATCATGCTTTACGATACTTCGCTTGTTTTTCCAAGCATATCCATGTTAAAATCTAAAAAAGAAAAGGGAAATACAAATGTTTTAATTTATAATTTGTTGGTATACTAATAACATAGTCATGCATAGAAATATTAAAGTACAAGTGAAAAAATGAAAACTTACAGAAATGATAAGTTAGGAAAATTCTGACAACGTCAGAAATTTAATAACTAGTGACTACCATGTTAATACCACGGAAAATCTTACAGTCTCTTTAGTACAAGTGAAAAAATGAAACTTACAGAAATGAAGCTAGGAAAATTCTAAACAACGTCAGAAATTTAATAACTAGTGACTACCATGTTAATACCACGGAAAATCTTACAGTCTCTTTAGTACAAGTGAAAAAATGAAAACTTACAGAAATGATAAGTTATGAAAATTCTAACAACGTCAGAAATTTAATAACTAGTGACTACCATGTTAATACCCACGGAAAATCTTACAGTCTCTTAGTACAAGGTGAAAAAATGAAAACTTACAGAAATGATAAGTCAGGAAAATTCTAACAACGTCAGAAATTTAATAACTAGTGACTACCATGTTAATACCACGGAAAATCTTACAGTCTCTTTAGTGTCCCTAACAAGAAAATATTAAATTGTTTAAGTTTAAATAATATAATTAACACCTTAATGTAATGCAATTCGTAAAAACCTACTTCAAGAATGTATATAATTTTTTTATGGAAAGTCGAACGAAGAATCCAATAGTAGAAATCAAGATAAGGACACCCTATAGGGCATCCTTTCAAACGGGGATTCCCTAAAAATGCTATATACAGTCTATCGTTTAGTTTAAAACCTCAAGGTCATAAGTATTTTTGGGGATTGACCAATCAGAGAAACCGCTGCCAACCTCTCACTTAAAAAGAGAAAAAAAAATCCCTACCACAATAACCTCTAAACTTCATTTAACTTTTCATTAAACTTTATTTAACCAATAACCCTATAGTGAGCAAACAAGCAGTTTCTTTTGTTTCTTCATATTATTTTCCCTCATTTATACCATAGGTATGTAGGAAAAGTATTGTGTTTGCAAGAAAATCCGAAACCCGAATTATCCGTTTCAGGTGTTTTAAAGGCATCCTGAGTGGTTTTTGCAAAGTTGTATTGTCTGTATGTGTGTGTGTCTGTTATCATCGTAGCGCCCAGTGTATTTATGCTAGAGTTGAAATTTTGTACAAAAATCAGTCTACCGCTGTAGTTGTGCTATTCGGAAAATATTTTTTATGACGTCATTAACCCGCAATAATGAATCAGCAAACCTTTCGAAAAATAAAGAACGCGGAAAAATGGTGCAATCGGATTGAGATTTGGCACACATGTGACTATGTATAAGACTAACATATGTGCCAAGTTTTATCTAGTTATCAGCATTAGTTCAACTTTTATTAAATGCCTTTGTACATTTTTTAAAAATTGTAAAAAAATTAAGAAATGGTCTAATTGAGTTAAAATTCGGCACAAGTATTAATAATAGGAGACTTTCAAAATTTAAATTATTATTTTTAAACTGTGGTTAGCTGCTAGTTGGGTTTAATCGTGCAAGGTACTCTCGTTAAGCTACAAGCCTCTTATTAGTTTTTTTTTTTTTCATTTTATTTTAATAATTTCGTCTTCTGTAGGTGCTGAAACGTGGATGTTAAATAAGGAAAAAATAGATAAAAAATAAAAAAAAGAGAATTCTGTTGGAAAGGATTCCAGTCTAAGAGAGAATGAAATAGAGATAAGAAGGAAGAGGTAAGAAGATGCGGCTTGTCCCAAACCTAGTATTCGTATTGATTGAGACGGACATGCGCATAGCTTATCTAACATCTAGCGCTACGCAGCGGACATCTCACTAACTAACCAGGGGGAACATAGAGGGGTAAAACTATCCCCACTCTTCTTCAGTCTATCTCAGCACACCGGGGGGCGTCCGATATCCTAGTGAGGAATTATACAATTTTTTTCGAAAAAAGATTGTGCCCAGTACACTGTCGGTGTTTGATTAGGACGCGGTCATGTCGGGCCCGCCGCAAGCTTGTACCAGGTTCAGTGATAATTACGATCTCAAAGAAGAACTTGGAAAGTAAGTCATCAAAATAAACAATTTTCACCTCTATTTTTTTTTTATTTATTTTCCTTTAATAAGAAAAATCTATCGTTTTAAACTAAATTTACATTTTTATTTTTTGTTATAAATAAACAAAATAAGAGGGCAATTTTAAGCCATCCAAGCTTATCAATATCCAATAGAAACAAACTCAAAGAAAATCGTTCGAAAACCTTTATATTAACTTATTGCAAAACTCACATAAATTTGCAATTCATAAACACTACTATCAGAGTAAGTGAAATGAAAACAATATATAAATTTTAAAATAAACTACAAAAACTCTTGCACTATTTATATTAAGTTTAATTAGATAATTACTATGATATTAAAAAAATAAAGTTAGTAGAGCAATCAATGGTAAATACTATGGTATACCCCTCCCCCCGTGCTGGTATATGGCACAGTTTGTACCATGCCCCCCCCCCGTGATGGGTGTATAGCCGAGGCAAAACCCCACGGCGCATAGGGTGTATCGATCCAAAAAGGTTTTCAGCGCAGCCTTTAAATGCCCAACCCCTTTATCACTCTGCTATCACTCTCTTATCACTTGTGATACAGATTTTTGACCTTATTTTTTTTACTAAATTTCATTAAACATTATCCAATATTTGGTTAAAAATAGAGTAAAAATCAATAATTATACGTTATTGGAAAATAGTGATTTGTAATTGCTATTGGCAAAAAAAAACTTCAAATACAAAAAAAACTTCATTTTCAAATACATTTTTAATACACGATATCGAGTGTGGCACGCATTATCATTTATCTAGTGTGGCACGCATTATCATTTATCTAGTGTGGCACGCATTATCATGTATTTAGTGTGCCACGCATTATTATTTATTAAGTGTGAAAAGCTTTGTTATTTATCAAGTTTGCTGGTATTATAATTTATCCAGTGTGGCACGCATTATCATTTATCAAATGTGGCACGCATTATCATTTATCTAGTGTAGCACGCATTATCATTTATCAAATGTGGCACGCATTGGGTGATCACGCATTATCATTTATCAAATGTGGCACGCATTATCATTTATCATGGGACGATACAAATATCTTATAATTGGCAATGTAATAAAAGTATTTTAATTGAGATACTTTTTTTTCAAAGCGCAAAACAAAGACACACTTAGTTAAAAATATAAGGGCACTTAATACTTTAAATAAATCATTATTTAATAAATAATATTATAACCTTAATTTAAAAAAAAACCATCATGCATACAACATGTTTAATATTAAATTTTTAAATGGTATGCCCTTTAATGAAGAATAATGTAGTATCACGATTACTACTAAGGTTTAAGTATGGCTATTTCTACACAGTGATGTATAGGATGACCATTATTGCAGTCTTGTATAGTATGACAAATACTATAAAACCATTTTATGTATGGCCATTACTACAGAGTCTACTTTAGTACCACTATTATTACAGTGTTGTTTAGTATGACCATTTCTACAATGGCTTTTTCAGTATGTTCATTACTACAGAGTCTTATTTAGTATAACTATTATTACAGTGTTGTTTAGTATGACCATTTCTACAATGGCTTTTTCAGTATGTTCATTACTACAGAGTCTTATTTAGTATAACTATTATTACAGTGTTGTTTAGTATGACCATTTCTAGAATGGCTTTTTCAGTATGTTCATTACTACAGAGTCTTATTTAGTATAACTATTATTACAGTGTTGTTTAGTATGACCATTTCTACAATGGCTTTTTCAGTATGTTCATTACTACAGAGTCTTGTTTAGTATAACTATTATTACAGTCTTGTTTAGTATGACCATTTCTACAATGGCTTTTTCAGTATGTTCATTACTACAGAGTCTTGTTTAGTATAACTATTATTAAAGACTTTTTAAGTGAATTCAATTCCAGGTTAATAATGAAGATTTCAGTCCTTTAGAGTTTTTATTTACATAAACATTTATAACAGACGTTTTCGCATGGCGAAGCAGGCATCTTCAGTGTAAACAATAAACAAAAATCTAAAGGACTTTTTTTATTGAAGTCTTCATTATTAACCTAGAATTTAATTCTTAACAGTCCATTAACTATTTTGTTAACTTTTTAAGTGAGTTCGAACTGTATTTTTATAACAAAAGATACCTATGCATAGTCCTCCATGGGTTGTATAGACCCGTAGCAAGGTAATGGACAGGGGGGGGGCATCCCCCCCATAAAAAATGTCGCCCCCTCTGACGAAGTAGATTTTAGTTGATTTGTGATTTTCGCCCCCTCCCCTTACAAGTTTTGGATGCCTACGGGCCTGGTTGTATATCAGGCCAGCAGAGATGATTCGTACATCATATCATATTAGCTTAGCCAGATAGGACGATCTTGTTGATCGTCATAAAAAAAATACTGATGCCACAATAATAATAATAGATATCCATTCTTTCAACGGTTGGTTCGATTCAACATCAATATCACGGTTCAATATCGCGGTTGGTTCGATTCAACATCAATATCACGGTTGGTTCGATTCAATATCAATATCACGGTTCAATATCGCGGATGGTTTGATTCAACATCAATATCACGGTTGGTTCGATTCAACATCAATATCACGGTTTAATATCACGGTTGGTTAAAAAAAAATTTTTTTTGCTAGTAAACTAAAAATTAAAATTTAGTTTTTTCCTTAATCTAAAATTAAAACAAATATCATACAATATTAATTACAAAATAAGTATAAATAACAAATTAAATTATTATTATAAGTAATAAGGCTTTATCAAACATCTACAAATAATATAAAATAATTTTCAATGGTCCCTAATCAACTAAACAATTTCCATGCAAAACAAATTTTCTTTTATCAAGATTTTAAACTATATTAATAATAATTAATCCATAATATAAAAAGTTCTTTTAATCAATACATTATTTTATTTTTAATATTTTCTATCAACATTTTTAACAGTTTTTATTACTTATTCAAGTCACAAAAGTATAAAATAAGTATTCCATGGCTGTATGGTCCTAGTAGACCAATGCCACAAAAAAAAAATCACGGTTTAATATCACGGTTGGTTCGATTCAACATCAATATCACGGTTGGTTCGATTCAACATCAATATCACGGTTCACTACCAATTCTCAATGGTTGTAATTCAATCGATTACAGCAATAATGTTATGTATCTAACAACATGATATGACGTTTTCAACTTAACTTCACGTTAGTGTAATAAGTAGCAAAAGCATAATTAACATAATAAGTATAATTAATCGGCATACTACAATAACTATACTAGTTACAACGTTTAATTTGACTTTAGGTCATAAGCAAATGACCTTAAATTTATTCCAGCTTTTCCAAACTTTAATGAATTATTTATTCAATAAATGGATTATTCAGTCTATTTATACCATCTCTATTTACTAATTCAAACGCTACTGGTGGTATCCAATATTAAAAAGAAAATTTCATTCAAGTTTATCTAATTTAGCGTTCCGTCACATTTAAATTATAGCATGAATTTTATATTAAAAAGACCCAGAGATGTTAACATTTTTAACGATTTTTTTTCGTTTTAAATAATAAACTATGATTTAGAGAGAATACATAATTTTTTTAATTAGAAAAGAATTAAACCTTTTTGTAAAATGTTTATATTTGTTATGCCTAAGAGCATAATTAGGTTCTGTAGAAAAGCGATTCAACTTTGGGTCGCGAAAATTTGATCACAGGTAATTATTGTTAGGTCACGAAAAATGATAAGTAAAAATACAATATTTTTTTTTAATAAAATAATTTTTTACAAATTGTACAGAACAAAAATATTTTAGTAAATTCATTTTCTAGAGTTTAATCACGTTTAAAAATTATATAAATATAGAATAGAAATTAGATGGGGTCCCTCTAGACTAGATCCCTCTTGTACTTGACAGTTGCCTTCTGCTCTTCATAAGATACCGGCTGCTCTTAAGTTCATTTCTATAACTTTAATAGTTTGTTGGCCCAATTATTTTTTTATATTATAAGCAGTATTCAGGGAAAGGGCAAATGGGGCATTGCCCATACTAGATTATTTGTTGTCCAACATAAAAATAAAATTAGAACAAAGGTAAAACCAAATTTATGGTCTGGCGTCAGGCAGTCCAGAATACAAATTCAAGAAAAACCCCTAGAGCCCCCAAAATAGGAGAAACCTCATAATACTGCAAACATTTTTGGTTAACTGCGCACGCCAATTTACAGTTTGTCACGTTCTCCGACAAATAAGGAACTGTGGACAAAGTTATAAGCAAAAAAAAAATTACTATTATATAAAATAGTACTCTGTTAGCACCTGCTTTGTTAATTAATTAGCTCCTCATTCAAAAAAATAATACAAAGCCCGCACAACTTGCTCATATATATATAATATATATATATATATATATATATATATATATATATATATATATATATATATATATATATATATATATATATATAGTACCATCCAATTGAATTGGATTTTGGCATATGTGTATCCCTATATATAGTAAACAAGTATACAACCTTATTTAAATGCGGCTAGTATGCCCACAGTTTTTATAAATCACAAGAGTTAGGCAGCATCAAGCGCGGTCACTATATAGAAGTGAAGACAAGCATATCAAATCCACCACGCTTATTGTACGCTAAGGTGAGGAAAGTTGCTAGGTAACCTGCACCAGCTTTTTGATGATTGCATGCATTTTATACTAAGTAAGTAAACAAAATACATTGAACAATAAAAAGAAAATTTACTAGGAAAAACAATTTTTCAGTGGGCTACACCTCAGTATTGAGCCCAAAATAATGTTATTTTTACCCAATTCCAATTTAATATTTACGAAAAGTAGAAATGCGGGTACCATTATTTACATAAAGTAAAACACATATAAAATACTACAAAGACTATAAACACAAAAAAATTGTAACAGAATTTTGGTAGCGCGCCCAGTGAGTCCCAATGTTTTGCCAATATTAGTAAAAATAGATTTTGTTAGAGAAAAATGATTCTATTGCTCCTTCCATCATTTTATACGAGCTTCGTAACACTTGATTGTTTTATTTTTAAATATTCAAAACGTACAATTAGAAGAACAAATAATGTTTTATACTCAGCGAATTTTCGTGAGAAAATAACGCTTATGAGGTTGGATCGGAATTGTAACTAAGACTAACGTCAGTTATTAATAAACACCGTATAAACTGCATTATACTGTGGGTAGGTTTGACTTTGTTTGTTTTTTATCTAAAAATAATTTTTAAAAAATTATATATTTTTAAAATCTCTAGCAGTAAAATTAGTTTATTTTTTTTTAAATTCGCCTTTTTAAATAGTGGAGTAAATGTTTTGTAACAAGTAATGCGTGGTACAAGTAACCTAACTCTACCTACCTATCCTTTATATATAAATCCTATACCCTAGGATTTATGTAATAGCTACATATATATTTATTTTTACTTCTTTACGTCTGATAATTCTCATAGTCGTAAAGAATATGGTAATTGACCTATAGAGTAGGTTAATTGCTTAAAAACGTCCAATGGTTGGCTTTATCTTTGTGGAACATTTTTGTCGTCTTTTATCGTCTAGTATTTTTTGTGAAACATTTCTTGCATCGTCTAGTATTTTTGTAAAACATTTTTTGCATCGTATAATATTTTTTGTGACACATTTCTTGCATCGTCTAGTATTTTTATGAAACAATTCTTGCATCGTCTAGTATTTTTTGTGAAACATTTCTTGCATCGTCTAGTATTTTTGTAAAACATTTTTTGCATCGTATAATATTTTTTGTGACACATTTCTTGCATCGTCTAGTATTTTTGTGAAACATTTCTTGCATCGTCTAGTATTTTTGTGAAACATTTCTTGCATCGTATACAATTTTTTTTGACACATTTCTTGCATCGTCTAGTATTTTTATAACACAATTCTTGCATCGTATAGTATTTTTGTGAAATATTTTTTGCATTGTATAATATTTTTTGTGACACATTTCTTCCATCGTCTAGTATTTTTATAACACAATTCTTGCATCGTATAGTATTTTTTGTGAAACATTTCTTGCATCGTATAGTAATTTTGTGAAACATTTCTTGCATCGTATAGTATTTTTGTGAAACATCTCTTGCATCGTATAGTATTTTTATGAAACATTTCTTGCATCATATAGTATTTTTGTGAAACATTTCTTGCATCGTGTAGTATTTTTTTGAAACATTTCTTTCCTCATCTAGTATTTTTCGTGAAACATTTCTTACCCTTTGGAAATTCGCTTAGAAAGAATTTCTAAATACAATTATAATCAAACTAGTCTTTTGTATAATCTCGGAACATTAATTAATTAATTCAGCTTGAATTTTAATGAGATTTAGTGAAATAAGGTTAAGAGATGCCCCACACCCAATCTCAAAGTTATAAAAGGAAAAACGTGTTAAAATTATTTATTAGATATTATACTAGTCTTTAGATTATTAAAAAATAAAGGAAACTTAGAAAAAAATCGTGTTGTAATATTGGTGTTGAAAGCGTGTTAAAGCTAAAATGGCTTTAGGGGCAAAAAGTGTTAGCTGGAGCAAGTTAGGAAAACCTATGGCAGGCAAAGGAAAACTTGGAAAAACTGTATAGTCCAATATATTAGAAACTATATTTCACTCCACTCTCTTAAAAATTATTTTCACACAGAATTTAATAGCTTTTTATCGATAAAAAAACGGAAAGGATTATTATTACAACAATATTTTACAAATAAATATTTCAAAGAATCAATAAAACTTTTAAAATTATTTTTCTTTCAAATAAAGCTTTTAACAGGAAGCTTCTAATTTAAAAGACAAAAATCGAGTACGGGGTACCTCATAACTTTTTCTGACCACATTAGCTACGCCCTCAGATATGATTTAAATTAGTTTTATTCCCAACAGTCACCCATTCAGGCACTGACCTCGCTTGATGCTTCTTAATTTTTAGGATTATAAAAATATAATAGATAAACTTACTTTTTTGTAACGATACTTAGTTATTACGTTAAGGGATACATTTGTACCAAATTTCAACTCAATTGGATCATTTTCCGGGTTCATTCGTCATCAGTCATTCGATAAAAATTAAACTAATTCTTATAATACGTAATAATGAAACTTGCCACTTATTTTAGTCTTATATAGGAATACACGTGAACCGAATTACAAACCCATCGACAAATTTTTATGAGATAAATGAATTTTCAAAATTACTGCGGTTTCATGACCTCATGAATAGCTAAACCATACATACAGACAACTTTGTGAAAACCATTAAGGAGGTCTTAAAAACACCTGAAACTTATTATTCTGGTGACTTCCCAGTTTCGAATATCTTTGCAAACATAATACTTTTCCTATATACGGTATAAACGAGAAAAAGTAAAAACATACAAATTTTAAGTTAAAATTTAGCATGAGTGTATTTAATTTGTATTTATTTCATATTAAAAAAAAACATCGACAACAATCTATGATTATGATAAATAGCCTTACCATCTATGCTAAAGCAAAAGATGAGATTTGTTGGGGTTAGACCATTTTATGCCAGCGTAAGAATTCATTTTTATCAGCGAATATTTTTAAAATGTTTCTGTATTTCCTTGGACCGGTTTCGGCTTAACGCCATTATCATTAGTCATGACAACACTCGAGCCCGTAACTAAATTATATTGATATAATATTTGTTGGGTCAACCATGACCTGGTTGAAACCAGAAGTTATTCACTGACATGAGGAATGGTTGTCGCGACATCAAAAAGTCCACACTGCAAAATTTCCTCTGGAATCTAATAATTTCATTCATTAACAGAGTTAAATAAAATAAATAAAAATAATATAATAAATAAAAAATTCTAAGTTTAAAATAATTCGTACTAAAAATAAATAATATAATAAATAAAATAAATTCATACTAATTTAAATAATTCATACTAAAATAATAATAAAATAAATTCATAAAGTACTAAAAATAAAATATATAATAAAAAAATAAATTTATACAAGTTTAAAATAATTCATACTAAAATAAAATAATATAATAAATAAATAAAATTCATACTAATAAAATAATTATTAAAAAAAATAATATAATAATAAATTCATACTAAGTTTAAAATATTCATACTAATAATATAATAAAAAATAAAATTCATACTAAGTTTAAAATAATTCATACTAAAAATAAAATAATGTAATGAATAAAATAAAATTCATACTAAATTTCATTAGAGTTTATACATTTTTGTATTAAGTTTTTTCAGCCGCGAGAGCTTCATGGTTTTCATGTTACAAAGTACACATGCACACTGAAATATAAACATTTCTCGAACATTTATTTGTATTCACTTTTGAAATATTAGTATATTATTTTCTTATTAAAATGGTTCCCATCCAATGATTGGAGAAAAAGATTCAAAATCGATGTAAAATACAAAAAGAAATCATTTTAAATTTGGCGGGGCAGGTAGACAGAAAGATGCTTTGATTCTGTGTATGAGATTCAAATCCAAACAAGAATCTGTCTTTTATTAAATAGTTTAACTTGGCAATATAATGTCGGTTATTGTGATCACACGGTATCATTCACCAAGGAATAATAGGTGTCAGGTTATAATATTTTTAGCTTTCAAATCAAATGAATTTCGTCTGGAGAATTTCTTTATAATTTTTACTTCTTCAATTAGTGGGACGTTTTAGTTGTTGATAAATTTAGAATAATTCTTCTACTAATTCCTAAAAAGTTAAAGGCGTAAAATAGAGAAATAATAAAGATTAATTTGAATTAAGCTTACAAGAGAGCTGGGATTTTTTCTTAATTAATAAAATGTAAAGAGGAGCTTTAAAACAAATACATAAGTGAAGACCACATACACGCAAAACATATGTGTGTATATATATATATATATATATATATATATATATATATATATATATATATATATATATATATATATATATATGTGTGTGTGTGTGTGTGTGTGTGTGTGTATAAACATATATATATGGGGCCTTCTTCTATACTATTTTACCTGTAATTCTTTATCCATCTGTTTTTATCGTTAATTATAATATATTATATATATATATATATATATATATATATATATATATATATATATATATATATATATATATATATATAATAATTATAAAGAAAGATATAGAAACATTAAGAAAACTTACAATAAAAACGTAACGTTTCGAACTGTTTAAGTTCTTCCACAGACGAAGAGAGACTCTTCGATATATATATATATATATATATATATATATATATATATATATATATATAATATAATATATATAATGATGAAATTATGTGGTAAAAGGTTGTACTTTTTCAAATTTGGCCCATTATTATTGTTATTAATAATTTTATTAATTAAAGATACCGCTTACTAAAATATGTATTTGCGTTTTTACTATGTAGCACGTTTAAACACTTTTAGAGTAAACAATAATAATCAGTAAACAATAATCTTTTTGCATACAATAATCGGTGAGAATAAGTTAACAATGAATAACATTTACAACTGCACAGGTCATACGGTATACATTTGATCACATTAAACGATTGATTCGAATTTTGCACGATTTTAATAAGCGATGTAAAGTAATGTGTGAGAGAATTAAGAAAAAAAATCTCAAATGCTTTTTGTTGTTGGAGTGAGTGAGAGGTATAGGTCCCAATGCGAGTGTGTCAGCGGTAGTAGAGGAGGGCGCCAAATGTGCCTCCCGAGTTCTATATTTAAATTTGGGTTGAAAAAACTTGGAGAAAATTCTTTTATTAAAGTTAAAACGAAAAAGAAAATAATACTTGAGAAAATTGTCTTTTTAAAAATAATTTTAAAAAAGAAAGAAGAAAATATAGTTTAAAAGAAATGTTTTCCAGTATTTTTAAATTGTAATATGCTGTGTAGAAGATATGTTTAAGGGTATAAAAATAACTTGGGTAATACGTATCATCAGAGACCTATTTCTGTAAAATTGTCTAATATCCAAAATTTTCAGGTTTTTCATAGATTATAAGAGACCTGCAGAGAGAATTCGTAATTGCCAAATGCAATTAGATGATTTACAAATTCACAAATACTAGCCATAAGTGTTATTTTAGAAAAAAATCACTAAGGAAGGAGCATTTTATAAAAATCTTAATAAACCCAGAATTTTGTTAGTCCTGGAAAATTATTGTTTCCCCAGGAAAATTTATTGTTGAATCCAACTTTTCTTTACTTTTACGGATGTAAAGGGTCCTGGGTTTAATTTCACCTCGAATAAATATATTTTACTTCCTTTAAAAAATCATACTTAAACAATCAAAATAATAATTTATCATTATCAATATTTTTCAAATTGATAAATCCAACTACTAGCGTTCGTACGGATAATTTAACGTAAAATATTTGATAGCTATTAATATGATAAGAATTCATTCATGCCGTGCCATTTAATAATAAATTCAACATCTATTAATTTTACCAATAATTCTTAAAAAAAAGTAATTACTATTACTTTAATACTAACATAATGTTCTGTAATCATATGCTCAAAAAAAATTGATTATTGTACAAATATTCTGAAAACTTATGGTGAACATATATACAAAGTTGTGTTATAGCGTTTTATTATGAAAATGCCAGTAATTATTGTTATTCCAAGGTTAATATTCTAGTCATAATAGTGTCTAGTATTATTCGTTTGTTTTAATAACCAATTGTCTCAAAAGTTCGTTTGCTATATCATAAATGATGACAGCCTCATATGTCCATCGTTATGTTTAATAATTATAATAATAATCAATAGTTATTTATGCAACAAGGGATGACAGTAAGTTTTACAGCTCAAGTTAAAGTTTCGTCCTAAGGCAGCGCTGAAGGAGGAAACTTCATTAGCTCACGATGCCGGTAAGCCGAGGGATATAAACTAGTTTGCTCCCGAGGCTTGCCGAGGTAGTTAACTAACATTTTGGCTCCCGAGGCTTGACGAGGGAGATAATACGAGAGCTGAAAACTTTCATCCCTTGTTGCATATTAAATTTTATCTACAACTAGAGAACTAATACTAACAACTATTAATATATTCTTCAGCTCCTTAATTGTTATTGTGTTAGTTTAGTTTATTCTTACCATGTCAATTACTCTGATGAAGAGAGAATAAAGCCACTATCTTCACATTATTTTATTGTAAGCTGTCAATAGAATAATGTGTAATACTATGTTTGTAATTTAATTATTAGCGTGTGTATATTGTATATTCTACCCGTAGTACCAACATAACACCAAAAAAAAATCCTAAAAATTTTACTAAAAAATTCTGTCAAGTTGGCAACACTTTCACTTTTCCTCCCTAGGGAGTAAAAGTACATTTACAGTGTGAGATAACAAGACTGTATGTAGAGCTTACAATACAAGGAGTAGATAAAAATAAATTTCATTCGAATACCTAATATGGTTAAATTTGTAGGGACTTTTCATCAGAAAATGACGCTATTATTTATCAAATATAACATTATCTTACAAAGGTAAACAAAGAGATAGATAAAACAAGAAATCATAAAAAAATCTGGTACGGGATACCTCGGAACTTTTCCCTACCACATCCTCGTATTCGTTAAGCACATCCTCCTTACCTCAGACTGCTTCTTTCGTCCTCAGAATATAAATATCAAAAAATTGATACTGCAACAGGTCTTCGGACTCAATTTTCTCATCCTTATATAATCATTACACTATTGATCCTTGATCCGCCTCCGTGGCCGAGGTAGTTAAGGCGTTAGTCTTTACACTGACCTTTGACACCCACGGAGGTCTGGGGTTCGCATCCCAGGTTACGCTCTCAGTTTATAGAAGATTATTGTTTAGATAAATTATCGCCAACTTTAGGATTCACTTAACGGAGCTTAACGGTTGCTACTACCACCCGAGGTGGTTCCCGCAGGGGTTATACCTGATGAGCCGCAAGGCTCTAAACGGGCATTATCATTATCATTATATAGTCATTACATTCCTTTTATTTTCAGCGGTCACCTATCCAGGCACTGACCTCGCTCTATACAGCTTAACTATTGTGATTCAACGATACCCTAACACATTCTTAGTATTGAAACTTAGTATACATATTTTACATAAAGGAATATATGTTTATCAAATATTAACTTAATTGGATTTTCAGAATTTTTTACAATTATTAAAAATTGTGACCAAGTTACTCCATAAAAATCTATTCTTAGAAACTTAGCTTGTAGATATATTTGTTTTGTCAAAACTGGGTCCAATAGAAATCAAAAGGCCATAGTAAAAATGACAAATAATGTAATAAGTTTTAAGAATAGATTTTGATTGTAAAAAGTATTGTTTAGGCCTGGAGATGACCCAAAGGGGTTGAAACATATACGACAAATAATGTAATAAGTTTTAAGAATAGATTTTGATTATAAAAAGTATTGTTTATGCCTGATGATGACCCAAAGGGGTTGAAATATATAGCTTTCTTTATAAATAATTGTAGAACTGAAGTCAACCTTGTTTCAAATAATTAAAAAGTATTGTGTTTGCAAAAAAAAATTCAAAAGTTGTGTGTGTGTGTTATCATCGTAGCTCTTAGTGTATTAATGCTACAGGGTTGAAACTTAGTACGAAAATCAGTCTACCGCTGTAGTTATGCTATTCGGGAAAAAAATTTACTTATGACGTCATTAACTCGCAATAATGATTTAGCAAAAATTTCGAAAAATCATACGACGCGGATTGAGATTTGGATATATTATATATATATATATATATATATATATATATATATATATATATATATATATATATATATATATATATATATGTATATATATATATTATATTTATATATATATATATATATATATATATATTATATATATATATATATATATATATATATATTATATATATATATATATATATATATATATATATATATATATATATATATATATATATATATAATATAAATCATATAATGTCTAAAGAATTTTTAAATAGTTATAAGAAAATATAAAAAGCACATGAAAGAAAACTTGATGCCTATGGTTATCAAATGCCACATAATAAATTTATGTGTAAAACTTGGATGGAAGCTTGGTGGGTCGCTTGGCAGAATATTTTTATAAGCGTCCATAACTTAAAAAAACGTCTTAGATGTTTAATATGAAAATTATACTGTCTTTACTGTCTCTTACAAACTAAGTAAATTGCAGTACAAGTGTTGTGTTAAAAGCTCATTTCTATGGTAATTACTCTAGTGTCGTTTTTTGATGTGTGTGTATGTATACGTGTCTGTGTGTGTGTCAATGTGAATATGTGTGTATTAGCTGTGTGTCAGTGTGAAACATTTAGTACGAATCAAGCGTTCATTTAGTATATAAATCTTATAAAATTATATGAACTTGCTTCTCTTTACAAAGATAGTGTTTATCTTAGAATAATACTATATATAGAAGGAGCATAATTGATAACAGCAAAGTCGTTTCAATAATATTTATAAGTAATGCTGCCACCGTAACAATATACAATTTTCTTACAACAAGTTTGGCAATACTTCCGGTCACTCGATTCTGGACTGGTCACTGGACAACTCATTCTACCGCTGTATATTGTTGTTCTTAAAATATTTTTTATGTAGTCATTAAATGACTCAGCAACAAATTAAAAAAAAATATGAATAATCCAATCGAATTAATTGTCAAAAATTGGTAAATAATCCAATCGACTTGAAATTCGGTACAAGTGTATGCCATTAGGTGCGTAATAAATAAGCGTACTTAATAGTAAGTTTCGTTTCAATATGACATATATATCTAATATTCTTGTTGGATCAAAAAAGTTAAGCAGCGTCGAGCGTGGTCAGTGCCTGGATGGGTGACCGCTGGTAATGAAACGCATGTATTTACTCTTATCTTGTATTTACGTATGCATTTACTATTAGACGTGTTTCAGTATAAATTTAACCACTTATATATTCTGTGGCCGAGGTAGGGAAGATGAGCGGGGCTAATCCAGTCTGATAAGGAAATGTTCCGAGATGCTCCATACTCAATTTTGTATGACATATTGTACCCTTATGTATGTAAGGTTTACTCATAAAATAATAGTTATTTATGCTCCGAAAGAGTTAATTATAATATTATTTATCTAAGCAGTTAGTTGGATCCTAAGGCGAAAGCCGAGGATAACAAAACATCTAACTACCGATGCGACGCCGAGGTATTATGTGTTTAACTCCCTAGGCAAAACTGAGGAAAGTAATTGCCAAGAAAGTGTAGCATTTTACTCCTGATGACTTCAATATTCTATTTCCAAACGTTGATGTCATTTAATTATTGCTATTTTCTTATTTTCATAATTTTTTTATAAATTTTTTCAGTCAAACTCTCCCTATAAGAGAGGTATTAGTGCCACCCCTAAGAATTAAAATATTTTTATATTGCTCCTAACAACTTTTTTTTGACCTGAAACGGATTTTAAGCTGATAAAAATAAATACTTGGGCGGGTCCCCCTCAAAACGTTTCGTGGTGCCGCCCCCGTGAAAGTTTTCCCAAAATTGATCGGTCCCCTTTATAAATTTAGAGGATACCACACTTAATTGGCGCTAAGCTCAATAATAGGAAACCCTTTTTACAAATTTTTCTTGGGAGTGAGAAGTGCTTCTTGACTCCCTAAAAACTAGTGGATAAACTTTACATTATTCACCGTCTGGAGATGAATGATGTTATTATTAGTATTTGGAATGGGTTACTCATTAGCTTGTTTAAAGCTAGGTTTTAGGTAGGAATGTGATTTCCTAGTATGATCTATTTCACTAAAGATATTTATAGTAGTTGTTACGATAGAGTTACTTCTTACACGCAAACCCAAATGATATTTATAGTAGTTGTTACGATAGAGTTACTTCTTACCTCAACCCAAATGATATTTATTTAGTTGTTACGACTTCTTACACTCAAACCCAAATGATATTTATATTAGTTGTTACGATAGAGTTACTTCTTACACTGAAACCCAAATGATATTTATATTAGTTGTTACGATAGAGTTACTTCTTACACTCAATCCCAAATGATATTATATTAGGTTACGATAGAGTTACTTCTTACCTCAAACCAAAATGATATTTATATTAGTTGTTACGATAGAGTTACTTCTTACACTCAAACCCAAATGATATTTATATTAGTTGTTACAATAGAGTTACTTCTTACACTCAAACCAAAATGATATTTATATTAGTTGTTACGATAGAGTTACTTCTTACACTCAAACCAAATGATATTTATATTAGTTGTTACGATAGAGTTACTTCTTACACTCAAACCCAAATGTGTTGATGTATTAAAATATATCTTGGCACGATCTACCAACCTCCTGGAGGGAACAAGTATTTCATATCTACATCTACCTATGTAATATCAATTAATTCCTACAACTAAATGATTCGGACAAGTAATAGATGAACCGGATGACTCGAAAAGCTCTGCTCTTCAGATAAGCATAAAACATTTAGTTAAAATTATTTTTTTTCCAAAACGTACACAGGTCATTTGATAAAAAAAGATACTAATGCCGATAATGATATAATACCATGGGCGTAGCCAGGGTTGCCTTTAGGTGGTGCCTAAAGGCATATATATATATATATATATATATATATATATATATATATATATATATATATATATTATATATATATATATTATATATATATATATATGCAAATGTTAGGAGAATATCCTGCAAAACATTAGACTGAGTATTAAATAATTTTTAAAGACATATTGAACTATAAATGTTTCATTATTAGTGTTATTAATATTAATGTTTATATTCGATATTGAGAAATATTTTACGGGATCTCCAATGACTAATCAAAAATGTGAATCCCATTTAATCGAAATATTTTACGGAAACAGGTATCTTGATTAGGCTTTTTCGTAATCAATCGGTCGTAAGCGTTAGAGCGATTTAACTAGAAAATGCTGTTTTAAAGATTGTTCGGATGACGGAAGTGGAAGGCAGATTGGGGAGTGGGATATTTTTCATTTCGCAATGTAAATGCTCCTTTGTGACAAGGGACACACTATACCCCATCGCATTTCTCCCACCACTGGTTATCAATAGACATATATAATCAAATATCAAAACATAAAATAAAAGCAACCCGAGCAATGTATCGATTCGTCTACGCAAAGTGTCGTCCCGTAGTCTAGCTCCTGTGTCCCAGACTATACCTCACCTGGATATTGAAAATATTACCCAAGTTTTATCTGGTTGAGGTTATCTTATCTTTAGTAGTTCTAAAGTAAAACTATTATAATATAAAACATTAATAGTTCAATATGTCGTACAAAATTATTTTAAAACTCAGTCTACTATTTTCAACATTTTTAAAATTTGCATATATATATATATATATATATTATATTTATATATATATTTATATATATATTATATATATATATATATATATATATATATAATATATATATATATATATATATATATATATATATATATATATATATATCTGTAGTTTTGGTTTAGTTAAGGTCTGGTATAGTTAACATAGTAAAAGTATTATATTCTTGGTTATATTCAAAGTTCGTATTTTTGTTTTGTAGGTTTAATCTAATAAAAGACACCAGTTGATTACTACTGATGTTAGGAGCGGGGTTATATTTTGACTTAATTTTAGCTAAGGTCAGTTAAAACAGCCGGTAATATAATTAGAAAATATTTTCTAATTATATAAGCGCATTTTTCTCTCATTTTTGGGATTCTTGTTAGAATTTATTACGAATTTCGGTAAGTAAAACAATCAAAAAGATATTTATAAATCGTCTAAATCATACAGAAGAATTTTCAAGCAAATATACAATAATAAATGCGAAACGTTTATAAAGAAAGTTAAACCTGAAAATCTGTCAGACAATCAGTCTTATCATAGAAATGGAAAATTTAACTTGAAAGCTTTCAAATTGAAACCTGGTAGACAGCTGGAGGCAGTAGATACATTTCATTGCATAAGATAATATCTCGGTAGGTAGCCCAGAGTTGAAAAGGGATTGGCAGGCAGGAAGAATTAGAATTTTAAAGCAGCCTTAAATACCTGTTTTATAGTCTATATGTATGATGCTTTCGCTATCAGTTTCATTATAACTTCGTCATCCGAACAATCATATTAAAGTAATTTTTATTATAAATTTATTCACTTTCGTCATCCCAACAACCATATAAGTGTAATTTTTCATATAAATTTAATCACTTTTGCCATCCGAACAACTATATAAGAGTAATTTTTAATATAAATTTATTCACTTTCGTCATCCGAACAACCATATAAGAGTAATTTTTCATATAAATTTAATCACTTTCGTCATCCGAACAACCATATAAGAATAATTTTGATATTATTCACTTTCGTCATCCGAACAACCATATAAGAGTAATTTTTAATATAAATTTATTCACTTTCGTCATCCGAACAACTATATAAGAGTAATTTTTATTATAAATTTATTCACTTTCGTCATCCGAACAACCATATAAGAGTAATTTTTATAATTTATTCACTTTCGTCATCCGAACAACCATATAAGAGTAATTTTTAATATAAATTTATTCACTTTCGTCATCCGAGTACAACGTCATCCGTAATAAGAGTAATTTTTAATATAATTTATTCAGTCATAATATTTTTAATATAAATTTTTCACTTTCGTCATCCGAACAACCATATAAAGGTAATTTTTAATATAAATTTATTCACTTTCGTCATCCGAACAACCATATAAGAGTAATTTTTAATATAAATTTATTCACTTCGTCATCCGAACAACCATAAAGAGTAATTTTTCATATAAATTTAATCACTTTTGCCATCCGAACAACCATATAAGCGTAATTTTTAAAATAAATTTATTTACTTTTGTCATCCGAACAACCATATAAAAATAATTTTGATATTATTCACTTTCGTCGTCCGAACAACCATATGAGCGTAATTTTTAATACAAATTTATTTACTTTCGTCATCTAAACAAATATATAAGCGTAATTTTTATTATAAATGTATTCACTTTCATCATCCGAAAAGCATATAAGTGTTATTTTATATAATTTTCTAATAAAAATTAAATTAAGTTTATTTATAATTTGTATAAAGGCGAATAAAACTATGAACGTATATTGTAATACGGATTTTACAATACCCTTCCGAAGGACAAATCTACATACAATAATAATAATAATAATCCCCGTGTAGAGCCTTGTGGCTCATCAGGGATAACTCCTGCGAGAACCACCTCAAGTGGTAGTTGCAGCCGTTATGCTCTATGTGTACTCTAAAGTTGGCAACAATTTATTTGAACAATAATCTTATAGAAACTGAGAGCGTAACCTGGGATGCGAACCCAAGACCTCCGTGGTGCCAAAGGTCAGTTTAATAACTGACACCTTAACGACCTAGACCACGGAGGCGACTAATAAAAATGCAACACATTAGAAGCATTATGAATCAATTTAAAGGTAATATGTAAATATTTCCTTACATTTTATAGTAATTCATTTAATATAGATTTTTGAAAGAAAACAATTTTTATTTGATCTCATTGATTAAAAAAATACCTCCGAACTTTTCTCAACACGTCGGATTTGCTACGCATATGCTAAGCGTAGTACTTTCTAAGCGAGTACTCTGTACTCGTATTTCTAAGCGAGTACTCTGTACTCGTATTTCTAAGCGAGTACCTGTATCTAAGCGAGTACTCTGTACTCGTATCTATTAAGCGAGTACTCTGTACTCGTATTCTGATACTCTGTACTCGTATTTCTAACGAGTACTCTGTACTCGTATTTCTAAGCTACTCTGTACTCGTACTTCTAAGCGAGTACTCTGTACTCGCTTAGAAATAGTCGCTTAGGTCGTCCTCAGATAGTAAATACATTATTTTTATTTTTCCTAGATCATCCTTGCACGGGTGACTGGTCACCCATCTAGGAACTGACCATACTCAATACTACTTATTTTTTATGATCTCAAATAAACCGTGAATGATACTCGCCACACTTCGAGAAGGTATACGCCTTTACTAAATTTCAACTTAATTGAATAGTTTTTTACAATTTAAACAAAATAATTTTATTAATTGAATTCGTTTTTTTATAGAAACGAAGTAAAAGACATTCGATGAAATTGAACTTATACTAATTATTAAACGAAACTTGACACATATTTTTGTCTTTTATATACTACTAAAGTAGCAGTATATATAAGTATACTACCAAAACAACTATAGGTAGTATTAACAGACTACATGAGAATGTCAAATCTTTAATCTATCACAATTTTTTTTCCGCGCTATGCATTTTTGAAATTTTTTGCAGAGTCATTATTGCGGGTTACAGCAAAACTAGACCTAATTATTTTCGTGCCAATTTTAAATTCACTAGCATAAATACACTGGAATATGCGATAATAACAAACGTTATTAAAAAGTTATGAAAACATAACTCAGAGGTCTTAAAAACACTTGAAACGGATAATTCACATCAAATCAAATCAAAGTTCCTGATTTTTTTTCAACCACAATACTTTTTCTCTACACTTACGGTATAAAAAAGGAAATGCAAAAATAGTTAAAGAAAAGAAATTAAAAAAATCACTATTGAAGCATTAGTATAAAAGAATAATGTAGCTATAAGATAATAGACCAAGAGCCCAGGGTGTTTTGTTAATAAAAGTGTAATGGCTGGAACCGGTCTCAATTTTTCGTAAATACCTTCCTGAACAAGGATCTGCAATTCTGCCGACTCGTATCGGATGGGTGTCCCAGGCAGAACGCACTTTAGGGGTCAAAGGTTCTGCCTGGGACACACATCCGATACGAGTCGGCAGAATTGCTGATCCTTGTTCAGGAAGATATTTACGAAAAATTGAGACCGCTTCCAGCCATTACACTTTTTATAAACAAAACACCCCTGGGCTCTTGGTCTATAAATGACAACTTAGTGTCAAATTAAAAAAAAAAATAAATAAACATGTGCTTGTACATGAGAAAAACTAACACAGCAATTTGTGCTTTAAATTAGGGAAATATTCATACTTGATTTTCAGTTTCTTTTCTTATTTCTTTATCAGTTTCAAATTCTATTTGATTAATCGCACTATCCTTAGTATTTGCATATTTAAAGTATCTATTAAAGGCGTGAGTTCAATGCGATGTGACACTAGAGTTCAAGTCGAGGTCACATTTATTATAGTATTAATAGATAATGGGTATAACCTGTTGGGGGAATTATTCGGATTTGGCATACTAACTAATCAGATAGAATATATGCATATGCTTCCTTGGAATTACTTTGAGAAAAACAACTTGAAACATAGCAGAGAATAAAGTAAACACTTCTTTATGGTCGTGTATTTAGCACTCACTAGCTTGCTATGGTATAGTCAGTAGTTTACGACACACGGACTGAGGGAGATCTCTGATAAGCTCTTGCCAATAATAATTTGGCATATCTATGCCAAAATGAATTGCCCTGGTTATGATTAAGTAATAGAGGTTACTAAGCGTTACCTTTTATTGATGACGTTAAGCTTCGAATGATTTAACAAATGTTTAGGAGATAAATGTAAATTTTTACACAAAAATACCGAGTTGCCGAGTTCAAAATTAGGAAAATTTTGGTCTGTAAAATAAGTGTTGGCAATTCTACAACTTTTTTGACTTAACTTTGACGCTGGGCGCAAAAAAGTTGTTAGACATTATACATAATAGTTGAGTTGAGGTGCTTGGCGCTTCGGGCACTCCACAGCATCGCCCCTTCGAGCCGTTTCGCGGCCTCATAGTTTTTCTTTTGTATTTTTTGAACACACATAGTATAGCGTAATTTCAAAGAAAATGCTGCCTCACAGACTGTTAACATAAAGGCTGTTAGACTTTACAGCACACCCCTTATTTTAAGAGCCATTTTTAACGACTCATAACCTATATATGTCTATAAAGCTATATATGTCTTTAATATATTAATAACAATGATGACGCCTGATTTCGCGTAACATCTCTACTAAGTAAATTAAACATACTTAAAAGATTGGAAGCACTGAAGGAAATGTTCAATTATGTTAAAATATATCCATAAATTATCTTGTAAATCACACTTTTAACGTTTCTTCATCGGGTATTTGTTGAATTTTATAAAATAATACCAATTTTTGTAATCATTTTAAATTTAAAACCACTAAAGGAAGGAAAATATAGATAAATAAATGTTTCTTGCTCGTATTTATTTCCAGAGTAACTAAAATTGACAATTTTTCAGGGATAGGTTTAATTAATAGTGTTCCAATCATAAGTTGTTTTGACAGAGATTTTGTGGTATATGTTAAACATGGTTAAAATTTAACACATTTAAGTTTAAAAAATATTCAATTGTCAAACCACAACACATAAAAAAAAGAAAACTGACCGGTTTCAACTATTATTTAGTCATCGTCAGAGTACATTTATAAACTCAATAATATCTTTATAACTGTACCCTGACGATGACTAATTAATAGTTGAAACAGGTCAGTTTTCTTTTTTTAATGTATTGTGGTTTGACAATTATATATTTTTTTAAACTCAATTGTGTTAGATTTTAACCATGTTTGATAGTGTTTCGTCAAATATGAAAATCAAATTTTCAGGATATTTTAAAAGGTAAACAAATCCCACACAGGATCGGATAACGGACATTTATAAAATAACACTCAGAGTCTTGCATTCCACCGTTCGCGTTTTGAAGGAAGTTCCAAATGCGAGCCTGAGGGCAGATGGTTATCCAGAGATCAGAAGTTCAACTTAAAGACTGGAAATATAAAATTATATTATTAGATCATTATATCTCTTTATACTTCATATTTATATTAATAATCCAAATATAAGCCCCAATAAAAAAATTAATGGTAACTTAATTTTACCTTTAATATACCAGTTGTTTTAATTAATCTTTCATAAAGTATACAATTAAAACTTTCACATGAAAAAGAATTTTTTTAGTATTATTTACAGGCAGGTTTTTGCTCCACAAGGTCCCCTGAATTAAAAGATAAAGTTAGTATTATTTCAATAAACCAGTTAGCAAGTACATCATGAAAATAAGATCATCTCGACCATCAGTTTTTTGTAATTTGTTTTGTTTTATCACTAATATTTATTGACCCCCGAGAGGTATACGACCAAATTAAATTAACATCATCCTTTCGTATCCAACTAGACAGAGCAATAAATTAATTATAAGGAAGCACAGACTGACTAAGACTGCCAGACATAACATTTTATCCTTCGGGCAAAAATATTCATTCACTTACCAGACTGGATAACTAGTTTAAATAAGAAACCGTTTTCTAACAAAATTAAAAGATGACTGTTAAATAATCCCTCATATTCAATTGATGAATTTATTTCTATTAAATTTTAATAAGTTGTCACATTTGCCTTATTTTTTGTAATTCTTAGAGCCAACAATTTCTTTAATAAATTACTCTTGTTAATTTAAAATTTTCTTATCAACTGTCTCATATCATTTTATTTTTGTAACACTATTAAAGAACATTTTTTCCGTACAAATATCCAAAAAATGTAATTTATTGTGAACTTGTTGCCAATGTGCTTTAAAATTTTAATTAATGCAAAAATAGAATGCATTTATTTTTATATCATTCACCTATCTATCACCTCTGAAAAGTAGTCAATCTCAGGAGATGGGATCCAATCCCTCTCGTTCCTACTGTTAATCGATTAAGAATTGGATCATTCAACATTCAATAGTCGGATCAAACTTCGTAATAGAAATATTCCCAAAGGAAATTCGTTAAAAACAATGTAATTGTAACTTCCCTCAACATTTAAGATTCAAACAAAATAATTACACACAACACTATTTAAAGTAATCAATTTTTTAAAAAAATAGATTAATTTCTTTTATAGCCCAATTAAAAAAAAAATCCTTCGCCACGGATTCCTGACACTCCTGACTTCGAATTCCTCATGCGAATCGTCCCATAAGCGATATTATTCAAAAGTAAATTCGCTCTAAAAAATATTCAATATAAATTAAATAAATAAAGATTATCAGTAGAAAGTCATATAATTAATAAGATTATCTATATAAATAAAATTCAAATGTCGCTACCGATGTTCCCTCTAAACTCGAGAACGACTGGACGAATTTTCACGAAAGTTTTTTACAAAATTAATCCACAGTGATGGGAAGGTTTGAGCCGAGTCTTAAGATGATTAGGGCATCTAAAGTGGTCTACAGGGGCATCGAAATATTTAAAAAATCATAGCCTTTTTGGAGAGCATAAAATCATGCATGTCTAGAGCTATTATTTCAAAGCCGTACATTTACAATATTTTGATGCTAAAAATTTTGATTTTAGAGCTATAATAAGCTTTTTAGGGCAGTAAATAACTTTGAATAAAGTAATGAATATAACTTACAATGGCCTGAGAATAAGTCTATAAAATTATGTCTATAAGTAACTTACGAACAGGAAATAATCATTGTATGAGTCTCAAAATCTTTAGGTGTAGTAAAAATAACTTTAAAGAATTTTATTTGTAAATTTTATCATTTTACTGACTTTAAAACACGGATTTCCAGTGATTTTGATAAAACTTAGTATAAAGACTAATTTGTAGATGCACTGATTTACAGGCTATGTAGTACTATAAGCAGATAAAAGAAAATTTTGGTGCACAGGGGCATAAATTATTAGTTTACTTCATTTTGATTACATTTAGTATAAAGACTATTTAGAGGGTGGAATAATTTACTGGCTATGTAGTACTATAAGCAGATAAAAGAAATTGTGGGTGCACAGGGCATAAGTTATTAGTTTACTTGATTTTGATTAGATTTAGTATAGTATATTTAGAGGGTGGACTGATTTACTGGCTCTGCAGTACTATAAGCAGATAAAAGAAATTGTGGTGCACAGGGCATAAGTTATAGTTTACTTGATTTTGATTAGATTTAGTATAGTATATTTAGAGGGTGGACTGATTTACTGGCTGTAGTACTATAAAGATAAAAAAATTGTGGTGCACAGGGCATAAGTTATTAGTTTACTTGATTTTGATTAGATTTAGTATAGTATATTTAGAGGGTGGACTGATTTACTGATATGTAGTACTATAAGCAGATAAAAGAAAATTGTGGTGCACAGGGGCATAAGTTATTAGTTTACTTGATTTTGATTAGATTTAGTATAGTATATTTAGAGGGTGGAATGATTTACTGGCTATGTAGTACTATAAGCAGATAAAAGAAAATTGTGGTGCACAGGGCATAAGTTATTAGTTTACTTGATTTTGATTAGATTTAGTATAGTATATTTAGAGGGTGGACTGATTTACTGGCTATGTAGTACTATAAGCAGATAAAAGAAATTGTGGTGCACAGGGGCATAAGTTATTAGTTTTACTTGATTTTGATTAGATTTAGTATAGTATATTTAGAGGGTGGACTGATTTACTGGCTATGTAGTACTATAAGCAGATAAAAGAAAATTGTGGTGCACAGGGGCATAAGTTATTAGTTTACTTGATTTTGATTAGATTTAGTATAGTATATTTAGAGGTGGACTGATTTACTGGATATGTAGTACTATAAGCAGATAAAAGAAAATTGTGGTGCACAGGGGCATAAGTTATTAGTTTACTTGATTTTGATTAGATTTAGTATAGTATATTTAGAGGGTGGACTGATTTACTGGCTTGTAGTACTATAAGCAGATAAAAGAAATTGTGGTGCACAGGGGCATAAGTTATTAGTTTACTTGATTTTGATTAGATTTAGTATAGTATATTTAGAGGGTGGACTGATTTACTGGCTATGTAGTACTATAAGCAGATAAAAGAAAATTGTGGTGCACAGGGGCATAAGTTATTAGTTTACTTGATTTTGATTAGATTTAGTATAGTATATTTAGAGGGTGGACTGATTTACTGGATATGTAGTACTATAAGCAGATAAAAGAAAATTGTGGTGCACAGGGCATAAGTTATTAGTTTACTTGATTTTGATTAGATTTAGTATAGTATATTTAGAGGGTGGACTGAGTTACTGGATATGTAGTACTATAAGCAGATAAAAGAAAATTGTGGTGCACAGGGGCATAAGTTATTAGTTTACTTGATTTTGATTAAATTTCGTATAGAGACTATTTAGAGGGTGGACTGATTTACTAGCTCTGTAGTACTATAAGCAGAAAAGAAAATTGTGGTGGACAGGGGCATAAGTTATTAGTTTACTTGATTTTGATTAATTTAGTATAGTATATTTAGAGGTGGACTGAGTTACTGGCTCTGTAGTACTATAAGCAGATAAAAGAAAATTGTGGTGCACAGGGGCATAAGTTATTAGTTTACTTGATTTTGATTAGATTTAGTATAGTATATTTAGAGGGTGGACTAATTTACTGGCTCTGTAGTACTATAAGGAGATAAAAGAAATTGTATACACAATTATTTACTTCTTTGACGCCCGTGCGAAGCACGGGTATCCCTGCTAGTTTATAATAAAATAATAATAAAGATTACAAATAAAAAAATTAGATAAATAAAAAAATCTGCACTTTAAATGAAACTGGATTCAAATGTCCATTGAGAAAAACTTGATGTTTTTTTTTATTTAAATGTTGTCTTTGTACTTCAGAAACAACCTGTTCCTCTTTGCACTCGATAATGACCCTCACTAATATTTTTTTCCTTTTTCACATTTTTAATTGAAGTCTAAAAAGAACTACTCTACTCTTGGATTAAAACATAGATTCATTAATAAAGTAGCATTAAAGTATAACTTAACTTTAAGAAAAAATATCAAATGAAATAATATATTCAATATTCATAAGAAAACAATTTATCAATAATGTTATAAATTAAGATTTTTAAAAAGTGATATGGTAAATAATAATTATTATTATATGGTAAATAATATATAATTATTATTATATGGTGAATAATAATTATATTATATGGTAAAAATAATTATTATTACTTGATAAATAATAAAAAAATATTCTAAAGTAGATTTTTAAAAAGTGATATGGTAAATAATAATTATTTTTATGGTAAATAATTATTAATATTATATGTTAAAAAATAATTATTATTACTTGATAAATAATAAAAAAATATTCTAAAGTAAAATAAAATAAAATTGCAAAAGGAAGAAATAAATTTTAATTTAAATAAAAACTCAAAAGAATTGTGGGGGGGGGGCTTGGATAGCCAAAGGATGAGAACTACTGCTTTGGTTGACACATAAATTATACAAATAAATCAAAGTCAAACTTATGTGTCAAGTAAAACACATCTTTTACTTAATCCAGCGACATTATAAATAAATTAAAAGACATAAGAAACTAAAGACTTTTGAGTAATAAGAAGAAGGAAACGCTTATACTACAAATATAGTATACTGAGGATACTTAAAATCGGGTGCGAGGAAGCTCGGAACTTTTCCTCACAACATTGGATTAGCTAAGCTCATCCTCTCTACTTTGGACTCGCTTCGCTCGTCCTAAGAATAGGAAAATCAACAGATGAACAGCTGAACGTCTTCGGAATCGCTTCGTTTGTCCTTAGACACTAAATACTGTGACTAATGAGTTACATTTTTTGAAAGTGGATCATGCTCACCTAAACCAAGCCAAGCCATTTTGATGTGCATTAATATAAATATAGTAATTATAAAGAAATAGATGAAGGCCAAGACAAGACTGAGTGAAAATTATGGAAAGATGTCGCTAGACAGTGGTGGGAGGCAACATAATAATACAGGTGTGAGTGTGGACATAGGGAAAAATCTGATAAGGGTCCAGGTGAGTTCAGTGAGGTTTGGTCACAATACAGGAGTTTTATTTCCAACAGTCACCCATCCAGGCACTGACCTCGCTCAGTGCTGCTTAATTTCTTAAATCCAACACAAACCGTAGGCATACTTGCCGTATTGTAACGAAACTTAGTATACTTATTTATTTAAAAAAAAAATCCAACTCAATTGAATCATTTTTCGATTTTTTACAATTTTTTAAAAATTTATACAAGTCATTCGATAAAAATTGAACTAATGCTGATAATGAGATTAAACTTGGCACATATTTTGGTACTAGATATGTCAGGTAAACCTTAGATCGATTAAAACATTTTTTTCGCCTTTTATAAATTTTCAAAATTTTGCTGCGTCATTATTGCGGGTTAATGACATTAAAAAAATATATTCTAGATAGCACAACCAGTCCAAGAGATTGATTTTTGTACTAACTAACTCTCTAGCACAATACTCCGAGTGGTGCGATGATAGCAGAGACACACACATACAGACAGACAACTTTGCGAAAACCACTTAAATGATCTTAAACGGAGGATACCGTTCAAATCCCGGTTTCGGATCATTTTGCAAACTAAATACTCAATTTTTATATACCTAAAGTATAAATGAGAGAAGTAAAAAAGGACATATATACTAAAACCTACGGAATAATTTCAAGATCCTTATCGTCAGAAAAAACGGGAGCATGTCCTCTCAATACAGAGGTCTCTAAAAAAACTTAAGTTGCTTTAAAGAACTTACAGGCGACAACTTGATTTATGAGCAAAGTTTATAAAACAGTTACAAGATAGTTATAAATGGTTGGAGTAAATGATGACAATTTAAATGTATTAAAATTGTCGACTCGTTCTGGTGGCAGTGATTGATCATATCCATATTTAATGCGCCAATGATTTTAACTCTATTTAATATATATGTTCAACTAAAACATAATAACATATTGCGATAATGACATAAGTTCTATATTATAGGTAATTTAAAATTTATCGATTTAAATGAGAATTATCGATCTATTAAATTATCTTAAATCTCTGTATGTTTCATTTAAGTCATTCTATTATCGGTAATTAATCGAAAATTTCTTAGCAATCTATCAAACAATTTATTCGCAATTCATTTACTAATCTATAAAACTATCAATTTAAAAATCTACTATAATAATCTATTATTGATCCATCGGTATTTTATCAAAGAAATTAATGCTTCTCAGTGCAGATTATGTTATAAACTGTAATTTTATGCTTCGGAAATCTTAAAGTAATAAAAAATCACTTTATAACCAGGCTACATCCTTAATATGTCTTTTAGACTGTCATTTAGGTTAAGAGATGAAATGTTATAGAGGTTAAGATTTAGTTCGACAGTCGACGAGTCTACTGCCACGACAAGTGTCTTTCTATCCTTCGTCAAGAGAATTATTTTATACTAGACTTGGTTATGTTTTTAATTACTGTAATGAGTTATGAGGTTTGGGTCTTAATGAATAAAAACAACATTTATACTGTCGAATGTAATGATTAGGTCTTCATCAGTAAGTGTTTAATAATAAACCAAGGATCTTAAATAAAGGGGATGACGCATTAAAAAACATTTCTGACCCCATGGAAGTTGTATGAGATAGAGAAATAAGAGCAAACGTACCTCCCTCTTGGTTAAAAATGAAAAAAATGCCAAACGCAAGTATGTAGCCAGGTTGTCAAGTTTGCTTCTCAACAATCTCGAGTGCTTCTCGTGATTGTTCCATTTGTGGTGCTTCTTAAGTTATTTGAGCTTATTCAATTTTAAATTTTGGACCTACTTTGCTACTTCAGTGAGTGATAATTTAACCGTGTTTTGTTATAACCTTCTCAAGCAATAAACAATGGGAAACCATTGAAAGGTACCATTGGGAAACCATTGGAGCGCAGTTATAAGAATTGTGAGCATGCGCAATTGGTTTTTGACGTTTGTTTCGTATTAAATTCTCTCTATTTTTATGTCAAATCGATTTAGTGCGTCATCCCCTTTATTCAAGATCCTTGTAATAATTAAAGCAGTTAACAAAAAGAAACAGGTAAGGTATCTAAACATTGCCAGGTGAACATGAACTACGAACTAAACAAAGCCACGGGACTTAACATTAAAGATAATTAACAATAGAATAATTAAAAATGTTGACTGTATTTTGAAAGATTTTATAAAAAAGATTTAAACAAGAGTATAATATTAAATTTTAATCATAAACTAAAGAAAAGGTTTTATAACTTAAATTCCTTTTTCTTAGCTTATATAGTCAAATTTTTCTTTAGTTTATGATTTGGTAAACTATAATATTAAATTCTTGTTTACTTTCAAAATACGTCATACTGTAAATAATTCTATTTTCTTTGAACTAATAACCTTAATGTTAAGCCCCGGGGCTAGATCTTTGTTTAATTTGTAGTTCATTCTTGGATACCATACACAGCTAGCAATGTTTAGATACCTTACCTGTTCCTTTGTATTAACTGCTTTAGTTTGTTATTCAACATTTTCTGATGAAAACATAATCATGGTCGAGACATCATGTTTTTACATGAGGTCTTTTCTGTTTTTACATTTCCTCATTTATACCGAAGGTATATAGGAAAAGTATTCTGTTTGCAATAATTTGATATTTGGCACGCATGTAGCCATGTATAAGACTAACATATGTGCCAAGTTTCATCTCATTATCAGTATTAGTTCAATTTTAATCTAATGACTTGTGTACGTTTTGAAAAAACTGTAAAAAATCAGGAAATGATTCATTTGAATACAAATGTATATCTTTACTTAATAAATAAGTACATAAAACTTTTTAAAATACGGCAAGTATATCCATAATTTTTGTTGGATCATAAAACTTAAGTAGTATTGAGCGTGGTCAGTGCTGTATGGGTGATCGCTGAAAATGACACGGAAGCATTTACTCTCTGAGGAAGAGCAAAGCAAGTCCAAGGACATGCTGCAATATAAATTTGGCGAATTGCATATTCTGAGGACAAGCGAAAAGAGTCCGAAGCAGGGATGATGAGCGTAGCGAATCCGAAGTGATGAGAACAATTTATATATATATATATATATATATATATATATATATATATATATATATATATATATATATATATTATATATAACATACATATAATGATTATATAGGCTGTTGTTATTTATTTTAATTACCGTTCATCTTTAGTTCCAGCCTAGAGAATCAAATCATAGATTTACTAAGTTTAATATTTACTTCAAGAACAAACCCGCATAACATTGTATACAAACGATTTTTCTAACAATTTTATTTTATAGCTATGCCTTTAATTATTCAAACAATGCGGCGCTATAAAACAAGCAAAGAAATTACCTGCATGTACAAATTTAACATAAATAATATATTCCGAAGTGAGTTCCGAACTAGGTAGTACACTAGACACCTCGGTACTTGAGGGTACACCTGCTTAAATTTATAGCCATGTTAAGTTGGGACTCAGTAGACAGCAAGAATAACAGTAAGTAAAGGACTTTGGACTTTAAACAAGTACTTTAGCTGTAAGTTTAAACACTTACATTATTTATAAATACCGCCCACCCCGTGGTGGACTTGATATGCCCATATATGTCAAGTATTTAATCTTTGGACTTAAAAGATACATCTTAAAACATGGACTGGATTCGTTGGAGATAAATGTGAGAACCGTTTTAGACTTGTTAAAGTTTTGATTCTGTTAACCATTTCCGTTTGAAATTATATTGAATTTTAAATTAAATTAATATAACATTATGCTGATTTTATTCGTAGGTTTTAGCGAATTTTCAATAAAAATGTTTAAAAAAACACCATAAAATCTGCCTTGAGGGACAAAAAGGTATCAAGTAAATTGTTTAATATAAATCAAATTAGAACACCAAAATATAATATACACACGATAATATATATATATATATATATAATATATAATATATATATAATATAATATATATATATATATATATATATAGACAATTTTTATAAACTAACGAAGATGGCATTGGATCGGTTCATTGAAACCATCAGGCTCTTCAATGAATTTACAATTTTACCCTTCCTGAAGGATATAATGGTTATTTATGCATCACAGAAGTAAAGAATGCTACTGCTTTCCTGAGCAGTTAATTGGTTCCAAAGGCAAAGGCTGAGGGATTTATGTATCAACTCCCGAGGCAAAGTCAGGAAAAGAGATTATTGCGAGGGAAACAGCAATTTACTCCCAAGCTGCATACAAGATTTTATCTCAAGACGTTGACGTCATTTAATTATTGTTATACTTAATTGTTATTATTTTCATGTCTTGTTACTTTTCCTCACCTTCTAATACAGAAGGTATATAGAGGAAAAGTATTGGTTTCACCCAAAACATTTTATTATATTTTGTATTTAATTTTTTTTTTGGTCGCTTTTATAAACTTGGAGAGTGACATGACACAACCTTAACCCCAAAAGAAGGTTAAAAAATGTTGATTAGTTCCCCTATAAATTTAGGGAATTCATTCCCCTGAGAAAATGATATATGAAATTTAAACTTCATTAAATCGTTCGTTCACTGAGGGCGATCCCTAAGGGAATGATACATGCATTGTGGACGACCTCTAAAAGAATTAAATAAAATGCACTGAGGCGACCCCTAAGGAATGATATATGCATTGTGGACGACCTCTAAAAGAATAAATAAAATGCACTGAGGGCGACCCCTAAGGGAATGATATATGCATTGTGGACGACCTCTAAAAGAATTAAATAAATGCACTGAGGGCGACCCCTAAGGAATATATATGCATTGTGGACGACCTCTAAAAGAATAAATAAAATGCACTGAGGGCGACCCCTAAGGGAATGATATATGCATTGTGGACGACCTCTAAAAGAATTAAATAAAATGCACTGAGGGCGACCCCTAAGGGAATGATATATGCATGTGGACGACCTCTAAAAGAATTAAATAAAATGCACTGAGGGCGACCCTAAGGGAATGATATTATGCATTGTGGACGCCTCTAAAAGAATTAAATAAAATGCACTGAGGGCGACCCCTAAGGGAATGATATATGCATTGTGGACGACCTCTAAAAGAATTAAATAAAATGCACTGAGGGCGACCCTAGGGAATGAATATGCATTGTGGACGACCTCTAAAAAGAATTAAATAAAATTGCACTGAGGGCGACCCCTAAGGAATGATATATGCATTGTGGACGACCTCTAAAAGAATTAAAATAAAATGCACTGAGGGGCGACCCCTAAGGAAAGATATATGCATTGTGGACGACCTCTAAAAGAATTAAATAAAATGCACTGAGGGCGACCCCTAAGGGAATGATATGCATTGTGGACGACCTCTAAAAGAATTAAATAAAATGCACTGAGGGCGACCCTAAGGGAATGATATATGCATTGTGGACGACCTCTAAAAGAATTAAATAAAATGCACTGAGGGCGACCCCTAAGGAATGATATAGACGACCTCTAAAAGAATTAAATAAAAATGCGACTGAATGATGCAGTGGACGACCTCTAAAAGAATTAATAAAATGCACTGAGGAATGATGCATTGTGGACGACCTCTAAAAGAATTTAAATAAAATGCACTGAGGGCGACCCTAAGGGAATATATATGCATTGTGGACGACCTAAAAGATGCACTGAGGCGACCCCGCACTGAGGGCGACCCCTAAGGAATGAATGCACGACCTCATGCACTGAGGGCGACCCCTGCAAGGAATTAATAAATCACTGAGGGCGACCCCTAAGGAATGATAAGGCCCTAAAGGAACTGAAAAAATTGTATTGTGGGCGCCTAAAATACTGGGAGACTCAATAAAATAGTGAGCTGAAATAAAATTACGCTCCTTAGGAAATGAAATAAAATGTTTAAAAAATGGAAGTGAGAAACCTAGTGGACAAGTATGAACAAGATTATCTAGTGAGATAGAGGATTCAAGATCATTTGAGATATAGAATATAACATATGATGCCGAGGTGTTTTTCTGTAAGCGTCAACACACCCTTAAGCCTTTAGTAAAGCAGTACTAATAAACCACGTACAGAATATTAAATCTAAATTAATCTTTTTAAACGCCACTCTTCGAGATTAAATCCAAACCTTCTTAATTGATCTACTTTTATGTAATGACAAAAAAGACATAGAAAAAAAATATAGACTTCAAAACGCAAAAAGAAAACTATAAAACTGCAAAAACCATCGCATTGTAACCTTTTAACGCAAAGTACACTACGCTGACGACACTCTACTTTTTCATTCTTCTTATTACAAATCAAAAATAACGCAACAATGTCATAATAATTAAACAGGCATAGGTTACTTGAATTATCAGCATTACATTTTTTTTGCTCCTAAGTATATCTGCTCAGTTATTTTTAAACTATTTTTTTTATTTTATTACTTTTTACGATCTTTATTTGTATTCTTATTTACTTTCATCATACGTAGAACTGTAACACTTTTCTTACTTAGCACTTTTTTCAAATAAAAGACGAGTTTCAAAGAATAAAGCTATTATTCTAAGCACGTATTGACTTAAGGCTTAAGTCTTGACTTTAAGCCAACACGCACAAGCTTGTACGCCAGACATACAAAGACTTATTTACACAAGTACACTTACACACGTGTAATGGAATTTTCATGTTACAAATGTTAAGTCTAGAATGTTCATTCTATTCATAATTGATTTTTATTTGTCTTCTTTTTATTTTATATTGTTTTATTTACTTCTTTAACCATTATTTATTTTTTATAAAACATGTATTTGTATTTGTTTAATCCATACTATAATCCCAACTAATAACATCTATAATTAATGCATATATTTACACAACTTAAATTATAGAATTATATTTGTATTATTTCTAGCAATGAGTATCTTTTTTACATTTATGCAGTTTTTTTGAGTAATAAAAAGTAATTATTTAAAAGAATAAAATAATACAAAATACAAATAGGAACTAAAAAGGAAAAAAATTATAGTAAAGATAAAACATCCGAAATTTAATTGAAAAAATAAAAAATATAGTCAAAAAATCAATACTCAGAAAAGACCTCATCAGAACTAAATAATAATAGTAAAAAGTGACGATAAATAAAGAAATAAACAAAAATAAGTACTACTCAAACAGAGTAAAATTTCAAATTTAATGTACTAAACTAAAATAAATAATGGTTTTAAAAATATTTATAAAACAAAAAGAACAAAGCAATGTCACAGAAAATAATATAAACTGATGTTTCATTTGACTGTTTTCACAAAACTGGTATTATCAGATTAAGTTACTGAGACTATTTACCAGGGTTAATTCCTAGAACAGCATAAAACAGATATCGTGCCTTCTGCATGCTGGAAATAAATCACGAAAATCTACTTCTTTTTATGCACTGTCACGTGAAAGTGTTGAAACTGTTTGTAATATTTACACGTTCCATCATTTTTATACATGTTAAAGTACATAAATATGTATATGTAGCAAAATATGCCGTGTGAAGTTGTTATAATAAGTGACTTTTTATAAGGAACAATATTTACTTATATACTTCGGCTAGAGGGTAAAAACACTTCCGTAAAGATTTTATCAAATAATTCAATTTTTTACTTTTCCTCACTCATATCGTAGGTGTGTAGGAAAAGGATTGTGTTCACCTTAAAAATCCGACACCGAGGTTATTCGTTTCAGGCATTTTCATAGCGTTCTAAGTGATTTTCATCATGCTGTCTGTTTGTGTGTATGTTTGTCAGTCTGCGTCACGCATAACTCCTGTTTAGTTTATACTGAGACTTGTAATAAGGCGCAAAAATCAGACTTTAGCATTATATTTATCAGACAACAATTCTAGTTGCTAAGTTAACAACAATTCTAATAATTCTAGTTTGCTGAGTCATCAAAGTTTTAAAAAATTAATTTATAATCGAAAATTTGACTAATCGAGTTTAAATTTGACACAAATGTACATCTTTAGCAAGATGTTAAACAAATTATAAGTAATTTTTAAAATTATAAAAAATTAATTATTAAATAAATTAATTAATATAAATTAAAATAAATTATAAAATTATACAATTTGATATTAACAAATTAAACACATTCGGAGATTGAAGTGGGGAACCACCTCTAGTCACAGTGTATACCATACACTGTCGCCTGTTAAGACGGACTGTGGCTCTAGGAGTGGCATATATGAGGCTCATGCTAATATCAAAACCTCATTTCCTTTAGGAAAGTATGCCACAGTGTTTCAGACAGAACTATTTGCTTTCAATGCCTGTTTAATAGAAGATATTAAAAATAATCCTAATCACACTTCTGTTAATATTTTTGCTGCCATTAAAGCTTATGGTTCATTCAAATTCAACTCTAAGCTTGTCTGGGAATCATAAAAATAACTCAGTGCGTAGGCTTTGTAAATAGAAAACTGAAACTGCCTCTCACATACTTTTAAGATGTGAAGCTCTAGCCTTTTAAAAGTTATTTAATTTTGGTAGCAACACTCTCACAAAGTTTGATTCTACTAATGAATCACTAGTCAAGAAGATCCTAGAGCTAGTCCGAAAAAGAATTATACTGACCTGGACCAATTGAGGGGATTGTACAATACTGTTCCCAGTCGATGTGCAAATAGGGTCAATCCTCAAATCCAACCCCAATCAATAATAATAATGGTGAGCATAGTTTTAAACAAACTATGGTATAAACATGTGCATTTCCTTTGAAAATCCAAGAAATTGACAAATAAGTAGAAGTGTTCAGACCAGACTATTAAGCGAAAACTGAACACTTGGTCAGAAAATAGATTGATAATCAAGACAGTAAGCATTCCCGAGAAAATCCGCCCAGTTTCTCTGACCACCGCACCAGAATTTCTTCCATTAATGAGATAATTTATATTAGAATAGAGATTTCAACAAATAATTAAACACATAAAGCTGATTAAACCCTTTTCCTCGACCTTAAGTCATGCCAATATATAATTTGAAAAGGAGTTTAAATTGACATCTTAGGTTTAATTAATTATTTTAAATAGATAATTAATTAACAAAACGATTAAAGTAGTATAAAAGTGTATAATAATAAATAAAGTGTACATAATTCTGAACAACGTTAAAAATAAAGTAAAATACCGCAACCGTAATTTATTTTTGATAAAACATAAGAGATTAAAACACATCGGTCAAGCTCGATTTTGTTGCGTTTTTTGCAAAAGGATTTTTGTGACAAACTTAAAATTCTGTTGAATCGTGTTTTAGTCTAGCTGTTCATTTTAAAAACGTTAGGAGATTGCAGACATTTTTTAACCTGTAGCACCTTGGCCGCAATTCTTCATATTTTTCTAATTATAATAATAATTCATGACTAATTTTAATTACTTACCTTAATATGTAAACAAATTAGATAAATAATCTTAGTAACTCATTTTCAAATATTCCAATCAACAACAAAAATAATTTGAATGTACTATATTTGTTTTTTATTCTGTCTTCTATTAATAATTGACTCCACAGCCAATTACTCGGCAGTCGGAGATAATTATTCGTTTTTGAATAACAGATAAGGCAGACAATAATGACTTTATTGACTGTAAACACGGCTAGGCGGCAGTTAAAATTGTCACTGATGTAATTAGTTTGTCACTCTTTCGGTTGTTAATTTAATGAAACTATGTTTTCTTCGTTATTATGATTTTCAGTATTATATTTAGTAATTATTTTCAATTAGCTAGTAAGTTGTTTGTTAATCCTCAGACTTATTGATTAATGTTTCTCTTTTCAAAATACCAAGCCTTTCACCAACACTAGTTTAAATAGGTTTGGTATTCACAAAACTAGTTTAAACTAGGTTTGGTATTTACAAAACTAGTTTAACTGCATTTTAGAGAGAATTAGTACAAACAAGGTTTGGTATTCTCAAAACAAGTTTAAACTAGGTTTGGTATTTACAAAACTAGTTTAACTGCAGTTTAGAGAGAATTAGTATAAACAAGGTTTGGATTCTCAAATATTTAAACTGGTTTGGATTACAAAACTAGTTTAACTGCAGTTTAGAAAGAATTAGTATAAACAAGGTTTGGTATTCTCAAAACTAGTTTAAACTAGGTTTGGTATTTAAAAAACTAGTTTAACTGCAGTTTAGAAAGAATTAGTATAAACAAGGTTTGGTATTCTCAAAACTATCTAGGTTTGGTATTTACAAAACTAGTTTAACTGCAGTTTAGAAAGAATTAGTATAAACAAGGTTTGGTATTCTCAAAACTAGTTTAAGCTAGGTTTGGAATTACTTGTTTAAACTAAGTATGGTATTTACAAAACTAGTTTTAAATACGATAATAAAAATAAACACTTAGTAGTGCGAAAATACGAACTTATGACAGTTTCCCTTTAATTAGGCACTTATAAATGTTTACATTTTGTTTTTAAACACAATTAAATGGTGTTTTAGATTGTTAAAAAATATTCCATATGTTAATTTACATTATCTAATAGATGCCACTTACAATATTACAAATATAAAAGGAAGCGGAGAGAATGAAAACTAAAACATTTATGAAATAAAATAAAGAGATAAAAATGTGGTGCCAACATAACGACACGAAAATTTTGATAAAAATCGAGATATTTCGAATATCTTAAACGAGAACAAATCCAGCTTGGTAAATTCCAAGGGAAGTTTAAACTTTAAATTTATTTAAACGAGTTTAAGATCGAATAAAAGCCTAAATGTTTTTCCAGAGAAAGTCTTCAGTTCCAACTAAGTTGCCAAACTATCAATATAACGTCTCAGAAAAACACGTACGTACCCGTAGTGAGTTTTACCACATCATGTTTGAAACTATAATTTATAATCTAAGTAAAAAGAAACGATTGTTTTAACAAGCAAACTTTAATAGTCGTGCCTAAACTCATGTTTGTTTAGATCAGGGGGGGTTAACTTAAATGAGGAAAAGTTTGGATTCGATTATCGCAAGCTACTAAAAATAGCGCTGCGGCGGACCGGTGCGGACAATTCATGAACTAACCCCAATAGCTTTCCAAAAATGACTGATTATATTTTTATATTAAAATTTATAAATACCATGGCAATTTTTGTTTATGACAGCTACATTTATTATTATTATAAAATGATTGTTTTCTGTATGTATTTTTCACAAAAAACGGTTCGCCGTTGCATGTTCTGTATTTTCAAAAATTCAGAAACTAAAAGTAAATAGAAACATTTTTAAAACTTCCAGGGAACGCTACTGATGGCAGATAAGTGTAATTTCATTTAATTAATTTATTGATTTAGTCGATTTTATCTGGTAATTACATTTAATCACATGTGCGCATCTTGCCGATGTAATTAAAATACAGGCTGCATTAAATGCCAAAATCTATCTTCTACGTGTAAACTTTAGCTACTATTCATTATTACCTGATTGAATCAATTAAATTAATAAATTACTTGAATAAAAAGCTTAAAAATAATCAGAAGTGTTCTGTGTAAGATTTAAGTGTAGGGTTAGTTAGAAGTATACTATACAAAGTATATAAACATTAAATTTCAAACTGACTGTGGGCAAAAAGCGGGAAATCAAGACACGCCCACTCAATTGAAAGGTAGGTCCCCCGCTGCGCTAGTGTCGATCGGAATCGAAATTTTCCCACCATTGAGTCGACAGTCTTACTGTTTAAGTATCTATAGTCTCTGGTTTAGATTAAGACTAAGAAATCGATAGCGACCATTAATGACAGCGATCTGACTCAGAACTATCGTCTAAACCAGGAGTCTACCAAACTTTTATGTTTGAGTACCCCTTAATTTGTACCAAAACATTTGCGTACCCTCCCAAGCTTGTTGTAAGGATTTTTAAATATTTGTTCATATTTATGGAAAACTAATTAACATATGTTTTCTCAAAACTAAACAAAATTTTAGTAAACACTTAAAAATAGATATAAAAGTAAACGTTATCACACAATAAAAACAATAAGCAAGTTAGACACTGTAAAGTGTAAAACACTATGGAGCGAAATAATCACGTTTAAACAGCTTGACAGTAAAATTAAAACTAAATCGATATAAAAGTAAAGCATCAGTTATGAAAATTGAGTTAGATATGTTTGGTGATAAGAATTAAAGAAGTCACAAAAGGCGGTACCAAAAAGGAAAGTTCATATCTTAGTTATATTACATCTTGTAATCTGGCGGCTTTGGTTTAAGACTTATCTTATCTATTTAACTTATTAATTTCAACATTATTTTTCTTTAATCACCTTCTTTCACCCCTTTACACATTTTTTCCAAAATTGTTTTACTTTTTTATTATTTTATTCTTATTATATTAATATGTCTTAATATATTTTTGGCGCACCCCCTCTTAGGGCGTACCCCCATGAGTACGGGTACCCCAGTTTGAAGACCTCTGGTCTAACCGTCCCTTTTAAAGGACGAAGTAAGTGAAACTTTTAAAGCCTTTGAAAAGTCCTTGAGGTTCTTAGTGGAGTCGTTTTCGAGTCTTTAAATTTAATATTTTAAAGTTAATATGTAGTATGTAATAACACATACCATAGAAGTGATTGAGCTGTGTATAGAGCCTTGCGGGAGACCAGGAGTAACCTCTTCGGACACCATTAACCATTAAGCTCAAACTAAAGTTGGCGATCATCTGTTCTGAAAACTTAAAGGAGTCAGGGATTCGAATGCCAGACCTCCATAGTGTCAAAGGAATATACTAAAGCTATGACGACTATGACCATAATCGTGTCTCAATACATGTACATAGCATTATAGTCGAAAAGTCTACTTCAAAAAATTTTTTTCTGAAAATATACCTTAAATTATAAAGGAAACGCATAGTCTGAGCCTATCCAGAGTGGAGCCCTTCATATGAATGCGCTGGCTCAAAAAATTAGAAAATTTGTGTTTGGCCAAAAAACACAAAAAGTCAATAATTTTTTAAAGACTTTCGCTGACTGCATAAATGAACCTTTTTTTGATGTTTTTTAAAGAGCCATAACTTTTTGTAGTCATCCGATTTTGACGATTAAACACTCATTTTATGGAACATTTTATCACTTTCAATAAATGTTCTCTTTATGTTTTTCATAACCCTTTACACGACCCACAGGGAACCACTTATTTCAAGAAAACTGAAGTTTGTGCGATTTTATAAAAGTTTGAGCATGCGCAATCATATGAAAGGCTCTACTCTGGATAGGCAGACTATGTTTTTTTTATAATTTAAGGTAAATTTTCAGAAAAAGTTGGTTTAAAGTAGAACAAAATGAGACTTTTTCTTAAGTTCGGCTCTTGGACGATAACCATACAATAACTTTGCACATCAAAAGTAATAAAACATTTTACCATCAAAATACACAAAGTCATTAATTACTTACATTATAAATTTTTCGTTAGAAATAAACTGTTTTCGTATAAAACAGAAAGATTCCTGTAACTGTTTCCTGTAACAGAAAGAAAAAATGCAATTCATTATAAAACAGTTGTTTTAAAAAAAATATGCTTATATTTTTTTAAAGACACTGGATGGGACTAGAATAAAAACTTCTTACTTCTTTAAATGACAATATTTCACCTGACCCTAGGCATACTCATGTCTACAAACAGTATGTCTATTAATTTTTGACTAGCAGATTGAGGGAGATCTCTGGGCTCTAATTGGTTCCCGCCAGTAATGATAAAGTTCATAACAAATTAGTAAACTTTTGTATTTATTGGTAATATATATTTAGCGGGTTTTCGTCATAACAGTATATATCTTTTATGGGGGTTTGAAGCATTTAATATTGTTTGTAAATAACAATTTTGTAACTATTTTTAGAAAAGGCAATTAATATAAAATTTTAATCAACCCAATAATGTTTAATTCAATAATGTTAATTATTAAATTATTCAGACAGAAATAAATTTGGTAAGTTGGGAATAAAGTAAATAAAAATCCTGTGACTAGAAGTAGTAAAGCGTAAAGTAGTTGGGGGGGGGGGTAAAGTAAACTAATTCATCGCCGCAAAAATTGACGGTCATTACCGGTAGATAGCGTGCTTGATAATTTCAACTGAATTAAAGGGTTTGGTATCTCTAGTGGTCTGACCTCAATAAACCACAACCGCACTAATGTACTATAGAGATTATTACTTTGTTAAAACTACTCTAAAATTTGAATTTTAACTTTATGTCGCTATTACGTAACATCGGCGTTAACTTACTGAATAATAAAAGTAACTACATTAAAATTTATGTATTATAGAGATTAGTCTGAATAACTGCAGTAAAATTAGTACTTCACAAAGACGGGATATTTTACATTCTACACTAGTATACCTACCTTTTTATACGACAACAATAACATACAGCACAATGCATTACAGTGGCTACGCTAGTCATCTAATCTAACAAAAATATATTTTAATAAAGGACAAACATTTACCATGACGAAGACATCTGAAATTACAGAAAAAACAGGTACGGGGTTTATCGGAACTTCTTTTCATCTTATCGTTACGCTCGGCCGTACCACTTTGAGGACTTGCTCAGAAGTGGTTTAGCATAAACCCATTTGGAGCTAAATGTTAAAAGATGCCCATATATTGACAACTACTAACAGACAAGTTCGTAAAAATCACTTAGGATGTCTTAAAAACATCTAAAACAGATGATACTGGTGAAATTCGAGTTTCGGAATTAAAGCGCAAACACAATACTTTTATACCTACATTATAAATGGGAAAAAGTAAAAATAATATATCTAATTTAATTCAAAACGTTAAGTTTATAAAACAAGTTGGGAATACAAAACCCAAAATAAAACTGAAGAGCCCTTTGAGTCTCAATAAAAGTGTATCTCAAATAAATTCCTCTTCTATTAATAGTCTGAATATTATTATCTTTCAAAAACTAGAGATAAAAGAAAAAAAAGTTTAAAAAAATGGGATGGTGTGAAGTGGAAAGTGGGAAATTACGGAACGGGCTGAAAATTAGGAAAATAAAAATGCCTGATTCTAATTAAATTACCGCTCCTTTTCATCAGCGGCATCTCTTTAAAAATCAACATAAAAATTTAACAATTTTTTAAGTAAAAAAAAATATAACTAGTATTAAATAATTTATTCTTTAATGGCACGATAACTCTACTTTATAAATAGCTAATGAATAAATGTTTAACATTATGTTTAACTCATTCGTTTTTTAAATAAAATATAAATGTTGAATTTTTCTTTTATTCATTTACACATTATAGGGATAGTGTTGCGTTTTCCCTTAAATTTGAAAGCCGAGATTTCAACTGAATTGTATCTTATCGCAAATAAAGAGAAATTTTAAAATAATCATGTATATACAATATACATACCTTTTAATCTGTCTGTTAAGCTAATGTATATTGTTCCTGACAGATTATTAGTTTGATTTTTTTTAGTGGAATAAAGTTTTAAAGATTTATGATTTTAAAATTTAGAATTTGGATGTTAACTTACCATGCGTTATTTAGCAATAAGTTAGGGAAATTGAAAAAAGTACACATAATAAGTATCCATGAACAAATAGGCAATTCTAAAGACGAAAATGATTCTATACAGTTGAAGATTCAAATTCAGAAATAAAGATAGAATTGAATAGGTTCAAAGTAAAGTTAACTAAAAAGTTCAAGTCTTTATAGTTAATTTTAGTTCAAAGATAAATTCGTACACTCATAGTTTAATAAATAAATATAACATATACATTAAAAGGAACACTAAAACTCCAACACCTAAAGTGGCTACATTAAAACAGGAGCTCATTCTCTTAAAGAGTAATAACAGGGTGTACAAAATAAAACTCCCTTCCCGAAGAGGGGGACTACAGCTCATTCCACAAAAAAACTTCATATTAACTATAGTCCGATTTCAACCGTTCTCCCACAAGTCAAGTTTTATGATTAAAAACGCGTTGACTAACTTCATAAAATGACCAATTGTGGCTAAACTATAACTGCTAGCTTCAAAATATTGGTTTGTGGAAAGCTGAGAAAATTTGCTATAAGACACTTACTTGTATTTTCAAAAACAATTTAACATAACAGCCAAAAATGTGCATGAAATCAAAAATTAGTAAAATTTATATTTTCCCAAAAATTTTGAAGTTACTTGATGAAAACAGCAAATTTGAGAACCTCTTGGTTTCAGAAAAAACTACCTTTTTACTCCTCTTTAAGTCAATACCCATATCATTTATGTTGATTACGGTGATTTTTTCAGAAAAAGCAAAAATAGGCTCAAAAACACGCTAAAAAAGACTTCTGTTAGTAGTGATCTGTATATAGTCAAGAGCAACGCAAAAAACGTGACCGTCTCTAGCCCCAAAGTTTAACCCACTAATCGACTTATTCTGGCTTTCGATAATGAACAGGTGGTGCCGTTTCAGATAAGGGAATTTTAACGCCCGGGGCCCTTTAAAATCCGAAAAATGACCCCAAATTTGTTTTCGCCAAAAACGGTTTCCTATTGATTTTATCTAAAAGTTAAAGGTTGTTTTTAAAAGTTTATTAAATTTGTGATAAACCATTTTTAACCATCAAAATCGGTCCAGTAAAACCGGAGATACAAGTGTTGAAGATTACCGAAAAAACTCTTAAAGCATACATTTTTGTCCAAAAACGCACAAAACCTTAAAATGTCATGTTTTCCATATTAACATGTTTAAGAATTAGGCAGACTTAAAATCATGCATATCAAGTTGCATAAATTCAAGTTTTTACCTATCTTCAGTATATGTCGGTCATTAATCATCAATATAAGCTGTGCTGACTTCTTCTCTAGAACAACTCTAATTACCTGCAGTTTAATAGAATATGCATGATTTTAAGTGCCTAATTCTTAACATGTTAATATGGAAAAAACATGACATTTTAAGGTTTTGGACAAAAATGTATGCTTTTAGATGTTTTTTCGGTAACACTTGTATCTCCGGTTTACTGGACCGATTTGATGGTTAAAAAATGGATTTATCACAAATTAATAAACTTAAAAACAACCTTTAACTTTAGATAAAAATCAATAGGACCCCGTTATTGGGAAAACAGAATTGGGTCATTTTTCGGATTTTAAAGGGGCCCGGGCTAAAATTCCCTTATCTGAAACGGCAGACCACCTGATTCATTATCAGAAAGCCAGAATAAGTCGATCTAGTGTTAAACCTTTGGGGCTAGACGGTCACGTTTTTGCGTCTGGCTCTTGGACTACTATACAGAATCACTACTACACAGAAGTCATTTTAGCGTGTTTTTTGAGCCTATTTTTGCTTTTTTGAAAAAATCACCGTATCAACAATAATGATATGGTATTGACTTAAGAGGAGTAAACAAGGTAGTTTTTCCTGAAACAAGAGGTTCTCAAATTTGCTAGTTTCTCATCAAAGTAACTTCAAATTTTTGGAAAATCAAAAATTTTACTAATTTTGATTTCATGCAAATTTTGGCTGTTAGTTAAATTGTTTTTGAAAATACAAGTAAGTGGTCTTATAGCAAATTTTCTCAGCTTTCCAACAAAACCATATTTTGAAGCTAGCAGTTATAGTTTAGCCACAATGGTCATTTTATGAAGTTAAGTCAAACGTTTTTTAAAATCATAAAACTTGACCTTGTGGAGAAACGTTGAAAATCGACTTAGTTAATATGAAGTTTTTGTTGGAAATGAGCTGTATACACCTCCTTTGGAAGGAGTTTTATTTGTACACCCTGTTTTACTCTTGAACATTTTAGTAAAAAGATATGATTCAAAACCAGTTTCATTCAATATCATGTTTTAAGCGACTTTTTAAAGAAATTTAATATTTTTTTAAACGAAACGTCTGTTAAACGAAAAGTCTCCCGGTGTTTATCGTATAAGCAAATAAATAAATTTACTAACATCGAAAATATTTAACATAAAACTTTCCAGTTATTGATATAGAGAAAATGCTTTTAAAATTATATCGTTGAGAGGAAAGCAGCCCCTTCAAAGTTTCAGGACTCAAGAAGTGTGAAACTTTTAATTTAATATTGATTTAATTCTGATTGTAATCTAACTTTTCCGAGGGTTTAAGGAGGCATAGAGACACGCGTTAGGTGTACCTCAGGATAACAACTTGGGGCCCATTCTCTTTCGCAAGGTTTTTAAATAATGTAAATTTTCATTAAAACTAAGTAGATTTAAGATGAAGAAGGTTATATTTGTCAGAGAAAGGTTTTATCCATAGTTTACCTTGTTTAAATAACCCGACACAATATAACCAAGATAACAACCTCAACCTAACAAGAGAAAGGGTTAATTGTTTCATCCTTTAATTATAAAACTTTTAACAGGCGATATTCAGAATAAATCTCTTTTAAAAATAATTCATCATTTTTAAGGTCAAAAGGTCGACGTGGTTGTAATTAATAATAACAATATACGCACTTGCAAAGGAAGGTGTGGCATTCATATAATCATTTTTATAACTATAACTTAACTAAATCATTAGTTGTTTTGACAGAGATTTTGTGGTTATGTTAAACATGGTTAATATTTAATACACTTGATTTTAAAAAAATATATATTTAATTGTCAACCCACAATACATAAAAAAGAAAACTGACCGGTTTCGACATTAAGAGTCATCTTCAGAGTACTTTTTTATAAACTTTTTATAAACAGTACTGTTTATAACTTTATAAACAGTATGTTTATAAACTTTTTATAACAGTTTATAAAAAGTAGTCTGAAATGACTTACTAATAGTCGAAACGTCAGTTTTTCTTTTTATGTATTGTGGTTTGACCATTAAATATATATATTTTAAACTCAAGTGTATTAAATATTAACCAAGTAACTTAACTATTTTTCAGCTAATAAAATAACTATCGTAGCATCAGCTCAATGATGGTCAAGTCAGAATAATAAACTTGCGAAGTTTAATATATTTAATAAGCTGCAATCAAACCTCCTTTAACTAAATTAGTCTTAAATAATGTTACATGCTACATGACAAGCTAGATTTCCACATCAAAAGATCTATATTTCATTTCATTTCATTTCATCAAACACTTCGTTTAGATCTTCGCAAAAATAACATAACTAAGTTATTTTGTTTGATTCATAACATAAGAAAGTTTTAGAAGATGAACCTAAATTAAAAGAATTTAACGAAAACATTATAATCAATAACAAGCACACATGGAGACTCACAGCTAGATTCCATTTTCATATTTTCCTCATGAGGTATGTTTAAATATTTCTTTAGTTGATTCTGACTTGCTGGCGCGTTTACACTAGAAGCCTGGAATGAAATCCAATATTATTTTCTTTAAAATGCGAAAGATAAGAAAATTTCTGCCTTTCTTGCTTATCAATCCAATTTTAGCTTAATTTGTCCGTATACATTTAATAACCTGAGCCACAGCAGCAGTGTCATAACTTAATACTTATTTTTTTCGAAATGTTTAAAAGAAAATGATCATATTTATCCAATAGATTATACACGACACAGCGCAGCATTAATTTCACTAATTTGAAGCTCAGATAGCTTCAACAGAGTTCAACTGTTCGAAAGATCCGCATATATATATATATATATATATATAATATATATATATATAATATATATAATAATATAGACTCAAAGTCGCAGTGCATAAGGTTTACACCTACCTCACAATTAATAAATAAATATATATATATATATATATATATATATATATATATATATATATATATAATATAATATATATAATATATATATATATAAATATATATAAATATATATATTTATTTATTTATAAATATATATATATATTATATATATATATATATATATATATATATATATATAAAGTTTCACGAAACGTATTTTTTCGTGGTTTGGGACCTCTAAAACGGATTTTGGACACACTCCTAGGAGCCCCACCACTTCACACGAGCCGCCTTATTAGAAAATTTAAAAAAACATATCACTAAAACCTGGGGAGGATTCAAATATTTATCTAGACGATTCTGACTATACTGTACTTGACGAGAGAATCGTCGAGTACAGTAGAATCTGAGGTAAATTTAACTTTCTGATATGTTTACACTAGTAAAAGTTATTTTATGTACTAGAACTGCTTTGCACATACTAATAAAATCATTGCATAATTTGAGAAAAGGATTTACTAAAAATAACCAAGATACCGAATAGTTAAATTGTCTCTTATAATACGACAAATAAGATAAGGATTGAGCCGGTTTACACCATATGTTGAATCAGATACTTTGGTATTTCCTACAACGCCCCACTCTCACTCACACACACATAAATACTCATTCATAATGCATCATGTAGTATCTTATTTACAATCTACTACAAAGAATAATAAAATGAAGTCTTTAATAAGTTGGTATTAAAGCAAGGCTACAAGCCAGACTAGTAGGCGTATAGGAAGCTATTAATAATTTAATGTTAATCTCCTTTCACCGTATGTTTCTGAACACGAAATACCATTCTATCTATTTAAACTTCAGTGACAACTGAGTCATAACAATTGCATCAGCGCCGTGATGATCCTAAACACAAAATACCATTCTATCAATTTAAACTTCAGTCACAACTGAGTCACAATAATAACAATTGCATCAGCACCGTGATGATCCTAAACACGAAATACCATTCTATCAATTTATACTTCAGTGACAACTGAGTCCAATAATAACAATGCATCAGCACGGATGATCCTAAACACGAAATACCATTCTATCAATTTATACTTCAGTGACAACTGAGTCACAATAATAACAATTGCATCAGCACCGTGATGATCGTGATAAAAAAGCACCGGTTTAGTTACGCATGACAAATTTATTAAAAGGAAAACAACTTTTAAGGTGCCTTAGCTTAAAAAGGGGAAAATAAATTAAATAAAAAATATTTCTTTCAACTATGTCTGTTCCTGATCAAGCTATGTCTGTAGTCAAACTGTCAAGGTATGTCAAAGTGTAGAAAAGTCACTTTTTGCATTTCATCAACAATTATGTGATGAATCTTAAGTTTTTTACACTTTGACTGACACTGATGTGTCCAATCCCATGGCGGTCTCAAAATGAAACTGTGTACAATGTCGACATTTTACTAACAGTTTAACTTCCTTTAGAAATTTTTTCAAAAATCTTAAAAACTGGCTTTTCGAGATATTAGCACTTATATTTTATATTTGCTCATAATAAAAACTTGAAACTAATTATCCAAATGTATACATAATCTATTTGAAAGGGCCAAGTAAAGTTATGCGAGACCCAATAATCATTCTGCAACGAATAATTGCTACGAATAACATGACAAAATCTGATAGATCCAAAATTCTTTTATAAACGCGTTTTACGAATTTATGAATACCTATCGGTTAATGACGCCATAAAAAATAATTTATTAAATAATTTATAAACAAAACTAAAAGATTTTTTTAAAGTTAACCTCTAGAACTCTAGAATAAATACACCAGAATCAACTAAAACAGCCACAAACCACAGAACTAGATATAATATATATAAATATATTATATAATATATATAATATATATATATATAATATATATATATATATATATTATATATATATATATATATATATTAATATATATAATATTATATATATATATAATATATAATATTTAAGACAACTTTGTAAAACTTAACTCAGGAGGTCTTGCAAACCTAAAAGGTATAATTCAGATGAAATAACGGACTTGGGTTTTTAGTAAAAACAACAAACTTTTCATATTTACCTACGATGAAAATTAAGGTTATAACAGCATCTGGCGGTAATATTTACATTTTTATGGTAAAAGAAAGTATAGAAAATTGAACTTAATAGTTATTACAGATAATAAGTTAAAAACCGTACTTAAAGTAATTTTTTATTTGAATATAAAAAAAAATAAAGCTTTATCAATAATTTCTACCTGCAATAACATTGTGCAATAACTTACAAATCTATAAAATTTAGTGTCCATGACCTAGGCTAACAATGTTGGGGAGAGGGTATTAAGGGGGGAATGGTAATAGGACTCAAGGTAGAGCAAACTAATAAATATTAAAATAGGTGTAGCCTTAAGCTATGACAAATTGAAGCAAAACACAACATAAAATAAATTTCATATTTATGCCACAAAATGGAAGAAAAGAGCATTTTCATTATGAAAATTCGATAAGAGAAATCTTTTGAGAAACATTACAAAAACTTTCCAATTATTAAGGGCAATTTCAATTTTAGTGAAGTATTTTATATAGTTATTTTTGGCAATCTTGCAGCCCGATTCCCAAGCATAACTATAAAATTTTATGCTTGCAAATTCATGAAAATCAGGTTATTAAAAATTCAATAATAACATTAATTCAGGTAAAGGAAGATATGTGGTCAAGAAGAGTGGGCTAAGATATGGTCCAGATTGATCGGGGGCATAGATAGAGTCATTTGGCAACAGAATGTCCACAAGACCATACTTGTTACTTTTCCTCATCCCGGTTTTGATTTTTTTTGCCACCACAAAATTGTTTCTATATATCTATACGGTGAAAATGAGGAAAATATAAAAAATAAACTATATTAGGTAATTAGAATCTTGCTTGAACTGCCGTAGAATGAAGCTTTTTGCTGAGCTTAAAATATTTTCTGAAATTAATGTCAAACCGTCATCTAAATAATCTATAAAGATAAAGAATAAAGCGGTGAGTGTCTATAATATTAACAGAATAAGATGAAAAAATAAAACAAGAATTAAAAAAGAATGCCAAGAATTTTCTCGTTAAAGACTTGATATTGCGGCTCGTTATGTCTAAATTATTTAAGAGCGACAAATTGCTCAGCACCTTTAACTCAGGTATTTTATTGAATGTTATGTACTTATTTTATTTTCTAAAACATGTAATAAAGATTAAGTGTATTTAAAGAAGTATCAAAGAAACGAGACTTTGATATAAAAACACCGACGTTCTAGTTAGCTCAATAATGTTTAAAAATTCACAAAACAAACAAAGATAAATTATGAATGAAGTCTTATGTATCAAAGATACAATAAACTTCAAATAAGAAAGACCATATGTACCATTTTAGCGAATTTTCAAATGAACTTATATAGTTGGGGTCATGGTGGGGTAGATTTTTTAAGGCAAGGGGGCTCACTAATAAAGAATATATATATATATATATATATATATTAAACATTAAATAATAATAAATAACTATAAAAAACTATAAAATAATAACTTACAGAGGGTGTAAATATATAGTTGTGATAGAGTTTAGACTTTCGTCTCAATCGGTCTAGTTAGAAAGGAAGTTTCATCTCATTATCAGAATTATAGTTCAATTTTTATCAAATGACGTTCTTTAAAAGATTGTAAAAACCGGAAGATAATCTAATTAAGTTAATATTTGATACAAGTATATACCTTTACGTAGTGTAAGGTACACTAAGTTTCGGTTTAATACGACAAGTATATCTATGATTTTTGTTAGATTATAAAAGGTAAGCAGCATTGAGCGTCGTCAGTGCTGTATGGGTGACCGCTGAATGTAACGAATGTATTTTCTATCTGAGGACAAGCGAAGCGAGTACGAATTCGTGTTGCAGTATGAATTTGCCGAATTGTATATACTGAGGATGAGCGTAGTGAATTTGATGTAATAAGGAAAAGTTCCGAGATGCCCCGTACCCGATTAATTAAATTAATTTTCACATTAATTTATTTTTTAATTATTTTTTGTTTATTCTTCTACTTTAAGTATTGTTGATCTAATTAACTAGTTATTCTATCCTTTATTTCTTTTTGCAATTTTTTATGCTATTATTATTCTTTTTTCTGTTATGAAGTTATCTTACTTTTCTATTCTTCTTTTACTTATTCAACCTTTTGCGTTTTCAATTGTTATCTTACTGATGGTAGATTTGTTGCTTATACTTTTATGGGAACATTTTCTTATAGTATATAAACTTTTTTCTAATTTTTCTTTATGTACTTTTTCTAAGTGGTTCTATATTTCTGTCAAAATGAATAATTCTTTATTTCCTATTAGTCCTTTATCTAATTCTTTAGACATTGCATTATTTTTTATGATATTATTCACTATAGCATTAATATTTATACTATTTCAACCATATTTGGGTACGATCCTCGTTTTTATGTTTTTTAAAGAAGATGTTTTAAAGATCGAGTTAAGATGTTTTAAAGATCAAGTTTATGTCATAAATATAAAAAAAATAATAGGTGGTCTTGTGTCGAGTTCTTGTGTGTTTTGGAACAGATGTTTCAAGTTTGTCATTATTATTATTATTTATCCGCAAGAAAGTTGTTTTAAATTAAGTTTTTTTATTATAATTATTACATTATTTGTTCAATGATTCTTAAAGCCTTTATGGCTGAGATAATGTATGCCAAGTTGGGCAACAAAGAACTTCGCCACAACAGAAGTCTTGTGTTTACTGATTTGAAAGTTTTAATTTTGTTATATCAAAAATTAATATTAAGTTTAAGTTTTTTTAACCAGCACTGAAGTAGTATTTGCTGAAAATTGCAGGCTCTTTTAATAAAGGAGCTTAATTGCTCGTCATATTAAATTAATATGAAAATTCAAAAAAGTTTAACCAGTAAATAAAATTAAATTAAAACAGTAAAAGATTAAAAGATGATTAATCTAAAGTTATTTTAAAAAAATATTATCGAATCCATTAAAGAAAGTTTAAATTCCTAAATATAAACACACTCGGAGCAACGATAATAAAAGACACACATTCATGAGGTACCCCGTACCACAAGATTTCTTAACTTAAACTATTTCCTATTATGTGTTTTGTAGTCAGAAATAACAAAGACCATTTGGTATTAAAAACAATTAAGAAAACAATTGATTGCTAATAAACCACAATTAAGTCGTACCAATACAAATCAAATAACAATCAAATAATTTTTAGATCTGCTTCTAAACATTCTTTCATCGTTGTACTTCGGTATTCAAAGATTTCATCTTATGGGAGTTTATCTACACGTCTAGCTTTAGATTTAACCAAAACAGGTTCTTCAAAAACAAAATCTTTCTTTAGATACCGTCTAATTATATTTGGCAACACATTTTTCAAGTATATATTTCAATCAATACATCATTATAACAGTAAACAAAGTAAGAACATTTTCAAATAAAAATTTAATTTTAACATAATTTTATTAACAGTGTGAAAATATTATTTATTGTGTCTATACTTAGGTTATAACAATTTGACATAAGTCGCGTATGTCACGTAAATGTATAGTTCCGTATATTGACACGGAACCCTTGTCTAAGGCCCTCTCCATCTATTTATAAACTTATACTTAAGAATTATTTTTAGACTTATTTTCTTTTCCTCGCCTACTACCGAACATATAAAAGTATAGTGGTCGTCTTAAGGACTCGAAACCAATATTTCATCAGAATTATTCGTTTTAGGCATAGAGATGTATTACTAGAGGTGCCCTATTGGTAGAATTATGAAACATTAAAGAAAATAACATGAGCACATTCGACTATCAATAAATCAAATAAAAATAACAAAATTATAGTGACTTATATGTAGAACGTTAAAATAACAAATTATATAGTGACTTATATTGTAGAACGTTAAAAATGACATGATAAAAATAACAAAATTATAGTGACTCTTATTGTAGAACGATAAAAATAACAAAATTATAGTGACTTATATTGTAGAACGTTAAAAATAACAAAATTATAGTGACTTATATTGTAGGTCAAAGGACTTATAATAGTAACTTATATAATAAACTTATATATTATTTTTATTTAAAAACTTATATAATACTTTTATTTAAAAACTTTTATATAAAAACTTATATAATAAACTTATATAATATTTTAATTTAAAACTTCAATATAAAAACGTATATAATAAACTTATATAATACTTTTATTTAAAAACTTTTATATAAAAACTTATATAATCAACTATTAAATTGTTGTTTCACTTGAACTTCTATACTTACAGAACGGTTATACAGATAAGATGAAATAATCTATAATATTTTACTTTCTTAACGCTTATAAAGTTATACTGCAAAAACAATCATGAGAAATGCTTAAGGACTATATAATTTAAATATTAAATTACTCTTAGTACAAGTCTCCGCCGCGCCGTGTATACGAACCCAGATATTATCTTATCTCTTAGCTTGGAATTCTCTTAAACTAAACTTGTGTTTTATTTTGTGTTTCAGGTAAGGGAAATAAGAATCTTTAATTTAATACATAGCGTCTTACTCAAGTTTGTAAACAAGTGTTTGTTTCATCTATTAATTATATGATTTAACGAGTATATTCTCAGTATCAAATATTAACGCATAAATTAATTGAATTTGATTTTTTTATGGGTACGGGGTACCACGTATTCGCAACGCTCATCCTCCTAAACTTTGGACTCGCTTCTCTTGTCCTCAGAAGAACAAGTCGTTAAATTTATACTGCAATTTGTCTTCGGACTCACTTCGCTCGTCCTTACATAGTAAATACATTCGTTTCATTCCCAGTGGTCATTTATCCTGGTACTGGACACGCTCGATGATGCTTAACTTTTATGATCAACCAAAAATATTAGATAGAATTGCTGTATTATAAGGAATCTTAGTACAGTTATTTATTACGTCAAGGGGTACACTTGTACCTAATTCCAACTAAATTGGATATCAAATATTTTCTGATATTTTACAATTTTTTAAAGAACGTATACAAACCATTTGATAAAAATTGAACTAATGCTGATGAAACTTAGCACATATGTTAGTCTTACATGCGTGCCAAATCTCAATCCAATCGCAATATTTTTTCGCGTTTTATGATTTTTCGAAATTTTTGCTGTCATTATTGCGGGTTAATGTCGTCATAAAAAATTATTTTCCGAAAAGCAGAAGTAGACAGGGGTAGACTGATTGTTGTACTAGATTTCAACTCTCTAGCATAACTACACTGGGCGCTATGATGATAACAGACACACACACACAGACAGACAACTTTGCGAAAACCATATAGGAGGCCTTAAAAACACCATATTTTGCCTATATACCTACGGTATTTTGAGGTAAATTAAAAAAAACAAGTAGGTAGACAGATTAAATATTTTCTTATAATAACATAAAAGCCATGCATTTTTACTTTTCCTCATTTATAACGTAGGTATATATTATTATTACGGTTTTCATCGGATCACATGTGTTAAGCAGTATCGAGCGAGATCAGTACAAGGATGGATGACTGCTGGAATAAAACGGATGTATTTGTCTAAAGACGAGCGAAGCGAGTCCGAAGACGTACTGCATTATAAATTTGGTGATTTTATAATCTGAGGATGACCGTAGCGAATTCGGTATTTTTTTTGTATTTTCTACAATAATATTAGTTTGTTTTTTGTATTCTCAAATAATTTCAGGTAGCAAAAGATAAATTTGAGACAATTTTTCTCAGGGGATTATAGTACGACTTACGGTTAAAAATCAGTTGACAGTGCGGGAAAATAGTGTTGAGGAACCGATAAGGTTGGTCAGATTTCAAATTGAAGTTTAACAACCAGGACTAACCTTATTGGTTTCCTCGCATTATTTTCCCACTGATTTTAGACGTGTGTCGTATATAGTGCCTGAGCCTAATAACACAATATCTGACTGCCAATTTCACTCAAATATTCTAATTTTAAAACTTTTATCTGCGTCTAGGCCCCAAAATAATGGTATTGTAGTAAAAAATATTCAAAAGATGAAATGTCACAATAATTTATAAAAGCCTCAAAGTCCACAAATATTAACTTTTTACTATAAGTAGACCAAAGGGCCGCGCCACGTTTTTCGTGCTGACGATTTCATAAGCATAATTTACTTTGAAAATTCGCTAAAATAAAATTAAAATTATGGAATTGAGATATAACCTGGTTATAAAATAATTTCAATGAAAAGTTCTGATTTTATCAACTATTTCTTTTTTCATTGATGTTCTTCATTCGTAAATTTTATAAATAGAATTAAATTATAATTGGATGCTATTAAAGATCAAAAGATTTTAAATTAACGGTGAAAATTATTTGAACAGATTAATAAATCTGAACAAATTTGGAATAAATAAACATTAAAAGCATAAATTTTAATAGGTAATTTTTAAAAAATAATAATACATTTTAACTATAGCAATTAAATAAAAGATTTCTAAAACATTAAAAAAACGCGAAAAATTTTGAATACATATATTTATTAATAATTATGCATTCAGATCACATAAAGTAATCGATAGAATAAATAAAATAAACAATACAAACGTTTATTTATTTATTTTTATATTATATTTTTTCAAGTAATAAATAAAATAAATATACCCAAAAATGTTGAAGTTATTCAAATTTTTATTATAACAATTCATTTACGGGTGGTCTTAAATAAATATAACATTCAATTTTTTTTACAAATAAATATTTATTAAGTTAAATAATTGATTGTATTTTGATTATATTTATGTGATTCACCCACCATCTTCTGAACATTTTAGTTTAGGCGTCATTCAATATCTTTAGCACTTGGGAGGTCCAGGGTTCGCATCCTGCATCTGAACCAATAATCCTAATAACTAATAATTCGGATACAAAATTTTTGCAGACCTGAGTCAATTCTTCGATCGATTAATTATAGTTTTTACTCAGACTTCAGGTTCTTCCCGGTGGTGCAGTCTTAAAATCTTTACACATCTGACATAGGCCATTCTAGATTAAAATCAAAGGGAGGGGGGCTATTTATATATATATATATAAACCCTCATTGTAACCTACTCTTAGAGCGTGTCGGTTTATTACTCAATCTTTGTGTTTTGTTTTGTTCTATACACGTTGTTTTAAACAAATTACTGTAATTTTGTAAATTTATTTCATTATATCAATAATCAAAGGTGTTAAGATTAATTTTTCTATAGTTCATATTTCAACTAAAAAAAGGCCTCTCTAGTGATAATATCTCCTAGAAAAATCCTAATATGACAAAAGAAGAGTCTGTTCTCTCAGTAGAGCTGAATCGCATGCAAATAAAAATCCCGACATTTGTAATCTTTTTAAAATCCAATATACACTACAATTTATCAATGCCATTCAATCCTACCTTGGAATAAAAAACGATAACTGCAAACCATTTTGAATCCAAAAGACATTTAAAATAAGAATCATTTCGGTCGATATTCCCTTTACAAACTGTTAATACTCGAGGAAATTCTAGCAAAATAAATGGTTTTACATCAAATAAACGACCTACATCCTGGCTGACATAAAACTCTCCTAACTTGTCCCTATCTGACAAATAACAGTTAGTAATATATGTATGACAATAGCTAAAAATCAATTATTATAATAAATTAAAAAATTAGGTACAGGGTACCTCGGGACTTTTCCTACACAAATCGGATTCGCTGCGTTCATCCTCACAACTTCGAACTAGCTTCGTTCCTATGTATATATCCTATAGCTTTATATATATATATATTATATATATATATATATATAATATATATATATATATATATATATTATATATATATATATATATATATATATAATTATATTAGATGAAATTGACACCAGTGGAGTCATTTATTATGGGTAAAAGAAAAGGTCTCTCCACAAAAATATTTTATTGCAAGCGCTTTCAACTAGCATGAGGCCATCATCAGTGCCTTAAATAAAGATGAAATTAATAAACCATGACACAAATAAAATTAAAAAACCACAAATAACTACTTCTTCTTTTAGTCTTACTTCTTCTTCGGTGAGTCTTACACGGCTCACCGAGCTTTTACCATCTAAAAAGAGAAGTAGTTATTGTGGTTTTTTAATTTTATTTGTGTCATGGTTTATTAATTTCATCTTTATTTTAAGGCACTGATGATGGCCTCATGCTTGGTTGAAAGCGCTTTGCCAATAAAATAGTTTGTGGAGAGACTCTTTTCTTTCACCCCATATATATATATATATATAATTATATAAATATAATATATATATATATATATATATATATATATATATATATATATATATATTTATATATATATATATATACTATATATATATATTATATATATATATATATAATATATATATATATATATATATATATATATATATATATATATATATATATCATAAATATATTTTATATATTATAAATATATAAACATCAAAAAAAATTATATAGTTTTTGATCAGTACGCCTCTCACCCAAAATAAAGCATCTCCCCCTCCATGACTCCAATCTCGCAAGCTAATTTTTATTTAAAAATTCGCTAAAAAAACTACTCTGAACATTATTTAAGTGCCTAAAACGGATGACTGTGGTGGAATTTTGGTGATGGATTTTTTGGGCGAAAGCAATGCTTCTCCAATACGGTACTAGGTAAGGAAAAGTAAAAAAAATTTAATATAAAAATAGACTGCACTACATAAATGCTAAAATTAAACGATAAGCCCTTAAAAATGTTTTTAAAAACCAAAATAGAAAGCACTTAACGAGAACAAAGTTTGATAATAAAACAGGCTTTACGTAGCTTTAAGTATATTGTTATAAACAATATTTTCTTTTTCTGCCTAGGGAGTTTTTTCCTCTTTATTTCCCTGGTAAAAAGGTTTTATATGAAGGATGTTAAAGGATATATATAAAAGTTAACAAGGTATAAAAGGAAAAATGAACATTATGTTAAGGAAAAAATTTGATTCCGGTACAATGCTTAACCAAGTCATCTTAAATTTGAGCACTTATTTCCTCTTTTTACTATAGTCCTCGGGAGTAATGTCTTTGACTAATTTGGGAAGTGATTTTTTAATTTCTCTAGTGAAATAGGTTGTAATTTTAGCTTTTTTGATAAACCTCTGGAGTAATTTTTTGATCACCTGTACAAATGTAGACAGAATTTAATTCCTTGACAAACCTGACAACTGATACTTAGGAATCCCTTGACAAACCTGACAACTAATTCTTTGACAAGCCTGACAACTGATGCCTTTCAATCCCTCGACAACCTGACAACTGATTCCTTGATCCTCGACAAACCTGACAACTGAATAGGAACCTCGACAAACTTGACAACTAATTCTTTGACAAACCTGACAAATGATTCCTTTCAATACCTCGACAAACCTGACAACTGATTCCTTGGAATTCCTCGACAAACCTGACAAATGATTCCTTTCAATCCCTCGACAAACCTGACAACTGATTCCTTGGAATCCCTCGACAAACCTGACAACTAATTCTTTGGAATTTCTCGACAAAGCTCAGTTAAAAGATAAAAATTCGCTATGTGCTTAGTCCAAGGTGCAAACCTTAGTATGTTAGAAGTTTTAAAAACACCTCTTACTAATTTTTTTGACGTTCAAATTTGAAGTGTAATTATTTCGAATCCTAATTGTAATTTTTGGAAAAAAAACTTTGGTGGTATTTCTTTATCACTCGCCAAACCTCGGGGAATATTTTCTTTCGAATTCGAAACGTTTCTTTTAACTTTTGAAATGACTCTTTTAAATCCTTAAATGAATTTGTCGAAGGTTTGAAACAATTGTGTAGCTTGATTTAAATTTTTAGTTTCTTCGTCTAACTCTCGGAGTAAATTTTTAAAGTCTTGACAACTTTGAGAGTACATGTTTTAAACCATTAACACAGCAAATTATTGTTAATCCATTAGAAACTACAGGTTACATTCATTTCGAAAACAAATACTGCCTATTTACACATTTCAAAGCCTGACATACATTCAAAACTTACGCATTAAGAATCATTGATCATAGCTATTCGTTTTGGTCCAATAATATTAATACTATTGTTGGATTGTGAAGAATGTAGCACACGGTTATAATTAGTTGACAGAATGGGAAAACACCAATGAGGTGGCCCGATATAAAATTGTGGACGTTGTTTAACCACCAGGACTAAGCTCATTGGCTCATTCGCATTCCTTTCCATGCTATCAACTGATTATAACCGTGTGTTATACTCTAGCGCATTTCCACTTTAACGTAGTTCAGCATTAAAGCTCAACGCTGCTTTTATCATATGACCAAGTTTACCGGTCCAATAAGCTACAGCTACACATATACCAATAAAAGTATTGAATGTCGCTACTTATTTTTCTTCTTTGTCTTCTTAAACTATAGACTTGTTAAAGTTCATTGTTAAAGTTCATTCAATATCCTCGGCAACATTCGGGAGAAATCTATTTGAATACCTTTGACACCACGTCAAAATTATCCTCCCAATACTAAAAGCGCGGAAGTAAAGAAGGAGACCTCAGACAATAAAGTGAAAGATAACATAACTAAGCATAAAAGAGATCGATACGGGAAACCTTACTTTCCATGGTACCGGGAAATATTAAGAAAAACTACCACTTTCCTTGCACTAACACAAAGATTAAATAAAGCTATTAGTGTGAGTTTTCAATATAACTTTGCATGAAAATAACCCAAGAAGAGGGGGGGGGGGGAGATAGAGCATGGGAAAACTTGGAAAACAACAATAACATGAAATAAGTTTTCTCTTACAAACATGACCTACATAAAGAACATTTTTGTTTTTCTATATATCAGTTTATCTTTTTAAAAAAGTTTCGTTTGCCGTTTACTAAATTAAAAAAATCAGGTACGGGGTACCTCGAAAAAGTTCCTCATCACATAAGATTCGCTACGCTTATCCTCCCTACTTCGGACTAGCTTCGCTCGTTTAATTTTCCAGCGGTCCCTCACCCAGGCTCTGACCAAGCTCAATGCTGCTTAACTTTTATGATCCAAAAAAAACATAGATATACTTGTAGTATTAGAACGAAACTTACTTATATCGTTATTACTTAAACTTACTTATTACTTACTACTTTATACTTAAACATACTTACTACTTATTACTTGAACTTACTTATTACTTACTACTTTATACTTAAACATACTTACTACTTATTACTTACTACTTTATACTTAAACATACTTACTACTTATTACTTAAACTTACTTATTACTTACTAATTTTTACTTAACCTTACTTATTACTTACTACTTAAACTTACTTATTGCTTCCTGCTTATCACTTAAACTTACTTATTACTTACTACTTAAATTTACTTATAATGTTATTACTTAAACTTACTTATTACTTACTTACCTATAATGCTACTTACTTACTTATAAGTTATTACTTAAACTTACTTATTACTTACTACTTAAACTTACTTATAATGTTATTACTTAACTACTTATTACTTACTATTAACTTACCTATAATGTTTTATTTAACCTTACTTATTACTTACTACTTAAACTTACTTATTGCTTCCGGCTTATTACTTAAACTTACTTATTACTTACTACTTATACTTACCTATAATGTTATTATTTAACTTTACTTATTACTTACTACTTAAACTTACTTATAATGTTATTACTTAACTTACTTATTACTTACTACTAAACTTTACATACTTACTACTTAAACTTACTTATTACTTACTACTTAATTTACTTATAATTTTATTACTTAACTTACTTATTTACTACTACTACTTAAATTACTTAATCTACTTACTACTTAAACTTATTACTTTACTTAAACTTACTACTTACTACTTAAACTTACTTACTTTATTACTTACCTTTTAACTTAAACTTACTTATTACTTACCTTTAACAACTTATAAAGTTATACTTAAATACTTATAACGTTATTACTTAAACTTACTTATTACTTACTACTTTTTACTTTAACTTACTTATAACGTAAATGTACATAACTGTACCAAATTCCAACTAAATTAAAATATTTCGATTTTTTACATTTTAAAAAAAGAACTAATGATAATAATGAGATGAAACTTCACACATATGTTAGCCATATAAATGGCTACATGCGTTCCAAATCTCAAGTTGACCGCACATTGTTTTCTCGTTTTATGATTTTTCAAAATTATTACTAAGTCATAATTGCACTTAATAAAGTCATAAAAATATTTTCCGGATTTCACATACTACACCTATAGACTGATTTTTGTACAAAGTTTCAACTCTCTAGCATAAATACACTGGGTGCTACGATGATAACAGGCACACATAAAGACAGACAACTTTGTAAAAATTACTTAGGAGGCCTTAAAACAACCTTAAACGGATAATTTTGGTGACATCCCGGTTTCAGATTTTTTGGCATACACAATACTTTTCCAGTATGCCTACGGTATATATGAGGAAAAGTAATATAAGTAATATAGAAATAAAACACAAGAGAGAGCGCACAGATTTTCTTGAAAGGGGAAAATTTCATTCAACGTTGTTTGGCATTCACAAAAAAATCCTATATCTGTTCATAATTATTTAGTTTTAGCGAATTTCCTTTGGGAATAAAATTCGCTAATGGGAAATGCGCTAAACCTTTAAAGATAACTGACTAAGCTTAAAGATAAGTAACTAAGCTTTAAACTAATGCAAATAATAGTGCATACTTCTAATCTTAGAGGCATAGTTTTGTATAACCACTGGATAATTATGCGAATTTTTCTTTGAAAAATACAGACAAAATGAGTTACGAGCAGTGCTTGACAATTGAGTAACTGGTTAGGTTCTAAAGCATGAACCGGAACCTTAAGAAAGAAATGGGTTGCTAAGCACGGAAACACGCATTGTAAATGAAATTCGCCCGACAGCGGACCACCGCACCGGAATTATTTATTTAGTAGTTGTACACTTATGTAATGTATAAAACTATAAAAATTATCATTTCAACCAGGATTGTTGTTAAGCACGGAAACACGCATCCAAAGGAAATTCGCCCGACATGCGGACCACCGCGCCAGAATTTTTTATTGCAGAGCATTGACTAAGACGGAGTAAGATATGCAAAGTAATCTACTTTTATACCTTCATAGTTATCAATATTACATTAAAATTCCGGCGCGGTGGGTGGCATTCCGGACGAATCTCCTTTACAATGCTTGCTTGCTTAAAATCCATTTTTTGTTCAAGTTTTCGGTATAGGATTTATAATTTGAGTACTATCATTGCTAATTGTAACTTAACTTTTTTTAACAAGTGAAAAAGTTTATAAAAGAAGACAACAGTCCAAATATAGTTGAAAAACAACTACCGAGCTTTCAACCAAGGATAAGATTAGAGAAGTGCAGAGTTAAACAAGTTAAACACAGCAACACATTAAGATTACATCAAAACATGGAGAAAAATTCACAAAAGTGAATAAATATGGAAAAAACAACAAAAAATAAGTATAAAACCCATAAAAAAAAAACCAAAAAATTGAAAGATTACTTAACATATTTAAGTATGTTGGAATACATGTTACTCAGATTTCTAGTATCTTGTTTCTTATTCATAGAATTTTTATCAGTTTGTATATATAGCATTTCTAAAGTAAGTCTGCACTTCTCTAATCTTATGTTACCTTCATTTTTGATAACTATTATCATTTGTTGTTTTCTCTTACATTTTTTGATATTGTTTATTTGTTGCTTTATTTAGTTTAATGTATATAGTCTTATTGTTTATGTTTTAATAAACCTATTTATCCTGATCCCTGGTTAAAAGCTCGGTAGTTGTTTTTCAACTATATTTAAACTGCTGTCTTCTTTTATAAACCTTTTCACTAGTTAATTTTTTTACAGTCTATTAATACATACTTTTGTTTAACTTTATTTGTTGATTTTTTTCATACGAAATGTGTAAGATAATATTTTAAGCGATATTTTCTATTTAGAAATATTTTGTACACATTAAAAGCTGACTTTTCGCTAATCATTAACATATTTTGGCGAATTTCTTTTGAAAAACACAAAAAGGATTGAATAATAGCCAATTATGCTAAACCCATGAATCGTAAGCAGAAAACTAAAACATTAAGCAAAAATTGGCGATAAGGAAGAAAGCGCGCATTTCAAAGTGAATTCGCCCAGCTAACAGACCTCCGCGCCAGAACTATTTGGTTACTTAACGTACCAGTAACAATATTTTACTAAAACTCCTTAAAAAAATAATCTAACAAAAATAGTAAAAAATTACTAAAACGATAAAAATAATTGACGGTACCAAGATTCGAACCTGTGTCTTTGGCTCAAAGTTCTTCTAGTGCTTGTAACAGCTTATTCGACTTGGAGCCCTTAAAAATAGATTATGACACCATACTCGAAATTTTTTATTCTGTTCGTTTACTGCTGTTTAACAGCTGTTTAAAGCTGTTCTTCAGCGTTTTCGGTTACTTAGAGTAGCCGTATCGACTGGACGGGTTTTGATCGATTCATCGCCTCCACAAACTAACAAAAACCTGTCGGATTTTGACGTTTATAAAAATGTTTGACTTTTCAAACCAGATAAATAACGTAACACAAACCTAGTTTTTAATAGGGATTCTCCTCTCAAAATCGTTGATTTTTGCACAAAGTTTAATTAGAAAATGCTTATCCGTGATAAAAAAATCGCTAGACTCCTAGACCACACACACAATATATATATATATATATATATATATATATATATATATAATATATTATATATATATATATATATATATATATATATATATATATATATATATATATATGTGTGTGTGTGTGTGTGTGTGTGTGTGTGTTTTTTTTTTTTTTTTTTTCCTTCTAGTAGTAACCCTACTAAAAGGCCGTTTATTATCAGCATGTCCCATATAAATACTACATGCTTTTGAAAACAATAGATTTTTGTACTTTACTTCGTTTCTTTTGAGATATGTTTTTTTTTTCGGCTGTTCTTTTTTCCTACAGTAAAATTTTGAATGTTCTGAATAAAAATTTCTTTTAAATTTAATGTCTTGTGTTTTTCTTTGTGTTTGATATATTTGTATAATGAAAAATAATAATATTATATTAATATAATATTAATATAATATAAGTTAATATAAATAATATCATATTAATTTTATATTGGTCAAAGTTTATCTAAATCAATTGCCTCAATAAATTGAATAAAGTTTGTTTTAAGGTCTTTTGATAATAACTGATAATGTTGAAGAGGCCAGTTAAGTCCGAGAGTCATTGATTGTGTCTGTGTGTGTGTGTGTGTGTGCATTTTTTTTAAAATGAGCCTAATGTAAAAATGAATGTGAAGAATTGAATTTTCTTGTCGTCCTATTGAAGAATAAAATAAATACTTCATATTTATTTATAATTTTATGTGTCAATATCGTGCGTTCATTTAGGAAATCATATGAAAGGCTTTCTTACAATTGATTTCTTTTAAAATCTGACATAAATTAAATTTCGTTTTTAAGTTCACATAGGATTACTTTAACTTTATTGTAAACTAATTGCATAATATTAGGAAGTGTTATTTTCCAGAAAAAAAAAAACTTTATAAAATACTAAGTTATACTAATTGGGACACTAAAACCCAGAAAAAGAAGCTATTTAAAGAGAGAACACGATACTTTTTAACAACCTATCGGTAGGTAAAGGAAAATAAAAATAAATAACAAGCAAAAAGTAATAGCAAGGAGCCTTGTTAGTTAAATAAAAAACTTTATCTCCCGGCTTCGAACCCACTCTCTGAATATACCTCCTCTGTGAAAGAAGGGGAGCAAAAGGCAGTAATGAGCTTAAAAGTATAAACGAAACAATAAAAATTATTTGGCTAGTTAGACAATGTTTAAGGAAAATTTCCTATACAACTTTTTTTAGCGAATTTTTTCTATAAAGGTTTGGTTGGTGACGAAATTTATATATATATATATATATATATGTGTGTGTGTGTGTGTGTGTGTGTATGATGTATGTATGTGTGTGAGAGGGTGTTCCTAGAAATAGCTTGTAAACAGGCTATTTTTCGAATGGATAAATATTTTCTTATCAAACTTGATACAAAAATCAACTTTGGGTAAGACACGGACCCTATTGAATAACAGGTGGTTCTAATGTCATTAAGCAGCAGTTTTCCTAAGTTTTTTAAATCATTAATACAATTTTCGCCATGAAAAAGGTTTTGGAGGCATATTTTTTATCGTTATGTTCGCACTTTATTAAATTTTTAACTTAACACAATGCAAAAATTGACATGGTGTTTCGAAAAGTAAAAATGCTACTGTTTCCGCTACTATAAAGCATAAACGGAAAACCAAAGCAAAAACTGGATTGGTGCACAGGAAATTGGGAAAGGAAATGCGTCCGGCTTGCCGAACTCCTCGCCAGAATTTTTTAATTTTAGGTAGACTTATATTTCTTCCTGTTTAAACAAATTTTCTGTTTATTTATTATTTTTAAATTTATTTTATTCATTATTAAATATATAATGACTAAAATAATTAGATTTTCAATACAAGAGAAAGTATATATAATTTTAACGCGTATATTTTCTTTTATTTTATGCTTAAACCAGCCCCTTTATAATATCAAACGGACATTGTAATGTAGTGTTGTGTTGCGAGGTCGCACCGTCAGGAGCGCTGCTTTCCACAGGGCTATTGACTTGCCTCCTTACTACGGGGTACAAACCCCCTCAGACTATTTGGAATTCTTAGCTTCAACGTTTTAGCCCCATTTTATTTCGAGGGGTTGAAATCTCCTTAAGGAGAATTTCTCTATATCTCTTACATTACTAAAGGACCCGAATTCCAGCCCCCCCCCCCTAGACAAGATCCTCTACAAAACTGGCATTAAATTCAATTTCTCTTTCGTTTTTCTATAAAAAGCTTTTTTTGTGTAAGGTTTTATTTCTATAAAAATGTCAGAGACAATACGAAAAAAACGAATGACTATAAAATACACATGCAAGCGATATACTTTGGAAATTTATAGGTACTGAAAAGTATCTATAAATTTGATGAAAAAATATGATGAAAAAAGCGGTTGTTTTGCATGCATTATTTCGTCGCTGCAAGGGTTTCAACATTAGGCGAAAATATCATCAACTTAGGACATGGCCGGATCATCAGCTTTCGGGGCTGCAAAGCTAGCGGGCGCAAGCTTTTCACACAATTGTGACCAAAAATGTAATATATTATAAATAGTTAAGAAATAAGTGCAGCCTAGGCGCAAAAAAGGCTACTTTATTATAAAATATGATGAACCAAAAAAACAAAGCATCTCTCCTTTAAGTAAGAAAGGAGTAATGCAAAGGAAGTAATAGTAATTTTTTAAGAGTAAAGAAATAAAAATTGTATGAAGGGAGGACAAATTATTGGCGTACTCTTTATTTAGTTTCACAACCCTACTTTTCCTTATCCTTCATAAGAAAAATGGGCAAATTTCCAAAATGGCAACCCTCTTGAAAAAACCGCAGTAAGCTTTCCAAGTTAGGTCGCTTTATTAAGTTTTCTATTTTAAGAGTTTTTAAAAGTTGTTGGAATTGTTGAAGCGTTAGTTAATGTCTTTGTGGAATTGTTTATAAGTAATATCTGCAGTTATAAATTTTAATATCAGTAATAGAAGCAACGATGATATTAAATGGCAGAAAAATTTTAAACGATAAAAAAACATTAAAAACAGAAATATAAAAGGATTCAGTATAAAAAGGAGAGCAAGGAAGAAGAAGACGAACAATGAAGACAGAAACAGACGTAGTAGTGAGATTATTATATCGTCATAGTTATTACCATATATATAATAATAGGGTACTGGGTTACTCGGATGAAGCGTAGTGAATCCCATATGGCAAGGAGAATTCCTTGCCATATGGGATTCACTACACTCATCCTCAACACTTCAGACTTACGTCACTAGTCCTCAGACTAGTATATATTAACTTACTATATAAACTTTATTAACTTTTAAATAAGTACATCTTCGGTCTCGCTATGCTTATCTAGAGACCAGAGAGATTATATATTCTCCCTACTAATCAGAGGTATAGACAGAGGTAAACAATTATCCGGTAGCGACCGTGGTGTCGACAAAATTAATTATAGACATGTGTAAACAATCAAATTAGATTTTAGAAAAGTAATTATAGGCAAAGGTAAACATTCATCTGCAGTGACGAAAAGTAATTATTGGCAAAGGTAAACAATCATCTGGCAGTGACAGTGGTTATAGAAAAGTAATTATAGGCAAAATTAAGCAATCATCTGGCAGTGACAGTGGTTATAGAAAAGTAATTATTGGCAAGGTAAACAATCATCTGGCAGTGACGTGGTTATAGAAAGTAATTATTGGCAAAGGTAAACACTCATCTGGCATGACAGTGGTTATAGAAAAAGTAATTATTGGCAAAAGGTAAACAATCATCTGGCAGTGACAGTGGTTATAGAAAGTAATTATAGGCAAAATTAAGCAATCATTTTCTGGCAGTGACAGTGGTTATAGAAAAGTAATTATTGGCAAGGTAAAACAATCCTCTGGCAGTGACAGTGGTTTAGAAAAGTAATTAATTATTCTGGCAGTGACAGTGGTTTTAGAAAGTAATTATTGGCAAAGGTAACATCATCTGGCAGTGACAGTGGTTATAGAAAAGTAATTATAGGCAAAATTAAGCAATCATCTGGCAGTGACAGTGGTTATAGAAAAGTAATTATTGGCAAATTAACAATCATCTGGCAGTGACAGTTTTTTAGAAAAGTATTATTGGCAAAGGTAAACAATCATCTGGCAGTGACAGTGGTTATAGAAAAGTAATTATAGGCAAAAGGTAAACAATCATCTGGCAGTGACAGTGTTTTAGAAAAAGTTATTATTGGCAAGGTAAACAATCATCTGGCAGTGACAGTGGTTATAGAAAAGTATTATAGGAAAATTAAAATCATCTGGTAGTGACAGTGGTTATAGAAAAGTAATTATTGGCAAAGGTAAACAATCATCTGGCAGTGACAGTGGTTATAGAAAAGTAATTATTGGCAAAGGTCTTGACAGGGTTTTAGAAAAGTAATTATAGGCAAAGTTAAACAAACATCTGGCAGTGACAGTGGTTTTAGAATAGTAATTATAGGCAAAGTTAAACAAACATCTGGCAGTGACAGTGGTTTTTAGAAAATTATATATAGACAGGATTGGCAGTGACAGTGGTTATAGAAAAGTAATTATAGACAAAGTAACTATCACTGGCAGTGACAGTGGTTATAGAAAAGTAATTTAGGCAAAGGTAAACTATCATCTGGCAGTGACAGTGGTTTTAGAAAATTATATATAGACAGAGGTAAACTATCATCTGGAAGTGACCGTATTGTCAAGGTAATTAGACAGAGTCAAACAATCATTAATAGATAAACAACCGTGTTCTTAATGAAATTAATTGAAATAATGGCTAAGAAGACATTTAGTATATTTAACTTAAGCTTAAAATAAAATTAAAATACTTTTTTCTTTCTCAAGCGTTAAAGAAAAGTATGGTATTATTCATATAATGATAACATTTTAATCGAAAACTATTCTTAAAATTGAAATTAAGCTAAAAGATGATGTTATGAGGTCAGATAAAGGGGAAGCTTATTACATTTTATAATGTTTCTGTGCGCATTATCGTTTACAACACTGATGTTCTAATCCTCCCTCGCCGGGAAGAGGCAAAAATTTTAATAATTAGAATGCGAAATAAACATTATCTTACAAATTAATATTTTACTACTCTGACATAATCTAGCATTTTAGTCAATTCTAAAGAGTGCATCATAAAAATAGGTTAATTTGTAATCATTTAATTTAATTACTTTCAGAAAGTTTTTACTCCTTCGTCTACCTCAATGAGGGTTTTGCAAGTGGTTGAAAAGCAAATTAATTAATCTTATTTGTAATTAACTAGTTAATTATTTAGCTAATTATGCTAATGACTTATACATGTGAACAGTAGCGTCGTCAGAATAGGAATTAGTTTATGGAAGGGAACTAGGAAACCATAAACATCAATTAACTATTAAGAAAAAGTAATTTTAATTTGAAAATAAGGGCCTTCGGCCCGTAGCTGCTATGCAGCACAGGGGCCTTCCTGTGGCCGCCTCGTGGCCACAGGAAAATATATGTTGTTATTTAGCATTTTGCCATGTATCTAGCGAATTTTCTTCATCTCGCTTCATAGGTCCGCGTACCTAAATATATGTTACGCTAAATATATGTTGTTATTTAGCATTTTGCCATGTATCTATCGAATTTTCTTCATCTCGCTTCATAGGTCCGCGTACCGGGCTATGACCCCTTTGTGGCTCTACTGTTGTTTTAGTATTTATTTACATGACATTTTGCCATTTATCTAGCGAAATTTCTTTATTTTCGTAATTTATATGTAGTGGTTGTTTTATGTACTTCATACTATTTTATAATAAATGTTAATTTTTTTTTCTCGTAAAAAATTGTTTATTACAGTATAATCTTTAGGTTGAAAATAAATAAGAATACGATAGTTTTTTTAAAAATCAAAATACGGTTTGCTCCAATTAAGATGGTGCGTTAAGCTGAAACCGATCGCAATTCTTGTAGACTACTTCAATGTTCTTCTGCATCACAGGCCTGCTTAGCTTGTGATTCTGTGGAAGCCATTTTTGTCCAATTTCTCTAGGACAGCAGACATACCAGGATGGAACAACAGGTAGAGGCCCCTCTTCTATACTACATCCCCACCCTCTAACACTACTGAACCCAACAGATATCGTAGAGGTCTTTGATTTAGACTTATACATATATAGTTATGTATATATATATATATATATATATAATTATATATATATATATTTATAATATATATATATATATATATTATATACATATACATATATAAATACATATATATTATATATTATATATATATTATATATAATATATGTATACAGACGTCATTAACTTGGGTTAATAACATCATAATTTGTTTTCAAACAAGAGACCTCATATTTCGCAATATGCAAAGTTTCGTTCCAATTCGAGAAAACTTTCGAGAGTTATTGTTTGTGTGTGTGTGTGTATACATATATAAATTCTTTCGGACATATGTTTTTGTTATCAGGAAGCCGGTAGGAATCAATCCCTCTTACCCCACCTCAACTTCCGTCATCGTACAACCTCATAAGCGTCATTTTCATAATGGGAATTCGCTAAATGCAGGGCCTTTTGTCGTTTCAGAGGTACGGAAAAATATTTACGTAATCTAACTAAATGAAATACTTACATATCCTTTAGTACATTAAAATTACCTGAAACATATAAATTAAAAAAAAATTAGTCTGAAAAATCATATAAAAAATCATGATATTTATTTAAAAAAATAAAAAGGTATTTTAATTGTGTAGTTTCTGGTCCAGCATGACTGTGATTTACACGTACCTAGATAATACAATACAACCTGTAGTCCTGGAAATTTATAGAATATTGTCTATATTAATGAATGAACGGTGTGAGTTCTTTCATTTTAGAAGTTTAGAACAGCATGTATGTACGTGTTACGATAACTGCCGTAAAGGTTAACTGATTTAAATGAAACTTAGTTTATATATAGTAATAATTAGTCTTCAGAGCACTATAGTTCTTGGTTATAGTGCGACCAATATTTTGAAATGGCAGTCAATACAGCGAATTATTTGAAAAAAAAATGAGCGAAAAAATCGTTTTAAAGCTCTTGCAGAGTAGGAAAAGAAAATATATGTTGTATGCATAAAATAACCGATAATTTTAAAATGACGGCCAGTATGGCGAACCAATTTTTATTATATTCTGACGTGAGTTCCTGATACAACGCATCACCAGTTTTTAAATCATTACATTTATAAAATTTCAACGAAATAAGATATTTACAACGAAACTCGTGCGATGTAACTTGCACTAAAAGTCGCTTACTATTCTCCGCCATTTAACATAGAAATTAAACAAACTTTAAAATAAGTGTAAGAATACAAAAACTAAGTTAAACAGCATTTAAATAAATAAGCAAAATAAAACATATTTTTCCTGTTCTCTTAAATAAGTAACTATTATAAGACAACAACAAACTTTCGACTTCATTAACAAAGAAAAACGAAAAAAAAACACTAACGAGGCATACTTTACTGCTTGTATTATAAAAAAAATAATAAAACTACATTAATAAAAGAAAAATAAATTTACCAAGAAAAAACAAAAGAAGTAATAAGAGATATATTTTTTAAGAAAAAACACAATAATGTGGTTATGAAAAATATTTTTAGGGAAATAATATAACTGGGTTTCATTACTTTTATTCGGCCTTAGTAAAGTATTACCAACAGCAGTGAACATTCCCTCGTTTTATTCAACATTTTACAAAATACCTTTATCTGAGAGAACAAAAATTATAGCATAATAAGATAAAAATCGGGTACGGGGTTCCTCAGAACTTTTTCTCAACACATCGGACTCGCTACGTCATCCTCCCTACTTCGGATAGCTTCCTCGTCATCAGAAAAAACATGTCTTTATAATATAAAATGCAACACCTCTTCGGACTCGTTTGCTCGTCATCAGAAAATACATGTCTTTAAATATAAAATGCAACACCTCTTCGGACTCGTTTTGCTCGTCGTCAGAAAATACATGTCTTTAAATATAAAATGCAACACCTCTTCGGACTCGTTTTGCTCGTCGTCAGAAAATACATGTCTTTAAATATAAAATGCAACCTCTTCGGACTCGTTTGCTCGTCGTCAGAAAATACATGTCTTAAATATAAATGCAACACCTCTTTGGACTCGTTTTGCTCGTCGTCAGAAAATACATGTCTTTAAATATAAAATGCAACACCTCTTTGGACTCGTTTTGCTCGTCGTCAGAAAATACATGTCTTTAAATATAAAATGCAACACCTCTTTGGACTCGTTTTGCTCGTCGTCAGAAATACATGTCTTTAAATATAAAATGAACACCTCTTGGACTCGTTTTGCTCGTCGTCAGAAATACATGTCTTTAAATATAAATGCAACACCTCTTTGGACTCGTTTTTGTCGTTCAGAAAATACACTTTAAATATAAAAGGTTCGGAAGAAAATACAACCGAACCCGAATTTTTTTCTATTGAAAAAAGAATTAAACAATTTTTTTCTCATTTTACTTATTCCCTATTTCTTTTATTCTCATTCATTTACAAAATTAAAAATAAAAAAAAACATTTAACAGTCTTATTCAAACATTTAATTGAGGTGAACGGCAAGATACAAAATGTGAGGTTATTAAAATAAAAATACATTTCTAATTAAGAGTTAATGAGAAAACATTACAAAAAGTTTTAGAACAAAATTTTTCAACCAAACATAAAGAAACCTTTTTAAAAAGGTTACCAACAAGATAAAAGAAACTAAGTAATAAATAAAAATAAATTAAGGAAAACATTAACAACAAATATTTAAAATAATAATAACCTATAAATTTTGTAAAACAAAGAAAAATAAGGTATACATTGTTGAAAAGAAATAAAATGAGTAAAAAATTAAATGAAATCAAGCATAACACTAAAAATAATAGTATTTAATTTTAATGATAAAAATGAAAAAGAATATCAATTTTAAATGATTTTTGGCCAAGTTGTCTTAACATCGTCATTCAGCTTCAGAGATGAATGACTCAGACTTGTACTTGTAACTCAACTTGTAAAAGATGAGTACTAAGTACTCAACAAAATATAATTGTGCGAGAGACACCTAGGAAATGTAACAAGCAAAATGCAATGCTACACCTGGGAACTGTTCCATCATTCGACATTCACCATCATTGATGGCTCGACATAATGTCATGTCTCACTCTGTTTCGCTACGTCTAACTCATCAGGGCGCCCGACAGAACCTGATGAGATAAAAAAAGTAAATAAATATCATTTGATACTACCGCGTTTTGCAAAACATGAATAGTTGACATAATATCAATTGATTGAATTAAATTGAAGGTCAGAGTGAGTTCAGGCTCTGTCGGCCCCCTGATGAGTTAGACGTAACGAAACAGAGTGGGACATGACATTATGTCGAGCCATCAATGATGACGAATGTCGAATGATGGAACAGTTCCCAGATGTAGCATTGCATTTTGCTTGTTATATTGTGTCAACTATTCATGTTTTGCAAAACTCGGTAGTATCAAATGATATACTATGTACTCAACTTTTAAAAGAAATAGACCTAAGGCTAAAATACTAAATACTTCTGGCTAAAAACCAGAAAAAGACTCGAATATTAATGCCCAACATTCTTACTTATTTATAATTATTTATATAACATATTATTATGCCTTTGCGAATAAAACGTGATTAGAATATGTTATGAAAATTAGTTATATTTTTTATTTTTCTTGTTCATATTGTAGGTATATATGAGAAGTATTGTGTTGACCAGAAAAACCAAAACCGGTATGTCACCGGAATTATATGTGTTAGGTGTTTTTAAGATCTCTTGAGTAACTTTCACAAATTTGTCTATCTGTATGTGTGTCTGTTACAATTGTAGCTCCCAGTGTGTTAATGCTAGAGTTGAAATTTCGTACAATCAGTCTAAAGGTGTAGCTGTGCTATCCAGAAAATATTTTATAAGACGTCATTAATCCACAATAATGACTGCGAAAATTTCGAAAAATCATAAAACGCGAAAAAATGTTGCAATCAAATTGAGATTTGGCACGCATATAGCCACTTATAAGACTAACATATGTGCCATGTTTCATCTCATTATAAGCATTAGTTTCATATTAATTTTAAAAAATCGGAAAATAAAATAATTAAGTTGAAATTTGGGACAAGAATACACCTTTACGTAATAAATAGGTACACTAAGGTTCGTTTCAATATGACAAGTATGGATCATAAAAGTTAAGCAGCATCGAGCGTGGTCAATTCCTGGATGGGTGACCAAGAGGAATAAAAGGGATTAATTTACTATCTGAGGACGAGCGAAGCGAGTTCGAGGACGTGTTGCAAAATAAATTTAACGACTTGTATATTCTGAGGTCAAACGAAGCGAGTCCGAACCAGGAAGGATGAGGGTAGCGAAACTATTGAGTAGAATATTTCGAGGTACCCCATACCCGACTATTTTTTTACTATTATAATCTTTTCAATTATTCAAAGACAGTAAAGCATTATTCAGAAAGAAAATTATTTTTAAACTCATTTTAAATTTAAGGACTATTATATAAAGAATAAAAATAAGGTCTAGAAGGATAAAAGGGTTGAAGAGAGCCATCAATGGCAGGGACACTCCCCCCTCTCTACCTTCCCTACCCCTACCACTCCTAAATGGTTCCCGCTGTTCCAAGTGTAACCGTATCTACTTGTCACCTCAACTAGACTAATTAAATATCGTATTAACCATTCTGTCCTAAACAGCATTTCACCCTTTTCTGTGCTTTTCTCAATTTTCTAAACTTACCCGCAACTTAAGCGGCAAAAGAAAGGCATCTTTCATTAGCACTTGGAAAATAAAAGCTTTTCTCATCCCTCAAGAAAAAAAATATACACCATTTTTTTATTCTTATTCTCTCTCTATTTGAAGTTATGGTAAGGGACAATTTATCTTCTATCGTCATTAACGTAGACGTCTAAATTATTCAGGGTATTTCTTAACCCAAAAAAAAAATATACAATATAAATATAAAATTAAGGGCAAACCCCTCAAATACAGGCAAGTAAGGGTAGGGTAAAATACTCGGTTAAACTTTTTTTATGATTTCACTGAGAATGTGGACTGGAAGTGCCATCTTTGGCTTCCTCCGTTTTGCAGACGCCTGTCTGAAATAAATGAAAGGACTAGGAAAGGTATAGTAAGGCCTCGGCTAAATATGGCTGAAATCCAGGACTAGGAAAGGTATAGTAAGGCCTCGGCTAAATATGGCTGAAATCGAGGACTAGGAAAGGTATAGTAAGGCCTCGGCTAAATATGGCTGAAATCCAGGACTAGGAAAGGTAAGTAAGGCCTCGGCTAAATATGGCTGAAATCCAGGACTAGGAAAGGTATAGTAAGGCCTCGGCTAAATATGGCTGAAATCCAGGACTAGGAAAGGTATAGTAAGGCCTCGGCTAAATATGGCTGAAATCCAGGGTTGAATGCCTCTTCCACAAGTCCTTGCCACTTCCACATTATTTCCCAACCACACCTTCATTTCACAACTCTATTCCGCAACCTACATCAAGTCTTATCAATATGAAAAGTTTTCAAAACTTTAATCTTGGGTGACAGTAAATCATTCAAATAGTGTTCGGATTAATAATTTACAAAACTGTCTGTATCAGATTTGACAAACAAAAAAGCATTGAGCACGAGAGAATTATAAATTTAAAGTTTCGCGATACAGCAGCTGTGAATAAGAGACAACCCAGATCTGGAACAAGACATTTAAGTTGTTTCCACTCAAATATTTGAAACTTTCATAAAGAACTTTGTACTAAATTAGACATTTAAGGGAACAAATAAAATTCAACTAGGAAATCCCTGAAAACTGTAAGTTTTCGTTCAACGCTAGGAGACAAAAATCGGGAATGGGGTACCTCGAGACTTTTCCTTGCCATATCCAATTCACTCCCTCACACTTCGGACTCGCTTTGCTCGTCTTCAGACATTAAAAACACCTTATCATCCCCAGCGGTCACCCATCAAAGCACTGACCTCGCTCGATGCTGCTTAACATTAGCGATCTAACAAAAACTTTAAATAATGATTTATTACGTACAAAGGGATACACTTGTACCAAATTTCAACTCAATTGGATCATATTTTAATGATTAACAATTTTTTTAAAATACGTATACATGTCATTTGATAACAAAAATGACCTAATGCAGATAATAAGATAAAACTTACCACATTTGCAGATAATAAGACAAAACTTGGCACATTGCAGATAATAAGCAAAACTTGGCACATTTGAGATAAGACAAAACTTGGCACATTTGCAGATAATAAGACAAAACTTGGCACATTTGTTGGTTTTATATATGACTACTTGCGTGCAAAATCTCAAAACGTTTCCAATCATTTTTCTGCGTTTTAATGTATTAAAACGATTAGTTATAGAAATTTTTACTGAATCATTATAGCCCGTTCTTGACGTCATAAAAAAGTATACCTAAAAATTGATTTTTGTGCGAAGTTTTAAATCTCAGAACATAAAAACACTGGGAACTAAGATTATAACAGACATATACACACTCAGTAACACACATATACACAGACAACTTTCGTGAGTGTTGTTATTCTCAACACTCACGAAATAGCTTTGCTGCATGAAGTTAGAAAGCGTCCGAAACTTACGTTTTTAGAAGCTCTTGAAATTAAAAGAAATAACGCCCTGTTTGGGCCCTTATCGCTGAACGCCAGAGGAGAGGGAGGCTCTTCAGTTTTTCTAGAGGAACTAATAAAAATAAAGAGACCACAGTCCGATTTGTCAAAGCTAACAGTGACTCCTTACTACTTTTATACATCGTTCGCCGGTTTGTTTTTAATTTTTAATTTTTTATTCTGTTGACTTATTGTATGTTTTTAGTTTTTATTTTTTTAAATTGTTTCTTTATTTATTTTCTCTCTTTCTTATTTTTTACTAGGTGCAGTCATTGATTTATTTTTTCATTGTTCAGGTGATGATGCCGAAAGGTTGAAAGCTGGCTCTGTCAATAAATATTATGTGGAGAGACTTGGTGTTTTATTAATACTGTATACTTACTTGCGCTTCTTCTTTGTCTGTATATAAGATTCTTGTTCAAATAAATTGTCCTCAACTTTAGAATTGACTTGGAGCGTAGCGGTTTCCCCTACCACCTGAGATGGTTCCCGCAAAGGTTATCCCTGATGAACCTCAAGGCTCTAAATGGGCGTTATTATTAGGTCAAAAAGATGACCGAAAACTTGGATCAGATTCCGACTTCACCCAAGTTTATTTAGTAGTTGTTTCCAGTGGTACGTGTAAATCAAATTACTGCTGTAGTAAGGTTTGAAAACTCCATTTATCAGTTTCAATTTTGGAGTTATAGTTTCCTAAACATATCTACTTAAACTGTAGTTGAGGAAGTGATGTCGGAGGTAAAGAGAACTGAACTATGATAGCAAAAGTCCTGAAGTAATAAAGACATTAGACGAAGGAGTACAACCGTTTGCAAGAAAAAAAAAATTTGGCTTTTTCACTATTTATTAACCTGATAGAATAAAGCTTGTAAAACTTTTTTCGAAATAAATAATTATTATTATTATAATTCTGGAGGTCAAAAAAGTTTTTAAAAACGCATAATAAATTTAGGCAGTAGTTAGCTAACTTTTTTACAATAAAAGTTAGCTATAACAAATATAAGCCATTCTAAATAATCCCATAGTTTATGTTTAATTATATTATATTTTTTATTATAATATATACATACACGATGAAACGAACTTTTACGACTATCTTTAAAGACATAAATAAACTCTTAGTATCTATTAAGTTAAAAGCATTGGGCAGAGAAATATACCAATAAAAGAAGTTATGACGATCGGACAAACACCGCAAGTGGCTCTTAGCTTGTTTCAACTTAACATTTATTAGTTCAAAGCAGTATTACACAAAATAAGCCTTACATATTTATTAGATAAAGTCATTATTAAAATGTGAAAATGATAAATTTTATTGAGAATTGGAAAACAAATTGAGAGTTGATGCATAGAATAGAATAGAATAGAAATAGAATAGCCATTTATTAGACAAAATAATTAAAACATATAAATATCAATTAAATTAACGAAGAATTCAGTCCTTTTTTACAAAATTTATTCAAAATAAATTCACGAATAGCTTTCGCCCAGGGATCCTGAGCTTCTTCAGTTCTTAAAATGACAAAATGAGAAAGTTTGAGAATTAATAAAATTTTGAATGTTTTTTATGTCACGTGTCTAAAATAAGTAAATAAATTTTAAATGAAATTAGAAAAAGATAAAGGAAAAATTAAAATTCTAATTTCATTTAAAATTTATTTACTTATTTAGACACGTGACATAAAAAACATTCAAAATTTTATTAATTTTCAAACTTTCTCATTTTAAGAACTGAAGAAGCTCAGGATCCCTGGGCGAAAGCTCTTCGTGAATTTATTTTGAATAAATTTTAATAAAAAAGGACTGAAGTCTTCGTTAATTTAATTGATATCACAATTTGAAACAGTCCAAAAAAAGCTCTAAAGTTATTAAAACATATAAATATTTACATATTCAAGAACATAATCAGCCGTAGCTGTGGCAACAGCTACTTTGAGTTGATGCATACTTAAGAAAAAACAAGAGGCACTCGGCCTTTCAGCCGGTCCGCTTCGCAGCCACATGGTTATTGTGCAATATCAGTTCCTCATATTACTAGTTTATATACTAAGTTTCAACTTTTTAGCATAAATACCCTGGGAGCTACGTACACACACATATACGGACAGACAACATCGTGAAAACCACTAAGGAAGTCTTAGGCCCGTATTCAAAGACATTTTCCTAATGTTAGGTCTCCTTAAGGAGAATGTTAGGTTTAGGTAAGGAAAATGTTTTTAAGCCACGAAATTTAAATGATCGTTCCCGTGTTTAAAAGTGGGAAAAAACATGGTTTTCGTGGCTTAAAAACATTTTCCTTACCTAAACCTAACATTCTCCTTAAGGAGACCTAACATTTTCCTAACATTCCCCTTAAGGAACCCTTAAGGATAATGTTAGGAAAATGTCTTTGAATACGGGCCTTAAAAACACATGAAAATGATAATTCCGGTTCCAGAATCATCAGTTCCGGCTTCACAATACTTTTCCTTTCAAAATAAATGAATGACCATTAATTAGATATTAAATTTATATACAATTCGCAATCTATACTAATTTCAACTAACATTCTTTAGATCTAAATCAGCCTAAGCTGTGGTCCAATACGTTTATTATAAATAAACTTAAATACATTTTATATAACCTTATTCCTTTTTAAATAAATATTTTACTTGCACATTACTTAAATTATGTGGGATTCAGTTTTAATGCTTTCCCATCAAAGTAAAATAAATAGCGTTATTATTAGCTTGGTAAAGTGGAAAAATTCCGTGTTTTAAATTATATAAAAAACAGGCACCTGGAGCAAAAATTGATTCGTACTTGTAGACGCAAGTTCTAGTTAACCCGCTGCGCCCGTTTTATAATTTCCACCACAATCAAATATAACTTAACATCTTAACAAGTCAGCCACTAAATATGTCATATTTTAACCTTACTTTTTTGTTTTCAGGTAAGTGTTAATAATACTCCGAAAACTCAGGTCGCAATTAAAAAATACAATCAGATGAAACCATAAAATAGAGTTCAGTAAGTTTTATTTAGTTTATTTACTTTCAACATCAAAATAAGTTTTTAAATTGTGGCTCTACGATTACCACAAATTAAACTTAAATAACTAATCATATTTTTTAACTAATATTTTTTTTAAATTTATAATACTTATACTTATATTTAGATCTAATTGTAAATACATACATAGAATTCAGGATTAAATTGATTTCGGTTTAAATATAAATGCATAGATAAGAATTAAAAAATAAATGAATAGATTTATACCTAAAATTAACACCCAAGAAATAAAATAACTATTAAATTTCTTTATACTATAACACACGGCTAAAATCAGTTGACAGCGCAAAAAGTCTGTGAGGGAAAGAATTCTAATGGTTCAGACCAGAGACTAAACAGACTGTCAACTCAATAGTGGGAAAATTTGGATTCCGATCGACACTGCGGCAGACCTACTTTTCAACTAAGTAGGCGTGGCTTAATTTCCCGCTTTTTGCCTACATTGTATCTGAAATTAACTTTCTATACTTTCTAGTCATACTTCTAACGAGCAGAAGCGCTTTGCGTGGTCTTCGTCGTCTTTAAACTTCCACAAAACCCTTCTGATAGCAAATAAGTTTACATTTTATTCAATTTATTTAATAATTTAATCGATTTAATCAGGTGAACATTAGTGGCTAAATTAAACACGAGCTAGAAGATAGATTTTGGCATTTAATGCAGCCTGAATCAATTTAAAAAACGTCTTTACGCCTTTTTTTTAATTTGTACGCCCACGTTGTGCTTACCTGGATTATATCAATTAAATTATTAAATAATTGAATGAAATGCTAACTTACCAGCCATCAGCAGTGTTATGTTGAAGTTTTAACAACTTTTCTTACGTTTCTGAACTTTCGTAATACAGGACATGAAAATGGCGAATCATTTTTATCTGGTTAAAATAATAAGGAACGAAAAGAAAAATAATTTTATTATTACAATAAATGCAGCTGTCATAACCAATAGTTGTCATCGTTTACATAAATTTTAAGTTTAAAAATTTAATCGGTAATTTTTAGAAAGCTTTCAAAGTTAATGAGTTATCCACACAGATCTATCGCAGCGCTAATTTCTAGCAGCTTGCGATAATCTAAACTTTTCCTCATTAATGTTAACCCCCCTCCCCCCTTGGTTCAGACAACGCCCCTTCCCCCTCAACCTCATGTCAACTTTGGTACAAAAAAATTACCTGTTTCGTAAATAAAATAAAAAGGAAACTCTGGTTTTAAAAATTAGTAACCTCGTGTCATTTTTTTCTCCTCATTTTGCATGACGTAATTAACAACTTTAACTCCACTTAATTCATACTTCCAAACAAAGTTAAAGCAACACTTAATTGGTAACTTTGAAAAATACAACAATGTTTATTTTTAAAATAAAAACAGAATTTTTAAAATAAAACAGTGTTGCAAGAGTAGGGATTTTTTGTTACTTAAAAAAAAAAAGAATATTTTTATTAAAAAAAGAAAGTTGAAAGCATTGAGATTTTGGCGGGCTGTCAACTAATTTTAGCCGTGTGTTATGCTATTGTAATATATAATAGCTAAAAGTTTATAAGACGTTAAGTACATAATCTAATAGTATATAATTACACTCATTCAGAGTTTGTAGATAGAAATTCGCTGAGAAGAAACTCTCGGAATTATTAACGACAGTGGAAAGTAAATTTTACAGAAAGAACAATACTTTTTATTGGTACTGGAAAAAAAGCTAAAACCTTTTATTTTTACCTTTTTTAAGACTTAAAGATAAATATTCAGAATACAGTAGGATTTCCAGAAAAGACTAAAATTAGCATTTTAAAACAGTGTAATTCCTTTTTAAACAAAACAAAATTTAATTAATGAAAAAGCCACACATTTTACTTTTAATTAAAATTTTCACCTTTTTTAAAGAATTACATTTCAAAATGGGGAAGTAGAGACAAAATAATAATGTGGAAACATAAAGTTTTTAGAACAAAAGAAATAAGTTTTTAAAAAAAGCCTGAAACACTGATAACGACGTTGGTTAGAAAGACCGTTGTATAGATGACAAAAGAGAAGAACACAGTAGTGCAGGCGAACATAGACCAATGCTACATAAAGGCTCTGGACAGGGGTGTGGCCAGTCCAAGTATTTTCGAGGCTATTTTTTTAACTTTTCTTCGAAGTCTATTGTTAAAGTAAAACAAATTTTAGCTCCTTTTTTAGATTTTTGTTAATAGTACAAAAGATATATTATGTTGATTTATTTATGGCATAACATATTTAAATATAAATAAAGAATATAATAATCCAAAACAGATTTTTTATTGTTTTTTATTGATGTACTCATTACTTTCCAACCTGTTGCTACAGATTTGCAGTAAAGACTCATCTGAGTGGTCTTATGCTCCGTGTTGTTTAAAAAAAAGTATAAAAAAATGCTACCACAACACTATTCTAAGAATTATACTATAAACAGACTCAGAAACATCCCTTTCTTAAAGATGTAAATTTATATCATATGTTTGTTTAAACAAATTGGGTACAGGGTACCTCGGAACTTTTCCTCATTACATTGGCTTCCCTACGCTCATCCTCCCTGCTTCGGACTCACTTCGCTCGTCCTTAGAATATACAATTCGCCAAAATTATACTGCAATATGTTTTCGGACTCGCTTCGCTCGTCCTCAAATAGTAAATACATCCGTTTCATTCTCAGCGGTCACCCATATAACACTGACGACGCTCAAAGCTGCTTACCTTTTATAATCTAACAAAAATCATAGATATACTTATCGTGTTGAAACGAAAATTAGGGTAAGTATTTATTATGTAATAATATACACTTATACCAAATTTCTACTCAATTGTGCCATTTTCTATTTTTTTAAAAATACCTACACGAGTCATTCAATAAAAATTGAAATAATGCTGATAATGAGATTAAACTTGGCACATATGTTAGTCTTATACATAGTCACAAGTGTGCAAAATTTCAATCCGATCGCATTTTTTTTCCGCGTATTTTTTCGGGTTAGTGACATCATAAAAAAATATTTTCCGAATAGCACAACTACCGCTGTAGACTGATTTTTGTACAAAATTTCAACTCTCTAGCATAAATACACTGGGTGCTACGATGATAACAGACAGACACACACACACATACAGAAAGACAACTTAGCAAAAACCACTCACGGGGCCTTAAAAAAGCATGAAACTGATAATTCCGGTTTTATCACGGTTTTGGATTTTTTTGGAAACACAATACTTTTCCTATATACCTACGGTCTAAATTAGGAAAAGTAAAAATGATCAAACTACTCTTCTTAGAATAATACTATATATAGAAGGAGCACAGGACCGTAAACACAATGTAATTCCACTGATAACACGAAAGCGGGTTGATTGGTGGACTTAAGTAATGCTGCCAACCTGACAACAAAACATTATTTTAAATATATGTCATAAATATCTATTAATGAAGAAAGGTCGTATAGAACAAATATTATAACTTAAAACACCTGCTGAGTATTTAATAAAACTGGTCTAAGATAGCAAAAGGGTGGTGGAATACAAGAATCTACATTTAGTTGACGAGGACTAATTTTAATATAATTTTAATAAAAACGTTAAACTACAATTTAAAATGCTTTAAATATTGTAATGCGACGATAGTTATATTGCTATTTTATGAATAATCAATCATTAATTAAGAATAGAGCATAATAATTCAGCAACCGGAAGTATTGCCAACTTTACAAAAACGATTTTATTGCATTTAAGAAATGTAAAAACTTTAATGAAAGAAAATTTAAAACAGCAAATATGTTATATCAACATAAATGTAGAAGAAGTAAATTTTTATAATCTAAAATTTACAAAATTACTTTTAAAATAGGGAAAGGTCTTTAAAAAACCAGTGCATAAATATTTAAATACTTTTTTTATTTTACTAAATCTACGGTAGATCTAAAACGTTTTTCAACAAAAGATAATTCTTTTCAGGTTATAGCGCTTGATTCTTGATCCCTTGTAATAAAAGCAATTATTTATTCACAAGAAATTGATATTTAAATATTTTATCTATGCCTGTGTATCATACTACATCAATTCATTCTAATAGCTCTTGGCAAATATTAATTACTAGCCTATTTGATGTTTAACAAATATAATATTAAATATTTTCAAACTACTCTCATATTAACGAACACTAAAGGGAACATTATTATTTAAATTTTACACAGATAGATTAATATGTAAAAGCAAATTAACTTTGCCTTTAATATGAGAACAAGTTAGAAGTTAGACTCTCATATATATATTATATATATATATATATATATAATATATATATATTCTTGCTTCTTTAATATGTCAAATTACTTTTTCATTTATACTACTTCCTTAAATTAAATTTAGGCAAATATTCGGTTTTTCTGTAATTATATATTTAGTATTATAATTAATATTATTATTAATATTAATAATAACTGTAAAACCTTTTCAGTTTTTACAGTTAAATGTATTTTTTGGCAAATAAAGTTATTATTATATTATATGTTAAATATACATTAAAACAGAGACCCCCGCGGCCTCTTTGCCACTCCTCGGCGTTGGCGATAGGCCGCAAAGTGGCCGCATGTGTTGTACATTATCAGTGCGTCATATTACTGGTTTATATAACCACACATAGTACATAAGGTAAAATAATAATAATAATAATAATAATATAAATAATAATAATATAATAATAAATAAAATAATAATAAAATATAATAAATAAATAAATAAATAATAAAATAATATATAATAATAATAATAATAATAAGTGTAAAAATTTCATCCCAATATATAGTGTTTATATTATGAGGATATTGTGATTTTTTAAAATGGTTGTGGGGTCCTTTTAGTGGGTTAATGACGTAATGATGCTGCAATATAAATTTGGCTAATTGCATATTCTGAAGACGAGCGAAGCGAGCCCGAAACAGGGAGAGTGAGCGTAGCAAATACGAGGTACCTTGTATACGTGATGTTTTTAAATTTTACCCAAAATCTAATTAGGTTTTATTTAATCAGTTATAATCAAACTAATTAGTTTTATCAAAAATTATGTTTTTTAATAAATGTATGTCTACAATATAGCCACCTATCAAGTAGCTTATAGGTATAAATGATTATTCTTTCAAAAAAGGACTTACTTAAATGCAATTTTATTTTTAAGTTAAAAAATATTCAATTTTTGAATTTTTTATACACGAGAATATCAAGTTCTTATGATGTTAGATACTGAGCAAACATTCTATTTAAAACGATTGGAACAACCATTCTATATCATAAGCGGCAAACAAGCGTCGTACAGGACAGGAGATAAAAATCAGATTGAGATGCTTTGTGTCGGTCTGGGAATATTGCTGACAGTGTTTTTTCTTACCAGTGGGGTAATGTTTTTCACCCAGTTCTACAAGCTAAGGGTCGTATTGATCATACCCCCTGAAGGAAACGTGGTTGGAGGGTTTTCATTGTCTCCTTCCAGCACTCAAAACCAGAAAAATCCAAACGAATTTCTTAACTTAAAATCTACTTATAAAATTTTAAATGTTTTCTTAAATGTCCCGTTTTAAATGGGATATATATAATATATATATATATATATATATATATATATATATATATATATATATATATATATATATATATGTATATGTGACATGTATATATATATATATTACATATTATAATATATATATGTATATAATATATATATTATATATATATAATATATTATATTATTATATAATATATATATATATATATATATAATATAATATATATATATATATATATATTAGGTAAATCACAAATTTAGTTAACTCATTGAGGCAGGTTGGGTTATGAAAATGCATAATGACGATATAATTAGTAGAATATGAAAAGATATTTAATTACCAAAAAAGCTTTTCCGAGAGTAATTGCTCTCCAGATTCGACCTTTGTAGCAATAATGTAAATGGAATAAAAAAGTAAATTTAACTCTACCCCCCCCCCATCGCAAAAAACTGTTAAAATACAGCTAAAATCTAGTACGGGGTACCTCGAAACATTACTCTCAACATCGGATTCACAACGCTTATTCTCCTCTTCAAACTCGCTTCGCTCGTTATCAAAATATTCAATTCCCCATATGTATACTACAACTCGTCGGAGCAACACTTCGGACCCACTTCGCTTGTCCTCATATACTAATTACGTTAGTTTTATTCCCTGCGGTCATCCATCCATGCTCTGACCTCGCTCTATGATTCTTAATTTATGATCTAATATTTAATACTAATAAGTGAAATATTAATACTATAAGTGAATAATAAGTGATTACTCTTTGTGAAATACTAATAAGTGAAATATTTATTACTCTTATGTGAAATACAAATAGTGAAATATTTAATACTCTTCACATAAGAGTAATGAATATTTCACTTATTAGTATTAAATATTTCACTATTTGTATTTCACATAAGAGTAATAAATATTTCACGTATTAGTATTAAATATTTCACTACTGGTATTTCACATGAGTAGTAAAATATACATATAGTGAAATATTTATTACTAATAAGTGAACTATTTTTTACTCTTATGTGAAATACAAATAGTGAAATATTTAATACTAATAAGTGAAATATTTATTACCCTTATGTGAAATACAAGTAGTGAAATAACTGAAATATTTAATACTAATACTAAGTAGGTATAGCCGCCTCCGTGGCCGAGGTCGTTAAGACGTTAGTCTTTACACTGACCGTTGACACCCACGAAGGTCTGGGGTTCGCATCCCAGGTTACGCTCTCAGTTTATAGAAGATTATTGCTTAGATAAATTATCGCCAACTTTAGAATACACTTTGAGCGTAAAAGGTTGCTACTACCACCGAGGTGGTTCCCGCAGGGGTTATCTCTGATGAGCCGCAAGCCCTAAACGGGCATTATTATTATTACTAAGTAGGAATAAGTTAAATACTTTAAAAGAAAATTGTTCCAATAAAAAAATGATGAAAATTCGTTCAGTGCAATGCACAAGGTGTCAACATCTTGTGTGGCGAAGGAACAAAGAGATCCTAGGTTTCTTATAAAGAGCCTAGAGATAGAACCAAGCACATTTTACCTTCCACCATCAACAGAAAGATTGGCTCTTTTTTTGCGTTTTTCCCTCTTGGCCTCTTTACCTCCCCTTTTTCCTTTACCTCCCTAATTTTTTACCCCATCGTTTTCTCTTTATCTCATTTACTACTCTTATTCTCGCCTGTATTAAAACTTCTTAGAATTCATATTATTAAAATGGCGAACATATATAGGGAAAATTTATATAAAATGAATTCTTTGAAGTTATAAATGAATACTTTACTTTGTAAGTAGGCTTTCCACTTTCTAATGTTACAATCACGTCAATAAAGTATATCTGCGTTATTTAAAATAACACTCAATTCTGGTTAAAATAAAAAAAAATCGGGTGGGGTACCTCGGAACTTTTCCTCCTTACATCGGATTCGCTACGCTTATCCTCCCTGCTTCGGACTCGCTTCGCACGTCCTTTAGAAATACAGTTCACCAAATTTATACTGCAACATGCCTTTTGACTTCGCTTCGCTCGTCTTCAGGTAGTATATGCATCCGTCTTATTCTCAGCAGTCACCCATACAGATCTGACCACGCTCAATGCTCCTTAATTTTTATGATTGAACAAAAATCAGGGATATACTTATAGCATTGAAACGAAACTTAGTGTACTTATTTATTAGGCAATAATATACACTTGTACCCAATTTCAACTCGATTGGACCATTTTCCATTTTTTTCCAAAATGTACACAAGTTATTCAATAACAATTGAACTATAATGATGATAATAAGATAAATCTTAGCATATGTTAGTCTTATACATAGTTACATGCGTGCCAAATCTTGATCCGATCGAATTATTTTTTCGCGTTTTTTAATTTTTCATAATTTTTGCTGAATCATTTATTGCGGGTTAATGACGTCATAAAAAAAATTATTTACCGAATAGCACACTGACATATAGACAAAAAACTTTGCAAAAACCACTCAGGAGGCATTAAAAACGCCTGGATCGGATAATTTCGGTTTCATCCCAGTTTCGAATTTTTTGCTAACACAATACTTTTCCTATATACCTACGGTATAAATGAGGAAAAGTAAAAACTGTTTATTGATACGTCCGTCATTTTTCAATCCGTAAGCATTTGCGAGTTTCGTCATTTTAAGCATAGTAAGCGTTGCGAATTTCTTCAACCAAATTCAATCCACGACTATTCTTTGCGACACCAGCCTAAATACCGACCCATTTAAATGTCAAACTAATACAATCGAAGATCTGCTAATATAGACCAATAATACAACATTTACACAACCTATAATTCAATAACAGATAGTAATATAATTGATGCCAAAATATTTAACATTATTTAGAATCTTAGTCCACATAAACTAATTTTAATATATTGGTCACATCAGAGACGTCACAGTAAATAATGCAAGCAGAGTTTGATCTGATTTCTATTAATAATTAACAATTAATATAGGAAAGATATTGTTAGATTTTGGGTTCATTAGTTTAACACTCTAGTATGTGCTTAATTTGTCTTTTAAGTTACCAGCTCCTTAGAGTTTACTGGTTCAGGTTAACGCCCACCAGTGGCTCGAACAAATATAAAAACAATAGTGCATGTAATATTGTTACGACTCTGTTTCGTTTCGTCTAACTCATCAGGGCGCTGACGGAGCCTGAACTCATTTTGACCTTCAATTGATTCCGAAGAATATAATGTGAAGTATTTACAGAGTGGGACATGACATTATGTCGAGTCATTAAAGATGACGAATGTCGAATGATGGAACAGTTCCCAGATGTAGCATTGCATCTTACTTATTACATTTCCTAGGTGTCTCTCGCACAATTATATTGTGTCAAATATTCATGTTTTGCAAAACTCGGTAGTATCAAATGATATTAATTATTAGTAAACTTAAAGCTTTTTACTTGTAAATTACAAGACTTGTATTTTCGTGAAATAGGGCCCTGGTAGTCTTGATTTTTCTTCCAGATAGATTTTTCCTTTCCAGATAGATTTTTCCTTTCATGTTTTGCAAAACTCGGTAGTATCAAATGATAATTGATATGTGTTTTTTAAATAATCAATTACGGTTTACATATCGTAATCGTTTAATATTCATTTATTTTAAATTTTTTTATATTTTTAAGTAAAATTTACAAGGCATAAAATATATAAATTAAATAAGCTTAGAAGCTTTTTGCCATGCCTGGGAGAGTAATTTTACTTTTCTTATTTATATCATAAGTATATATAAAAAGTACTGTGATAGTTTTTATTAAGATTACTTTTGTTGTATTAAAATTGACAATTTTAATCTTAAACTTTTTGGAAAAAAATATTTTTCACAATTAAAACATAATGTAAAAGTATCCACTTCAGTATCATTATATAAAGAGACAAGAAAATTCTATAAACAAAATTGTAAAATAGGGCCTAACCGGCTTTATGCCTTAAATAGGTCATGCTTAGTGCTGTAGAGAAGGACGGTACCCATCGACTCTAGTTGTTATGACGTCAGAGGTCCAGTTTTTATTTAGCAATGAGAATTTATGACGTCAGAAGTCGAGTTTACATTTAGCAATGAGAATGTATGACGTCAGAAGTCGAGTTTACATTTAGGAATGAGAATGACTTGTTCTTTAGGTTTAACACATTGTAGTATCTAACATGTTACATGGTTTTAACATTTTAGGCAGCTGAATCTTATACCTATTCACGTAATAAATTTCACGAACGCTAATGAATTACAATTTTGTGGAAGCTTTCGAGTCAAAAGATTCCTTAACTTTGTTAACTTTAATTGCGTGGCTAGTTAAGTTTTCGATGTATTAAAGTCCAAACTAAGTAGTGAAAAGTTATTAAAACGAAGCAAAGCTGGCCTCCTTTGGCGGCTGCCAGGTAATACACATAAGTTGTTCGAACAAACAAGATATTAAATAAATGTTACGTCAGATTGTTACATATATTTGTAAGATTAATTTAACAAAAAATATATAAATGAATGAATAAATGAAAATAAAACACAAACAAACCAATATGAAATAAACAAATATTTGAGTGGGTTTAGGAAAAAAGTAAAAAATTAAAAATAAATGGACAAATATCGCATACAAAGAAGTGAAAGAAAAGAAAAATATAAAATTAATACCTGACCGATCAAGGTATACTAAGTGACACTTTGCTGACCGATTTAATTGCTGATCATTCTTTTTTTAATGAAATTCAAGACCAGGGTTTGAAAAAATCAGATGCTTTGATAACTGAAGTAAATATATATAAACAACAAGTATGTAAACAAATGTAATGCACAAACAACAAAATAAACAAATCAAAAGCAAATAATGAAAAATTATAAACAAATACATAGTGATGTGGGTCGGAGAATATAAGGTGACAAACTAAATCCTTAAAAACTCCTCGTCAAAATTTGTGTTATAAATTGTTTACTTTATTCTAGTTTCTAGTCTCGCATGACTTTTTTATTTTTAAGACTGAAACCATATATATTAGTTATATATTTATAGATTAGTTAATTTGAAATATCTTTTCTCAATTAACATATTGTTATTGTTGATAAACATAATAAAAAATTATATTTTGCTGTTCATTTCTTTGTTTAATATCCCTCTTTAAGCATATAGTTAATCAAATATTTTTTTGTTCTTCAGTTCTTAGTTTAGTCATTTATTCTAATTAAATTTAATAAATACATTTCCTGTAAGTAAGAAATGGAGAGTAGACAAAATGGAATCTTGATTAACTAAGCCTTTACTAGTGAACATTTTACTATTGCACTGCCTTTCTTTTTATTTTAGTCAATCTTAAAATATGATAGTAGTATATTGAATGGATTAACTTATCAGAAAAGAGTTGTTTGTTTATAAAAATGGTTTGATTGATCGTAAAGAAAAGAGAGAGAAAATGTTATTATTACTTTTTAGTTTATCTCTATGATATTTTATGACAACATTTATTAAATACAACTCAAATAGCAGCTAATCTTATAGTTAAACATTTTTTCACGTTATTTTTAAAATTGTAGCTCCAAAAGAAAATGCTCGAATATTATAGAGAATATTCTCGAGAATGCTCGAGAATATTCTCTAAAAGATTATGCTCGAGCATTCTACATCACTACAAATATATGAATATCTTTTCATATAGAAAGTCTCGTGAAAAATAAGCTATTATACACTAAGTGGTATATTAAACCCATAATAGAAATATTATCTTACCTATATTTTATAACTAAAGATATAAACATAAGATCAAAATGAACATAACTAATAAATTACGAAATAATGTAAAAATTTAAAACCTCATAAACCATAAAAGATAAATAAAGTATTTAAAATATAAATCACTAACCGTTTAGAGTAACGAGTAGAATTGTTTTAAAATAGAATACGAGTAGAATAATTACAGGACAATGCAATGAAATAATAAAAAAAAATAAAAACATAAAACAATAAGGATAAAATATACACTTAAAAAATTTAATAAAGGTAACTAATAATTTTAATAAATAATAATAGTTTTAATGAATAGCAGATTAAATTGAGCTCTAGAGTCTCACAATAGAAACATAATTAAAACAGTCTCTCCACAATAACTTTTTATGTTTAACAAAACCGACTTTAGGTCTTACAGACCATCGTCAGTGTATTTAAGACAACACATTGTAAGTAAATTTATATACAACAAAGTATATAAATATATAATAAGTATGCAAAGTTATTATATAATATATATATATATATATAATATATATGTATATGTATATATATATATATATATATATATATATATATATATATATATATATATATATATTATATAGATTCCCATCTTTGTACTTCTTGATGTTGTCTTCTAGGATATTCAAGAGTTAACCGTTACAGATTTTCAATCTTTGAAGCTGTGAGTCACTGGCGAGGTGAGTGTGCTCCTACTCGACAGCCAGTCTCTGTTTCAACCTTGCTCAAAGCCTTTTTTAACCCTCCACTTACTATCACAAATCCTTGGGTCAGACCCTAGCATTTATATAAGGACAAATATGTATACCGACTTTTAAATAGGATCATTATCACACTTCCGATCTCGGAGTCGCTACGCGAGCCTTTTCATTAGCCATGTCTACCTAATAAAACTGGCTATAATGAAGAGATAAAGATATAATACAGAGACGTGGACCAATGGTAGAGTGAGAAAAGAAATCTGGGAAATTGGGTTTTGATTAATTAAGCTAACGAAAGGAGTTTTAGGTTTAAAAGGGACAAAATTAAACTTTACTCCTCTCAAATTCTACCTAGAGGGGAGAGAGGGCACAGGGTAGATAAACATAACTATTTAGCAGCAAACTTTGTTCAAATTTATCAACTTCTCATTTTCTGGGAAAATTAATCAAGTGAACACTTCAGCCAGCTTCTCTCCCTTAAATAATATAAAAATAATAAATTGAATTGGATTGAAATGTTATTATGAATAATGAATATAGATTTAATTAAAAAAAGTAAAACAATTTAAAATTAGGTGTAGGAAAACCCTCTCTTTTAGGAGACGGCTCTTGTGCCAAGTTTAAACAATGAACACATCATTAGATAATAGAACCACAAACTGCTGATTAAGATTTTCTAATTATTTTTCTGACAGTATACACTTAAACACAAAAAATTCGCTAGCCACTTATGAGTAGTTTACTTAAATTTATCATTAAACATTATTATTGGAAAAAGGTCTCCACTAATTTTTAAAATTCGAGATGGACGTCACGTTGTATTTTATCCACAATAAAATCAGTTATTCCTCGAGTTTTGAACTAAGTTTTGTTAGAATCGGTTCAGATATCTGATCAGTGAAAAAGGACATCTCAGGGGGGAGGTGGGAAGCTGTATAAGAGGTTTCATGTCTCAAGCCTTCTTAAGCGCACAAGGTATATGCACATCCATCCTACAGACATAAAGGACTCCGCAAAATCCTTATGAAAAATGGCTCTCGGCTAAATTCGCTAAAACTTTGCATAAATGCTAAACTTAACATGCTGATCAAAAGTGTCAATGGGCACAACGCTTTATCTTTAACCCTTAGCCTTGTAAGGACCCTTGAACTCGCCCCATCAGGGTAATACTTATGAAAATGGCCTGATGGGGTGCTAAGGTGCTAAGTGCTAAGGTTGAAGATAGAGCGTTGTGCCCATTGACACTTTTGATCAGCATGTTAAGTTTAGTATTTATGCAAAGTTTCAGCGAATTTAACCGAGAGCCATTTTTAATAAGGATTTTGCGGGGTCCTTTGTTTCGATTTATGGAATCCGTGAAACGAAGAAATTTTATGAAAAAAGTGGGATTGTATTTAATAATCCTGGTTATAGACACTCCAGTATACTGGTTAGTTTAACCAGTATACTAGTTCCTTATACTGGTTCCTGCTCAGTTCTTTATTACCACGTATTTTGTAAAACTATTATCTTCAGAATAAAGAACATTTTATTCAGATTCAAATTCTAATCTTTATTAAGCAAAGTAAGCAAAAAAATGTACATGGCAAGTCAAAAATAAAAAGCATTATTTTTGTTGCAATAATAACAATATTATAACTTTATATCAGAATATAAAGTATTATAATATGCGACTCCACTACCACAGCCCAGGCTGATTTAAATCTTACAAAATGTTGAAATTATTATTTTATTTTATGTTGTATGTATTTTTAAGATTTAATAAATGGTTAATCTAATCTAATCTAATAACAATATTATTATTATTGTTTCTAATTACAATACTTTACTTCTATCATTAATATAAGGATACAAAGAAGCTAAGGATACAAGAAATACAGGACGGTTCTGGATTTCACCAGGACAGTCGGAAGGCGCGAGAGTATTATTTAACACTTAACACTCTTTCCAAATAAGGGTGCTTAGCAGCCAAATAACAGCCGGAATCCTAACTAAGAGATGGGAATCCTAACTTAGAGTTGGAATCCTAACTTAGAGAGTGAGGAATCCTAACTTAGGTTGGGAATCCTAACTTAGAGGTGGAATCCTAACTTAGAGGTGGGAATCCTAACTTAGAGTTGGGAATCCTAACTTAGAGGTGGGAATCCTAACTTAGAGGTGGGAATCCTAACGCTGGAGCAAAACACGCAGCCAAATCGAGCATATGGTCGATATGATTCACGATTCCGCTGCCTTTTTTAAAGTTTTTTTAAACATCCTCACGAGCAAAGATAATACAACTTAAAGTAGTCACGAAATTTGGATAAAAGTGTTTTTAAACCTTAAATGAAAATAACCTCCGTTTCAAAAAGATGTAAGCGAGATTCCTGCAGCGACAGCAAGATGTAGCAGAAGCAAGAGAAGCAGCTTTATTTTGAAAAGCTGTTAAACTAAACCCATTAAGATATAATAGAGGGGGCATAGCCTATCTAAATACATAGAGAAGCCTGATACATCTTTTTGGGGCTCTGTGTAACCTCAAAGAGTGAGTTAAGGTTATAATTAATAAATTTATTTCGGTTTCCCGCACATTGTTTGTGTTTTGATTTGTATTTTTAACGTTTCACTATATAAGTTATTGTAATTTTGTACTGATTATTTGATTATATTTATAAGCGAAGGTGGATCGGGTTACTTTATCGATGTTTCAAAATTTAATCTATAGGGCTCCTCTAGTAATAATATCTCTATGACTAAGCCTATAAACTTGCTTCGTCATGCTGTTTTATAGGTTCATCGTGCTTGTTGTCATCAGCACAACTCATTAGATTTGTCAGATCACAAGGAGTTTCCTTGCTAATGCTAAATTATTCCTTATTAAGACTTGTCAGCTTCAGCACTTAAAGACCTCCTGAGCGGACCTAGGTATTTACCGTAGTAACACTAAATTTCCCTTTGCTACCGTATGGTTTTCAAGAATTTTAATACGTCATATTCTAGCATTAGGATGTCCACCGACATTTTGGTAGAAAGCAAGATTCATTCCAAAAGCAAACTTATCATTGAGACAAAAATTAAAACAAATTGAAATAAATGCTTCAAAATTATTTTCAATTAGCTATGTTTAAGCCTTTTAACATTTAAAGTTAAAGGTTCTTTGAGCCCAAAAGACACTAACACTACATTCATAAAGAGAAGTCAAAGTACAAGGGGTGAAAATTCGGCATTGGAAGTCCTCAAGGAGGAAATTTATAGCTCGTAAATTGGTTCCCTATCCCAGGATTAAGTTTTGGAGGTAAAGCAGGAACGAGGGTTAATACCAATTTTCATGAATCCCCTTCCTATACCTTAAAGTTTAAATTAAGTGAAAATTTCTAGAGAAAATTAACCGTCAAACTCAGAATAAACCACTAAAACCAAACTTAACTAAAACTATAAACCTTAATTAATTTTTATAAAACTTAAATTTTTATTTTAGGAAAAGTTTTAAATCAATGTCATCGGGATAACCTCGAAAAATACCAATTAAATTAGCGTCGAGTCAACTAAACCGAGACATTCTGGATTTTCAAAAACTTTCTAACAATTTAATTAGAGAAAAACATATTTTGAATCGGCTTAAAAATAAAGCGGACGTTTCTGACGTTTCTAACATCCAATTAATTATATAAATTATTATTAAATACTTTACAGAGTTTTGAAAAAATAATATATTTGACACGATATAATTGTAAGAGAGACACCAACTGAAATTATAAAAGAATAACCCATTAATCAAGATTTGGCTAGTCAATGGCTCTGATATAATATTTTGCTCGTCAGAACGCCAAGAGAGGCTAAACTTATTCTGCTTTTCAACATTCAAATTTAAAAGAACATGTATAAACTTGTATATCCTATGAACCATTCACATTAAAAAAGACGAACTGTTCATTCTTACAGTTGTAATGCCTGACATGCAAACATATAATATGGATTATTATGACTTTACTTTTATATTATTTATACTTTATATTATTTTACTTTTTTGGTTAAAAAAGGAGTAAAAGGTTGATACATATCTCGATATGATATATCGAATATATGTCGAATATATATATCGATATATATATATATATATATATATATATATATATATATATATATATATATAATATAATATATATCGAATATATCATATCGAAGATATGATATATTTTATAAGGACAAACTCAGCAGCTGATAAAAACCCAATTTATACCCAACTTTTCCTCTTTCAACTTTGAGCAAATTAAGGTCATAGACATGAAAATTTTATCTTTATATGACAGTGGAAAGAAAAAATGTCCGATTTTCATGCGATTTCTACAGTTCTTCTTTGTTTTTAAAACTTTTGTAAGTGAGAAAACGTCCTTTTCTCATTCACAAAAGATTTATAAAACTTTAATTTTATTTTTATAAAATAAAAAATTATAATTTTTTGTAAACTTTAGTTTTACAAGTATTTACAAAGTAAATTTACAAACTCTAAAAACAAAGGATTTAGCCGAAGTAAGTAGGTGAAACTCGCAACGCAACCCCAAAATATGATTTTTCCTTAGACGTTTTTTAGACCAAAAACAATCTCCGAAAACTGTATCTCGAATCTATGTTAGTTTCTGAGAAAAAGAGAGAGGGACTTTCTAGTGAAATACCCGGTATATGACTAGATTCGAGCTAAATTTAAAATTGATCGACACATTTTCCTGGGTTATTTGCATTTTCCAATGTTTCAGCCTGATAATTAAAGTAAAATCCAGGTTTCTTATTTTTAGAGCTAACACAATACTAAAGTATAATTGAGGAAATATTAAAACAAAGTATATATTTTCCACCATATTTTAAATAAAGAATCATATATAGTTCAAACTTAAGCAGTCTGTTTTAAATATTTTTTTTGTGTTTCAGGTAAGTCAAAAAATTTGAGGAAAATATATCCAAAAGGGAACATATATGTAAGAGAATCAAAAGTACTACTAAATAATTCAACGAGGCCCAGCCTTGTTTCTAAAAGGAAAAATTATTTGAATGGATTTTGAGGGGGCTGAGGGGCTTTGGGGTCAACCATAGAGGATATACCATTGAGACTTTTTATCAGCATGTCAAGTGCTTGTCAACAGTATATGTAACATGAGATTTTATTGCTGTGGAAATATTATGATAAAGCTTTATAATATAATTATAATAATATAATTAATTTTAAAGCGATAAAATCGCTTGTATAAACAACCATGTAGTATAAACAATTTTTTTTGGGGGGGGGGGCGCAGTTAATAAAATGAATATCATACTCTACTTAAAATTTGCGTAGCGGCTGTTATGTAAAATACAGCTGGCGGACGTAAAGTAGATGTTTTATCTTCTTAGCAATAAAATCGTTCTTTACTAACATTTCGTCTGCAATCAGGGCGAAAAGTTATTGCTTTGCGCCAACTCTTGATCTTTACACAGAGAGCAATTTAATCTAAGTTAAAAGTCTAAAAATCTCTGAAAGAATCATGTTCATGTTTTGAAGTAAGCGACATTGATGTTACATGTGATGGGATCGCGTGGGATCACGATCTTCATTTCTTCCTAGTAATAAAAGACATAAAAATAGAGTAGAATTCCTATTTCGTCACAAAAAACTTTTGAATTTATTTTAACTTAAAAATGACACTATTTAAGTTAGTTTATAGAAACTTTTTCAAATTAAACCATCCTTAAGTTTAAAGAAAATCTCAAAATTGTTTAAAGTCAAGTCTTAAATCTTAAAAAAAGAACAGGGCCAAGAATCTAACTCTGTGAAACCAAAGGAATTTAACTTTTGAACCCCAAAAGGAAACAAAAGGACTTGTTCAACATCACCTTTTATCTTTTTTGAACAAAAAGATTTTCACTAGGAAAAAGGATCCTCACAAATCTTTAAGGATAAACCTGGCCTTTCTTTTTTTGAAAAAGAAGATAAGTATTAAGATCAAAAGTTTAAAGAGTAAAAGTTTGATCAAAAAGTTTGCTAACATAGTTTTAGCGAATTTTTATCAGAAAATGATGCTCTTTTTAGTTTCTTTCAAAAAAAAAGTTTAAAATGCTTGTTTTAACTTATTGTCTTTGTTTTCTGTTTCACTATTTCTAGCTACTACAACAACTTTTCTTTAAGTAAGAGATTAAAAAGTAAAAAAATGAAATAAAGTTGCCAAAAAGTAAAAATGTTAAGTAAAGATTGGATTTTTGTCAGTTGGACCTTTAGGAATGCTTTGTTAGAAATAGAGTTTTATTAATACTTTTTTTCACTTTTCCTCGCGTACTATCGTAGGTAGGAAAAATATTGTGTTCACTTTAAAAATTCAAAACAAATATTTCATTAGAATTGTCCATTATAGGCGTTTCAAGTCGTTCCGAGTGAGCGTTCACTGCGATATCAATTTGTAAGTGTGTGGATGAAGGGAAACTAATTTAGGATGTGATCGCTAGAGTGAACCGATCGAAGGGAAACTAATTTAGGATGTGATTGCTAGAGTGAACCGATCGAAGGGAAACTAATTTAGGATATGTAGTGATTGCTAGAGTGAACCGATCGAAGGGAAACTAATTTAGGATGTGATCGCTAGAGTGAACCGATCGAAGGAAACTAATTTAGGATGATCGCCAGGTGAACCGATCGAAGGGAAACTAATTTAGGATGTGATCGCCAGAGTGAACCGATCGAAGGGAAACTAATTTAGGATCTGATCGCTAGAGTGAACCGATCGAAGGGAAACTAATTTAGGTTATAATCGCTAGAGAGAACCGATCGAAGGGAAACTAATTTAGGATGTGATCGCTAGAGTGAACCGATCGAAGGGAAACTAATTTAGGATATGATCGCTAGAGGGAACCGATTGATCTGAATTGGTCACTCTCATGGCGGTTATTTTATCCCTACCACCAAAGTCACCAAAGTTAAGTTGACAAACTCGTTTTGATATTTTCTTAAGATCAATGTAATCTTAAGATCAAAGGTAACCTCACGGTTTCCGGTATAGTCTTTAAAAAAACGTGCTTGCCTTTGTTTGAGCTTTGATTCTTCATACTTTTAAAATCTTCTTTATGTCTTGTGTTGATGTTTATTAATCCTAATTGAGCAATAATTCTACTCCAGGCTTTAATTTACCTCATTATTGCTAAATTTGATGAATCAACTGAAAGTAACCAACATCATAAAAGGAGGCCAAAGGAAACAAAAATTTGTAAAACTGTCAAAAATGTTGGTAGACCTGAGTCAAGTAAACCACCTTTTATTCAGTCACGTTAATCAGCAAAAGCTGCTAGATCTTTGCTACACGCCCACCGAGTGACTTCGCCTACTAACCGAGAACAAAATGCTGAAAACGGCCCTTTGATCAGATCGATCAGCACTAGCGAACGTAGCCTTAGTTGCTTTAATATGGGCTTTACCTAATATTTTTCGTATTGCATTGACTTAAATGTGTTTATGTAGCAAAATATGATTGCTCGTCGCAATATCATTCGTTTCAATTTTTAACGCATTGACAAAAATATATTCAAACTGTAAAAATTCAAGTTAAGTTAATGTAAATTTTTCGTGTAGTAACTCTAGTACTGCTTAAGAAAAAGTTCAAAATAATATCAGAAAACAAATTTCGGTTAATTCGCTAGGGTAAGAATTGCATCAGCTTTCTTTTTTTCACCGCTTGAGTTAAAAATGGGTCAAAGTTATTTAAATAAAGAATGAATAAAACAAAACAGCGAAGAAAAGCGTAAATTAGAACAATATAAAAGCTACCACAAGACAAGAATAAAAATAATACAATTAACTGGAAGGAGAAAATGGATAGAGAATAAATTAAAGTTTATTAGAGGCAAATTGGTTTTGTGGAGAACAGTTAGTTTTAAGAACGGCGTTAAGTTTAGTTCAGCAAGCAGTGAAGTTGGTTTGAGGCGTTCTCAAAAGTACAGGCAAGTGTAAGATGAATTCTTAAAAAGGTTCAATAAGTAGAAGAGGTAGGTAAATTTTATCTACAGCGTAGTACAAAATTTAATTAAGTAGGTTTGATTTCGTATTGGAAGATTAGGTTTATAACAATGATGTCCTGTTTGTTCAGGCACTTAGTGTAGGAACTACCAACGAGTGCGAACTATCAAAGGGAGTTCTTTCCTCTGAGAGCTAAAGCATAAGATAAAGTTAAAATTAAGTCTTGGAATAAAGATTTTTCAGTGAAGTATTCAGGAGTATTCTGAAGATCACAACGAAGAGTTCAAGTAATCATAGAATAAAGATAGTAAATTCTCATCCTTACAGAAGTTTAATACGTTGAACAAGTACATGATGTATTTCCGTGGTTAAAGATAAGGTTTAAGACTGGTGTTAGAGTTCAGAGACTTGTAAAAGAGTTTGTCTGACACGAAGAGATGATTTTTTTAGAATCTCAGGCTGAAGGAAATAAGTTCTTAAAGAGATTCGATAACTAGAACTAGTACGTTTGATAGAACCGTACTGATAGGATTATCAGTCTATGAAAAAGCGCATTAATTTTGATGAATTAATACTTACACCCACACACACAGTGCGTCGGTGAGTCTAAAACTTCCATACTTGTGTTTCTTCTAGTCATTCAAACATCGGAAAGTAAAACTTAGGCAGTCATGAAAATGAAAACTTCCTGTTAAATGTCAATAAAGAGAAAATGAGGAGCAAGTAGTTTTTGGAATCAGGGAGGAAACAACAGGGAAATGGTGATAGGAAAAAGGGTTGAGAAAATAAAAGGAGCTGAGAAAGAAGGGATGTGGATCGAAGGATAAAGAAAATCCTTACTAAAGGGTAAAACTTGTTCACTAAGAAAGCGCTGTCATGAAAGCCAAATAAGTCTTTATAAAGTCTAGTCAAGTCTTCCAGTTTTAAACAACTTGAATATCAATGAACTATCAAAGGGAGTTCTTTCCTCTGAGAGCTAAAGCATAAGATAAAGTTAAAATTAAGTCTTGGAATAAAGATTTTTCAGTGAAGTTAAATTAAAACCAACTTAAGCCTACCTATTACAACGTTTCCATCAGAAAAGAAATAAATTAAATTAATATCGTCCTACCTGAGACTAGTTAAATCAATTATTCACAGCAATATTCGTATAATATCATAGTAATTTCAACAGAACTTCATTATCGTCACGAATTTAATTTTTAATTAAATTCATTATCGTCACTAAAAGTAAACATTAACAGTAAAAAATCGCGTACGCGGTGCCACGGAACTCTTCCTACCCATACCGTATACGCTACGCTCTTTCTCATCACTGCAGCCTCCCTTAGCCACTTTGTCCTCAGAATTTGATATAAGCCTAATTTATAGTTTACTATATCTCTAGACAGGAAAGGTTTGTTTTAATCTCTACGGTCGAGTGACCGTTCGATATCCACCAACTGACCACGATTGACGGTGCTTTACAAAATTGAACAGACAAAAACCGTGATTACTCGTATTTTAGTCGTATTGAATTGCAGCTTTGTTATGTTCAAAGGGATACAATGCTGCTAAATTCAACTCAATTAGATTTTAACAGGATTCAAACTCAGTTAACCGATTTATTTTGTAAAAAGAATTTTTGCAAGTTATGAACTAATGCTTATAACAAAACTTATAGTATATTTATTGCTCATGTATAGCCGATATTCGCGCCAAATTTTAAATAGATACAATCATTTTTGAATTTTGGCATTATTGGAAGATACGTCATAAAAGAAGTATGGCCCAGACATTTCAACTAGACCTTAAAATTGGCCCTCCTTTTAAGAAATAATGAAAGAAAAGAAGTCTCTCCACAAAATAAAACTTTATTGGCAAAGCGCTTTCAACCTAACTAGAGGCCATCATCAGCGCAAAACCTAACAAACAAGCAAATATAATAAGTAATACACAAAAAAAAATTAACAAATGATGAGCAAAAGTATGAAATGGAGACAAAAATAAATTACAAAAAACGTAATAAATAAAATAAGCAAAAATAAATAAAATAACTACCGTTGAGATGTAAAGAAGGAGAGAAGTAAGTCTATGTTTTTCTATTAGATATGTTTCTATCTCTATCTCCTAGAGATAGAGATAGATTCCTCTAGAGGATAATTCAGGTAAAATCTCCGTTTCGAATTGTTAATGGAAACGCAATACTTTTCCTATACACCTGAGGTGTAAATGGAGAAACGTAAAAAGTAAGCAACCAATAACTGTCTTGATTCCCGGAAAAATTGTGGCACAAAAATTTGTGTTTCCTAAATTTTTAGGTTGGAAAACTGAAAAGCAACATATTTTACAAGTGAACATATTTTAACATTACAGTAGAAAACAGTGCATCGACTCGACCTTACACATTTATTTCCATTAATGCTCAACGTTAACGTCAACTTGTCCTCTAATAAATTTCAATAAGGAATTCCGCTTTTTCTATATACAAGGATTATAAAGAAAGGAAACCCCTACAACGAAACTCACAAAAATGAAGATTTAACATGATTCAAAAAGTAAATAATGAGTAAGGTTTAGAAAAACAGATCTATCGGTGCAGGTTATCCTGCTTGTCCTACTGTAATGGCCTAACAGATTTAGTAACGAATTTAACCAGAAAATCAACTTTTACCAACCTCAAAGGCTTAACCGGGAAATCGCAAGGCTTGCTTGTCCTATCTGCAAATCTGTTTGTCCCTACAGTAATGACCTAAAAGATTTATCAGTATTCACAAATCTGATTATCTCTACCTTAATAGCCTAACAGATTTATCGGTATTAGCAAATCTGACCTTAATAGCCTGACAGATTTATCGGTATTCACAAATCTGCTTATCTCTACCTTAATAGCCTAACAGATTTATCGGTATTAACAAATCTGCTTATCTCTACCTTAATAGCCTAACAGATTTATCCGCGGTATTAGCAAATCTGCTTATCTCTACCTTAATAGCCTGACAGATTTATCGGTATTCACAAATCTGCTTATCTCTACCTTAATAGCCTAACAGATTTATCGGTATTCAGAAATCTGCTTATCTCTACCTTAATAGCCTAACAGATTATCGTATAAGCAAATCTCTTATCCCTACCTAATAGCCTAAAAGATATACCGTTATCGGCAAATCTGCTTATCTCTACCGAAAAGGTGTAACAGATTTGACGGTACCGACAATCTGCTTGTCAGATTCAATACCGTAATAAATAAGTATATTTCCATATATTCAAGGTAAATCAGGGTAAATAGGGTAATCAGGGCTAATTCAGGTTGCCATCAGGGTAAATAGATTTATTAAAACATAAACAAAACGACTATAAACATTAAACTAAATAAACCATCAATATACAATATCAAATAATGTAAGAAAAAACAACAAAAGATACGAGTTATCAAAAATGAAGGTAGCGTAAGATTAGAGAAATACAGAGTAAGTACAAGTTATAACCGCGACACGATGAGATTACAACAAACATGGAGAATAATTGAAAGACAATTGAATAATTTACAAAAGTGACAAAATAAAGATAAAAACAATAAAATAAGTACAAAACACATAAAAAATTGAAATATTACTTAACATATTTATACTTAATATAATAAGGTAAAGGTTACACGAAGCACCTGAGGACACAAAAAAGATGTTTCATTACTCTCACTGCATTGAAATAGGGTATTAAATGCCTCCTCTAGTAATATATCTCTATGATACCAAAGATAAGTAAAAAGTCTATATTTTTATAATAAAATTCGCGTTATATTTAATTAAAAATGTTTAAACTAATAAATCTAGTCAGACACACATTTATTTAATTAATAATATTTTAATTAATAATTAAATGAACTTATGTGTTTTTAATATTATTAATAAGTAGCATATACGGCATTATAAAATTATTTTAGCTACAAAAATTTCAATTAATTATTTAATCAAATAACGCACGTTATTATTTGGTTAATAATTAAAAAGATATTAATTTATAAAACTATAAAATGTCACATAAAAAAATTATATTTTTAATTTCCTTTACCCTTTGAAAAAGTTTTCTATATTAAAAATTTAATAAAGTATTTTATGAGGATAGAAAATATCATTTTCCAAAAGACTACAGCGCGATCACGATATTTTAGAGTTTTGATTAAAAACAAGCTGCCGAATTAGGTATTATGACGCCTTTGCAGTAAAACTATTTTGAACGGATCAACAAAATGATTTACAATTATTATTTTCACGTAGCATCCAATTATCATACGTATAATTGTATCATTTATGCATGTCTTGCAAAACTCGGAAGTATCAAATGATATATAATAATTTTCTATGCACCTATTACCTACCGTTAGTTAATAATTAAAATTAATTAAAAGTTATTAAATGTAAGCGTTGTGTCATATTTGATTTATTATTTTTTTCTGTCATGATAAAAACTATTAATGTTTGACACTGTAGCACTTAACTAAAGTGATACTAAATATTAAAGTTCTCTTTTAACCACCGACACTGAAATTGATTTTTAGCTCCTTATAAAGTAAAGGCAATAAAAGTCAATCTTAATTGTATGATACTAGATATCTAATAAAATATTACTTAGCAGTTTCTACTACAATAGAGACAGTGAAATATCACTACATACACAACCGTAGTAACTTACACTAACAGACTTTTCCACAAAAATATCAAATATAAAGTTTCCGTAGTAACTTTACACTAAACAGACTTTTCCACAAAAATGTCAAATAAAGTTTCCGTAGTAACTTACACTTAACAGACTTTTCCACAAAAATGTCAAATATAAAGTTTCCGTAGTAACTTATACTAACAGACTTTTCCACCAAAAATATCAAATATAAAGTTTCCAGTAAAACTTACACTAACAAGACCTTTTCCACAAAAATGTCAAATATAAAGTTTCCGTAGTAACTTACACTAACAGACTTTTCCACAAAAATGTCAAATATAAAGTTTCCGTAGTAACTTACACTAACAGACTTTACCACAAAACTATCAAATACACAAAGTGTTTAATATGAACATAAACCATCCAACGGCGTTAATAAATGAACCTCTAAACTTACTATTCGGTGGTGTATGACTTGAATGAAGAGTGTATGACTTCATTAACCATTTAGCGAATTTCCATCATGAAAATGACGAAAATTCAACTGAAAAAATGGTTGGAGGGAGAAATTATGTTTTGTCAAGTTTTGTCACCTAAATCTATTAGTAACGGTTTCTACTCTATCAGACTAGCCGTTCATCTGCAAAAAGGATTTTATAAAGAAGGTGTAAATATTGTTTTGGTTCTAAATCCAATAAGAATAGACCAAAGCCCAGGGGTGTTTTGTAATAAAAAAGTGTTGTAAATGGCTGGAACGGCCTCAATTTTTGGTCAAAGGTTCTGCCTGGGACACCCATCCGAATGAGTCGGCAGAATTGCAGATCCATGTTCAGGAAGGTATTTACGAAAAATTGAACCGGTTCCAGCCATTACACTGTTTGTTAACTTGGGTGGTAAATTTGACCTGTAAAGTGCGTTCTGCCTGGGACACCCATCCGATACGAGTCGGCAGAATTGCAGATCCTTGTTCAAGAAGGTATTTACTAAAAATTGAGACCGGTTCCAGCCATTACAGTTTTTATTAACAAAACACCCCTGGGCTCTTGGTCTACAAGAGGCTTTGTTGTAAAAAAAATCAGCCCAATCTAAAATCTATAATAAGATTTATGATTTTTATAAATGTTTGTGGGGTCATTTTTAAAGGTTAATGGCGTCACATATATTTCATAAACAATAGGGTTCGGGACATTAACAAGGTTCGATCCGAGAAAACGTTCGAAAGTTATTGCGTCCTATAGAAAGTCTAGGACACAAAAATCTCGTACATACATAAATATATATATTCACATCAACACACCACACACATATATATATATATATATATATATATATATATATATATATATATTATATATATATATATATATATATATATTATATTATATATATATATATATATATATATATATACATCAAAAAATATATATTCTTGATCAGGGAGACCCCCAATTTCGAAAAATCAACCTTCCCCCACTCCCCTTTTCATGACCCTAACCTCATAAGCGCACATTTTTTTCTTTGAAAATTTGCTAAAAGAGGTTGTTATAAACCACGAGACAAAAATTTGGGCCGAAGGCTCAAGCCCCGATATGGCTGTTTTAAATTATACTATCATATTGAAATTTTTTTATGTTGATTTTTATTTATATAAAAACTAATAATTATAATTGGTTATTTATTTGATAAATATTATTTTTTTTTAATGAAAATCAATATTTATCAAATAAATAACCAATTATAATATTTAGTGGTTAAATTAAATGATAAATAAATGAATTAAATTAATTGTTGAAAGATTTTAATTCCAGTTATATTTTTTTTTCTTTCTATTAGACAAAAACAAAAAACAAATTATTATTAAAACAAAATTTCTTAAAGGAGTTAAAAAGGGTAAATAATGATGGCTCCCTATTGCATGGGTGGCTCCTAGAACATCACGTTACCATGGTAACGGTAAGACGGCCCAGAAATTATTACCCGATCCTTTTTTCCCTAAGAAAACCGGGGCTATTTCGAATCACTTAGTTTTATTAAATTTTACAAATTCACTTTTATTAGTCTCCCAATTTCAATTAAATTTTATTTTTATTGATTACTTTACTCTTTAGAACAATTAAAAAAAACGGGTTTGCGGTACCTCAGAACTTTAACTTACCCTTTTGGATTCGCTAAGCTCATCCGCAAAAATTCGGACTCGCTTCGCTCGTCCTTAATACATGGAAATTCTCTAACATATAGTTAATTTTGTCTTCAGATTTGCTTCGTTTGTTCTTTAAGACATAAAAACATTTTTTTTTTTAATTCCCAGCGATCACCCCATCCAGGTATTGACCATAATCGATGCTACTTAACATTAGTGGTCCAACAAACACTGTACAGATATGCTCGTTCTATTGAAATAAAACTTAGTACATATACGTAAATATTTATAATATAAAGAGAACAGACACACAGGACGTCGACATGCCATATCAAAATATTTTGGCTTCATAAGACAAAACTAAACAAAATTATACATGATATCTATATTTTTATGAAAATCAAGTTCCCGCGGCTAACAACTAAAGATAAATAGTTAAGGAGAAAAAATACAGCCAAGACAGAAAGAGGGGAAAATGACAGATAAGTTTAGGTCAAAAATACAACATGGAAAGAGGCTTTCAACTTAGAAAAGTCAATTTATCATTCAATAAACTCTTCTCCCTTTCTAGTCATAACTTACAAAATATCTTACTCATTATGAAAAACTTTTGTATTGATCTATGTATTTTACTTTCTACACTGTCAAAAAAAGAAAAGTGTACTTTCTACACATAAAAAAATGGTGGAGAGTGAAAAACCTCTAACCATACGAATTTGCTTAGGATGCTTTAAGTTCTCTCTAATTTTTTTTCTAGCACGATATGAATACTTCATATCGAGAAGAAATATCATCCTACGACCATGTCTTGAATGAAAAGAATGACACACGAAGTCGATTTAGTGATCCCATCAAGAACAAAAGAAAATCGGGTACGGGGTACCTCGGAACTTTTTCTCACCACATCGGATTAACTAGGCCCATCCTCCTATTTCGGACTCGCTTCGCTCGTCCTCAGAATATGCGATTCGCCAAATTTATACAGCAACACGTTTTCGGACTCGCTTCGCTCTTTCTCAGTTAGTAAATACCGTTTCATTCTCAGCGGTCACCTATACAGCTATGACCACGCCTAATGATGCTTGACTTTTATAATCCAACAAAAACCATAGATATACTTGTCGCATTAAAACGAAACTTAGTGTACTTATTCATTACGTAAAGGTTTACATTTGTAAAACATTTCAAGTTAATTAGATTATTTTTCGATTTTTTACAATTTTTTAAACAACGTCAGTCAACAACTCATTTGATAAAAATTGAACTAATGCTAATAATAAGATGAAACTTGGCACATATGTTAGTCTTATACATAGCTACATGCATGCCAAATCTCAAATCGTATCATTTTTCCGCTTTTTATAATTTTTATAATTTATAATTATTTTTGCGGGTTAATGACGTCATAAAAAAAATATTTTTCGGGTAGCACAATTAAACCTGTGGACTAATTTTTGTACAATGTTTGAACTCTCTAGCATATATATGCTGGGAGCTATGATGATAACAGACACATAATGACAGACATCTTAGTGAAAACCACTTAGAAAATTGAATTAATGCTGATAATGAGATGAAACTTACCACATATGTTAGTCTTACACATAGCTACATGCGTGCTTAACCTAAAATTAATCACAACATTTTTCTACTTTTTATGATTTTTCGAATATTCTGCAAGTCGGGTTAATGACTTCATAAAAATATTTTCTGAATAGCTCAACTACACCTGTATACTGATTTTAGAACGAAGTTTCATCTATCTAGCATAAACACACTAGGAGCTACGATGATAACAGACACACACACACATACAGACAACTTTGTGAAAACCATGAAGGAGGTCTTAAAAACACCTGAAACGGATAATTCCTGTGACATCTCGGATCCGGATTTTTTCTGCAAACACATTTTTTTTATACCTACGGTATAAAAATAAAAAAAAATAGAAAAGTAAAAAGAGAAGAATACATTAGAAAAAATATGTTTCAAACAAACTGCACATTGCTTGGTACAAACTGCGCAAGCTTACAATCATTACATTAACTGCGAAGGTGGTAAATTTAGAGGCAAACTTGTTTTGCTTTTGTTTTGCTTATTAAAAAGGTTAGAAACAAATAGTATAAAAAGTAATTTTTGTTTGTTTTAACTGTTTTATTTTAATTGACTTAAAGCACTAAAGGTAACTAAAGTCACGATAAGCACACAAGAAAGTTGAGGAGCAATAACTTGTATTTTGCTACAAGCATGAGAATATTCTCCTATTACCTTATCTCATACAACGTCAATGGGATCAAAAATGTTCCCTAACTAGGCATTCCCTTTATTCAAGATCCTTACCTTTGACAGAACCTAAACTATTCTATTTTTGTGTAACTCATTACGTTTAAAAATATAAAGCATGCCAGTGGTTATATTGTAACTCATAAATAAGTTACTAAGTACAAAACACGACGGCAATTATTGATTTTATTACTAATAATACTAAACACATTATTCACTTATATAAATAATCCGTCGTAAAAATAGTCTGACCTGAATAGCATAAAAGCTTAAAAACATTTTTCAAAAACTCATTAATTATCAGTTCTTTATTGTCTCGCTTTTATCTATACCTTTTATTTAACGAAATAGATTTTAGTGAATAGAACCAAATATGATCGATATTAATTGATAAACGTGAGTTCATTAAAATAAGCTGAAAAAAAAAACAAAAATAAAAATACTTCTTAAAATTCACTTAGCCATTTAATTTTCGCTTAATACAGCTTGAAAAGAGTGATTCGAAAAAAACCGCAGGCAAACCATCTGTATTACATTTGAATATTTGGTTAAACTTTGTGTGGTTTTATGTTATACAAAGAAATATGCAATTTTAGCTCAATTGGGAGCTGTTTCAATTTTTAACATTTTTTAAAAAAACTAATTCATTCCATTCTATGAAAAATGAACTAATGCTAATAATGATGCTGATTTGGCAGTATTATTTAGGGCTTCATATGCAGGCTAAATCAAACCGACCCGAGCAGTTTCGCGTGTTCAAAGAATTCTCGCAGTTTTATCAATAACCGTTAATGAGGTTATAATTAATTTTTCGGAAAGCAATACTCGACCCACACTACAAAAATCGGGTTCAGGGTACCTCGGGAACTTTTTCTTATCATATCGGACTTGCTTTGCTAGTATTCAGATAGTAAATACGTCCGTTTCATTCTCAGCGGTCACCCATCCAGGCGCTGACTACACTCGATGCTGCTTAACTTTTATGACGTATTGAAAAAAACTTGGTGTGCTATTTATTACGTAAAATTATTAATTTTGTACAATTCTGTAGCAAAGATACAATGAAAGCTACGATGACAAAACACACACACACAACTTAATAAAAACCATTTAGGAGGCCTTAAAACACCTAAAAAAGATAATTCCGTTTTTATTCCGGTTTTGGATTTTTTAAAAACACAATACTTTTCCTATATACCTACGGCATAAATGAGGAAAAGCAAAAAAAAAAGATGGATTTTCCTAACAATTTCTAACATTCTAGCATAAATACACTGGAAGCTATCATGATAAAAGACAATTAAGTAAAAACTATTCAAGAGGTCTTAATAACAGATAATTTTCGTGTTATTTTGAGAAAAAATATTTTCGCAAAATAACACGTACTTTTGCGTAAATTTGCGTACTTTTCCAGTATAAATGAGGTAATGCTAAACTTTGCACATTACTATGACTGTTAGAATACATTATCCACATAAAATGTTGTAATATTAATTTATTCGATTAGTATCAATTGCTAAAATGGACATAATTTTAAACATCTTCGCACAATAATTCGCTCGTCTTCAAGATTACTACCCAACCTCAATATTTTCTAATTGACAAAGTATAGGAAGTAAAATAAACAGATAAATACAAATCGGAAAGTTTTTCATGGTAAATAAGATATTTTGAAAAGAGAAAATATTATTGTATGATAAATTGACTTTTCCAAGTTTGAACATCCTTCCATGCTGTATTTTCGACCTTAACTTATCAGTCAATTTTCTCTCCTCCTGTCATGGTAGAGTTATATCGGGTGAATAAATTATTCTTAGTAGTAAGTGATATATATAGATACGTATTTTAGTGTTCTGAAGCCTGTAACATACTTCGATATCGAAAAATTAATAAATGGTAAATATTTCAACATCAAATGTCAACGTCTTGAGTTAAGACAATTCCAGTCAATAGAGGCGAGTCTTAAAGCTTAGGACAGTAATACCTTTATATATTATATATATATATATATATATATATATATATATATATATATATATATGTGTGTTGTGTGTGTGTGTGGTGGGTGTGTGTGTGGTGTGTTTCAAAAATCCATTTTTGAATGGTTAAATACTTACTGTTTCGCCTTACAAAATTTTTAAATTTTCTTGTCATTAAAACTTTTCATACTTGTCAAGTAAGTTTGTCAAACTCATTTGACGAGAAAGGAATGTCAAACTTACTTGACAAGCAAAGTTTGTCAAGTAACACTAACTGAGTTTGCATTACTCTTCAAGCCTACATTACAAAGAAGCCTACTTTACAAATCTTACAACGATGATTTTACTTCATTAAAAGCATCTATAACGCTACTACTAAAAAAACATATGTACATGCTTTAGGAACTTTTTGAAAATCCATACACATAATAATAAATTTCAAAATTATTGTAATAATAATAGGGTTAGTAAACGGCAAGTATAGACAGTGTTATACAAATTTCGTATTTAAAAGTTTTATTATGTACATTTTATCATGTTATTTTATTACGTAAAAGAGTATATTTATATATAATTTTGTATTATATTGATTTTGCTAGTATCAAGTTTCTACAGTACGATACACGGCTAAAATCAATTGACAGCGTGGGAAAAAGAGTGTCGAGGAACCAATAAGGTTGGACTGACTTGAAATTGAGACTAATCTTATTGGCTCCCTGGCATTATTTTCCCACGCTGTCAACTGATTTTAGCCGTGTGTCGTACTTATATAGCAACACATTAGGAACTACGATGATAATACACATAAACAAACACACAGAAAGACAACTTTGTAAAAACTACTATGGAGGTCTTAAAAACACCTAAAACAGATGACCTGAATCATTTGTAGGATTATTTTGCAAAGAAAATACTTTTCCTATATCTATGAGTAATTTAAAGAAAAATAAAACAAAATAAAATACAAATATTCAGCAGTTGAAACAAACATGGCTATTATTGTTACGAAAAACATGATAATAAACATACCACCTACATGAAATTTATTAGGTAGTTTTATAAAAAAAAATGACATCTCTAAAATTAAAGATAAATAACAGAAGTAGTAAGAAATTCAAACCATCATTTATTTTCACAAATATCTTTCATTTGAAATGAAACATTCTTCTATCATATTTTAAAGAAACCGAGAGCAGAAAAATGGTAAAAGGGAGAGTAAAAAATGGGATGAGGGAGAAAAACTGGCGAAGGAAAAAGAGAAAAAGTTGTGATAAGAGAGTGAAAAAGTTTAGAGAGAGTGAAAAAAGAAAATTTGGAAGGAGGAATGATATTCGTGGGAGGATGTCTTCAAGAAAAACACAAACAAACCACTTAAGAAAAATATAAAAAATGCTGACATGAAAGATAGTTTTAAAGGGTTCGTTAAGTTAGGAAATTCATTTCTGAACTTTTTGATATTTTTCCCGAGATAAATGATTTCTTCAAAATGACGGAGAAGAAAAACAAACTTCTAGTTTCCCCATAAAATTATTCTTTAGGAGAAAATAAATATTTTTATTATAAAATTGCTTTCCCTCGCCCTCGTTGCTTTAAAAAAGCATTGAGATTGCGAAATATGAAATTAAATTGAGATTTTAAAAGTAGGAGTAATAAAAGCAGACAGAATAATAAAAACCACTTCGAACGATGTATAAGAACCGGAAACAGATAATTATATGGTTAAATCTCGGTTTCGAATTTTTAAGGAGGAAATAATACTTTCCTTATATACCTACGTATAAAGGTGAGGAAAAGCAAAAATATAAATAAATAGATGGGTATAAACCTAATAAGGTAATATTAACAGGGGTTAAGTTGGTCACACTGTTTTATATTTGTATCATTAGATAAATGCTTTAGAGTATCAACATTGCTACCAACACTTTAATTCTATATGGGGTATTTGTAAAGCATTGTTCTTAGTTGGTAAACATTCATTTGTTTACATTCATCCGTATGTTATATTTTATTTACATTTTGTAACAATCAGCACAATTGTATTGCACTCGAAGGTTTTTTATTTTAGTTTACATTACTATAAAACCATTATTACAGACAGAATTTCTCTTAGTTTTTCAAATATATTTATTTTACAGGTTTTATAGAGCAAACACGTTCGGATTATAGGTTTATCGATTATTTTAAGCAATTCAAAAAATTTCCAAAAAATTTAATTAGGGAATTCAATTAAGAGATTTTTTGGGGGGAATTTTTTCCCCTAAAATTTCCTTTTCATTTTCAATGAATGTATGTTTGTGAGCTATATGTGTGTTTTGTTTTGTCTCTAATAATTCATTATATCAAGATTAATTAAAGTAAAAAAAAAATACTAAAGGTATTTATATATATCATAAAAATGTATCAACATGCGACACAAAGACTGAGTGCCACACACGAGTTTCCTCCAGCGGTTATACAATTTTAGAAAAATAAGAGACACATGCATTTATTAAGTTTTTGATATATTGTATATCGAAAAGAAACTATCAAGAAATATTGGGTCATCCCTAAAAATTTTTCACGCAAGTTCGGATTCACTTTGTTTGACCGAACATAGAAGTTACCTAAAGTACTGATCTATCTGTTACTAAAAATCTGAGAATGCTGTCGCATGTTCCTAATTTTTAGTAAAAAAGGGTTTAATTTAATGAATATATATCACATTTTTTTAAAAAAAAATGGATAAGCAACGGAAATAGGAATATCCTTAAAACTTCATTTATATCAATTCCCATTTCTTTAACAGGTTATTTTTATCCAAATTTATTTAGTAATCTAAAAAAGGAAGGAGACAGAGAGGGGGTAAGAGCCTGCAGCAGTAGGGCTGAGGGAATGGGCCAAGGTCTGTCTAGGAAAATAATAAACTTATCCATCGATTTCAAATTTATTCCGTTTTTCTGGTATTTTGACTAAAAAATGAACTTCGTTACTATAGCCTTTAACTGCTTATGTGTGGTAATATTAAAATAAAGAAAAACAACTTTTTATAAGAAAGAAAAGAAATCTTGAAAATTTCCTTAGGAAAGCTTGCTTTCTTGCTTGATTTTCCTCTGGGTAATTGTCTGATCAGTAAAATTTAAAAGTCAATTTTTCTGGATTTTTTTCAGAAGAAATTAGCATTTATATTGCATGTGTTGTAGGTAATATGGAAAATGCGGAAATATAGGAATGACCTCTTTGGGCGATTCGGGAAATATGACTAAATAAGCTTATATTTCCCACTTTGCCTGGTGACTGTGCACAATGCCCGCATTTGCCATATTACCCGCAACAAATATAATAAAAATGGTAATTTCCTGTGAAAAATCCAGAAATTTTTATTTTAATTATTACCCAGAATGGGTAATTTAATTTGTCGGGAATTCATATTTTTTCACTCAAAGTTAGTTTTTATAACTTTAAAATAAAACTAGCATGTTTTCTACTTTATCTAACACATTTTACGTGCACTAGTTTTCGTTTATCAAAAAAGAACTCGTGTTATTTGGAATTTTTAGAGGTAATAAATCTTTAATGCGCTTAATCGCCTTTGGGAGAATATAGAACAATAATAGTTTTTAACAGCTTTAAATAAATAAACTACACTTGTTCCTATGTGTATACCCATGAAACAGAACTAACGAAATATTATCCAGTGTTCCGGCCTTATTGTGGCCTGCACATATTTATTTTATGTTATAGTAATACCCCACCTTAATTAATATTATGCACCCCTATTAGGGTTATTTAGGTTTTATATGAATTGCGCCTTAGTATATTTCATTATCAATATCAGGTACCTTTTCAGTTACACTTATTATAGTCTTGCGAGCTTATTTAAGCATTATTTTAAGCATAAGTACTTTTGTAAAGGCGTGCATAATTACATGTATTCACTTTATTATAGTTTATCTTTATTTATTCCCCCTAGGCTAAGCTATCTATCTACATATATCGCTAAGAAATACAGTCCTCATTCAGCTATCCATTTCATAAGTTTGGTGAGCCGGTGCACTTATTGCAAGTCACTCTCACGGCTTAACATCCTGAAACATCAAATGCTGGTGATCCACCATATGAGGAAGGTTTAGGTAGAACAGAATATTTAAAGTTTTCTTATGAAAAATGGTCAGAACAGTGTACTTAAAAGAACTCTTTATTGTAACTGCACGGAATTTTTTAAATTAAAGAGACCTTTTCTTTATATAATGAAATAAATGTTTCAATAAAATTACTGTAAGATTAAATTACTCTCAAAATCGATAAAAATCTATTTTATATTTATTTTCATGGCATCTATTCATAAAGAATCAAATATAGATGTATTACCAATGGTAAAAGGGTTTTAGACCAATTTAACCAACAGAAGATGAGCATAGTGCACAATGCTCGGACTAAATGGGAAATCTGGCAACATTTCTCATATTGTCCGAGCACAAAGCCTGTGCTCGCGATATACACATTGTATAGAACTATGCTCACTGTTCACCCTTTCAAAATCAGCTCATTTTGAACAAATTAAAATTGCAGTTTATGCTTGTCTTTTTTTATCATTTTACATTTTTTAATCATTTATAAAAATTCAGAAATATTTAGTATAAATATGAAAAATAATCAAAGAATTCAGTATTCTTTCTTATCAATGCCATTAATCCACCATATGGGGGGGGGGTTTAGGTAGAACAGAATATTTAAAGTATTCTTATGAAAAATGGTCAGAACAGCGTACTTAGAAGAACTCTTTATTGTAACTGCTCAGAATTTGTGTTTTCCTTTTCCTTAGACTTAAGACAAAGTTATTTCGAAAAAATCTAAATATACCAACAGTGGCGGTTTCAGGGAGGGCACGTGCCCCCCCCCCCCCAAACCCCAAGAAAAAAAAAAAAATTAAAATTAAAAAAGTAAAAAAATAAAAAAATTATGAAAAATTGGAAAAAGTTATTGTTGAAGTATACGAAAAAAATGACACAACACTTTTCTTATATACCGTTTAGGAAAAGTAAAAAAAAATCATTTTCATATGGAAATTCGCTAAAAGGCGAGTAATAAATCTTTCAAAACACTGCTACAATTAAAGCAGTTACTACTATCCGGCATATTTTTCCCCCCTCCTATTAATTTTTGACTATGAAAAAGTGCCTCCCCCCCAAGCTGGTCTGCTGGAACCGCCACTGTATACCAAAACCTTGTAAAGAAGAAGAACTTAATATTACATACTTAACTTAAAAATTGAAAGAACAGTGAAAAAAAGAAAACGACAAACTGATTTTTTTGTGTTTAGTCAACAGTTTCTGTTTAAAGGGATTAAAATATTTGGTCTAGAAAAAGCTGCAGTCTACAAACGGTAATTCGTTAAGCTTATAAGTCTCTTCATGAAACGAAATATTAGGAATATAGAATTAATTCTAAGATTCTAAGCAAAATATGAAAACAGGACCCGCCATGTGAACGCCCTCAATAGAGATTTCTTCCTAAAAATTTTACTAAAATCTAAAAAAAATCGTTTAATGTTAAGTCTTCTTCATATAAATTCACAACAGTTTTTAACTTTTCCACATTTATACCTTAGGTATATAGGAAAAGTATTGTGTTTGCAAAAAAATCCGAAACTGGGATGTCACCGAAATGTCACCTTTTTAAGACCTTCAGAGTCTCCTGAGCCTATATTTGAGTGTGTCTGTTATCATCGTAGCTCCTAGTGTATTTATGCTAGAGCGTTGAGACTTTGTGCAAAATTCAGTCTATAGCAGTATTTGTGCTATACGGAAAATATTTTTTTATGACGTCATTAACCCGAAATAATGACAGGAAAAATTTTAAAAAATCATAAAGCGCGGAAAAATGATGCGATCAAATTGATATTTGGCACGCATGTAGTCATGTATAAGAATTCATATGAGCCAAGTTTCAGCTCATTCACAGCATTTGTAAAAAACGGTACACATATAAAAAGTGTATACCTTGATGTAATAAATAAGTACACCAAGTTTAATTTCAAAACGATAAGTATATCCATGATTATTGATATATTTGATGTTAGAGCCTGGATGGGTGACCGCTGGGAAAGAGCGAGCAAAGCGAGTTCGAAGACATGTTTAACGACTTCTATGCCCTTAGGACGAGCGAAGAGAGTCCAAAGTAGGAAGGATAAGCGTAGGGAATCCGATGTGATGAAGATCAGTTCCGAGGTACTTCGTACTTGATTTTTTACATCTAAGTGCATGCAGACACGAGAGCCTGATGGTTAAACAGAGGTATGCAAGCCGTGCGTATTCCCTTTGGAATGCTAGCTTTCCAAAGCTATCATCCAAAAAGCTAGCTCAACAATCCATTGCTAGCTGAATTGGTATATTAGTCAGTTAGTATTATCAATTAAACACTCTTCCAAAAAAATAATTTCTTTTGGTCAGTACTTATGATCTCTATTGGGTTAACATACGTTTTATTATTTTATACTTAAAATAATAATAAAACATATTCAACATTCAATTCAACATATAAAATAATAATAAAACTTAAATAATAAACAAAATAGGCTGTACCTTAAATCCTAAAAAGCGAGCTATAGGCACGCACTTAAAATTATGATAAACTAACCTCTAAATTTGGATCTTGTACACTTGCAATACTTAATTGATCGAAGTCGTCAATTGATATTTTTGAAATTACACGCGAAAATACTACAATAGCAACACTTAACATCCAAACACAACCAGTATTCTTATTGCTATCATAAAGATTTAAAATAAACTAAAATTAAAACAATAAATTGATTTTATGATAACCTAAAAGAAAGATCATGTTTGACGATTACTCTGATTCATGTTTCCGAATCAACCGATTTGCAAATTTATTAATTATAATCACTTGATAATAGCAGCCATAACAACCCGTTTTACACTTATGAAATCCGTTTAAGTTGAAAAAATCGTATTTAAACATCAAAAAACTTTTACTAAATCAAAACTACAAGAGCAAGAAGTGACTAAACATTTTTTTAATCATGTACAAACTAAAAGAGAAATTTCACTAAAAATACACGATTCGAGTTGAGAAATTTTATTTACTGCATACAAGGTTGGCAATACTACATTTTAACCTTCACACAGCTATAACCTCACAGTGCTGTTACAAGACTGGGTCGATAAACTTCGAGAACTACGTATAATATTTTCTTTTCTATTTAAACTATTACATTTTTGATTATATTGTGGTTAATTATTAATTATAATAAAGTGTATTGTGAAATACCATTATGTACAATTGGTAAAAAGTGTGGAAAATGAGTTAAAACTTGTCCGGCAAGTTTTCGACTGTTATCAAACATTATCAAAGTATACAACAAATCATGATGTAATAATTTTTTAAGTATTAATTAAATGAATTGATATTTCAAATTAATAAGGGATATCATAAAACTGTTAAATTGTAAGTATAATAAGTTTATACAATCTTAAATAGATATTAATCAAGTACTGGGATCAGAGATTTGCAAAAAGTACTTATTGTAAAGTAATGTAGAAATTTATACTGTAGGGGTGGGGGCGGGCGACACAGTGATCCAACTCCCTGGTTTTAGGTGGTCCTAAAAAAACAGGGATTAGTTGCATCAACTACCGCACCAAGCGCTAGTTTTCACCTTGTACGCTTATCACTATTGTTATCAGTTTTAAATCAAGATTTCTATTTATGTTTATAAAAAATGTAAACAAGAAAATTTTCATCGTATTCATTAACTTTTTTATTTTTTAGTTGTTTATAAGATTTTTTTTTAGAAAATAGGATAACGTGTGTTATGAAAGTTGTGTTATAATGAGACACCGAAGACGTAAATTAAATTTTTAATTTCCTGGTTTGATGTTTGTTTACAAATATTTTGATGTTTGTCTACAAATCATGGTTATCATGATATCAGGTCTACTTAAAATTAACACAGCGTTTATATTTTTAAAACACTATATGAAAATTATACCTTTAAAATAATTAATACAATTTTTAACATTGTTAAAGACCCTTTTAAATAATTTTAATCTTGGAATTGAAGGAATAATTATTTTATATATGGCGTACAAGGAGAAACCGACCTGCCACTAGTGGAGAAAGGGTGAACTTAAGGCAGGCCCATCTAAACCATCTTATTCTGGGGGAGTTAGACCATTGTGTCCCGCGCCCCCACCCCTACTGTATGAATTTTTTTTAAAATCCTTTTACATAATTTTAAAATACAATTACAATTCAACACAAAGTTTTGAACACCGGGTTGAATCTGAATCCCAAAAATACTCTGGTTGAATGTGGTTCAACCTCAGTTTACATGGATAATTTTCAGTATTTAACACCTTGTCTTACGCTTGACAGCAGTGACAGCGTAAAAAATAAATTAAAAAAAAAAGAGAAGAAAACCGCCCTAAATCTACTAAAATAAGAAAAAAAGTATTTAAGAACTTCTAGAAGACAGCACCAAGAAAGAAGAAGTCAAGAAGAACAAAAAGAAAAAATAAAAAAATGCAAGAAAACAGCGGAGACTAAACGAGGTAATGGAGACCAATCAACTTACTATGACGGACATACCAAATACACCAGAACAATATGACACACATGACATGGGTCCATACCATGTTATAATACAAAACAAAAATACCAATTCTAATAATAAAGGAATATCAAGACTCCACCCCCATGACGATAGGTAAACTATTACATGAAACTTTAGGATTTAAAAACAACGAAATTACTCAATAACCAGTATTTCTGTAAACAAAATAAAAATAAACACTTAATAATAGAATTAATGCAAACAAACTCATAACTTCCCAAACACTAAATGAAAATATAACACATCATACCAAAATCAATAATCTACAAAAAAAGGGTTGTTCGGGGAATTGAGCAATCCTTACAGAATCAGAAATTTTACAAAATATGAATTTTCAGAATACAAATATAAAACTAATTAACGTTAACGAATAACAAGAAAAGTGATTGACAATAATACACCAAAATTTATCCCCACACAATCAATATTTATAACTGTTAGAGGCCAATCATTACCACCTTACGCTTATCTACACTTTGTGAGATGCCCAATTGAACCGTACATTCCCCGAGTAATACAATGTTAAAATGTCTCCGATTTGGACATAGAGAAATTGATTGCAAAGGTTCTACCCGCTGTGAAACATGCGGGTTAAACCTTCAACTCATGGAATAAATGATAAAAACGAGATACAACAATGTCCTAAATAACCTCCCCATATGTATTCACTGTAAACAAGGACATAAGACAACAAACTTAAAAGACTGTCCCGAATTTAAAATACAAAAAAGCATAAAGAAAACTATGGTACAAAATAATATATCTTTCGGCGAAGCAAAATTAAAAATTAGTAACAAAACATATGCAACAGTCCTCAATCTGAACCAACTGAAACTATTCCCAACCTAACCAAAATACTGAATCACGCAAATATCAAATACAAACCTTACCAATCCCCAAAATAATCCTAAGCGCCAAAAAACTTCATCATATAGCCCCGACAATAAACTATATATACAAACCCCTATAAACCCAAACAAACACCGGGAGGACTGATACAGTCAAATCCCTATAAACCAATGACTCATACTGAAAACTAATAATATTGACATTAATCAACAACACATAATAAACATTATAACTGAAGTAACAAAACAATATTTACAATTACACACAAACATTACACAAACTCACATAGACGACAATACTATAAAAACTTAATACATTCTAAACTCAACTCACCATAACATGTCTTGGCCTCTTAACAAGACAAAACAACCACTGCAGTGTCTTGAATGCTCGCAAGTTTAACTTGCGAGCATTCAAGATACTGCAGTGGAACATTAGGTCAGCAAATAACAAAAAACATTCTCTTGAACACCTCTTATTCACATCCAATATAGACATAGCATGTCTTTCTGAGACATGGTTTGACAAACAAACTAATATCACCTTTAAAGGATATAATTTACTATCTTTTAACAGACAAGACGACAGAAAGGGTGGTGGAGTCGCAATATTAATTAAATCTAATATACAGTACAAACCACTCCATAACCTACCACACATACACACAGACATTATAGGAATACAAATAACATATAAACACTCAACATTAAATATAATTTCATTATACAACCCACCAACAAATAAAATAACGACAAACCAATGGCTTAATTTATTCAACTCTTTTAACCACCCCATACCTAATATTAGGAGACTTTAACAGCCATCACACGGCATGGGGATGTACTTATAGTGACTTAAAAGGAGACAACTTACTGACAGCAATTGAAGATACCAATACAATTGTTCTTAACAATCACAAACCAACCCTAATACCCAAAATAAATCAAAAAACTAACTCTGTAATTGACCTTTCTCTAGCTTCTAACACTATTGCAACGGACTTTACATGGACAATTTTAGACGACCCACATGGTTCCAACCACCTCCCTATAATAATTGAAACAAACTCTTTTAATATACCTAAACTATACCGGTATCCAGCAAGACGCTGGAATATTGATAAAGCTAACTGGACAGAATACCATGACACTTTACTAACTTTGACACAAAAAGTATTAGATAATCACATCCAACCAACTTACGATGAATTTATACAAGACATTAACGACGCATGCCAAAAATCTATCCCTGAAATAAAGAACGTAAAATTACTTCAATTCCGTACCCTAATTTAATTCATTGGTGGGACTCTAGTTGTGAAACAAACTAAAAACGATCGTTATAATGCTTACCAAAAATTACAATACTAACCCTAACTTACAAACTTTTTTAGTTTCAAAAGAGCAAATGCTAAATTTAGACGAACATTAAAACGTAAACAAAAAAGTGGTTGGAAAAAATATTGTGACAGCTTAAACTTTACAAAAAATACCCATCATTCTGTTTTGGAAATCTTTTAGAAAAATAAACAAAACTGAAATTAATGACTCCCATACTAATACAGGACCATGGCTCGAAGACTTTATGGACAAACTTGCCCTCCCTCAGTTACCAACATAACTCCACCCTATATCCCAACCAATAATAATCACATACTGACCGAAACTTTTACAATCAATGAATAAATGCTGCAATAAAGCACAGTATACTGCTCCCGGCTTTGATAATATACACTATGACATGATACATCACTTACCAACAATATCAAAACAAATTCTTTTAAATATATTTAATAATATTTGGACTTCTCAACAAATCCCTGACTCATGGCGCACATACATAATACTCCCAATAAAAAAACCAGGAAAAACTGTTGACATAGCTTCAAACTATAGACCAATATCTTTATCATCTTGCATGCTGAAGACATTTGAAAGATTACTAAAAAATAGATTAGAATGGTGGTTGGAATCTAATAACAAACTGCCTTTTTCACAAAAGGGCTTCAGAAGAAATAAATCAACCCTAGAAAGTCAAACACAATAACAAATGACATACATAGTGCATTTACTCAAAAAAATCAGTATTATCTCTCTTATTAGACATCACCGGAGCTTATGACAACGTAGATTTAACTATACTTTACCACAAACTTTTACGACTAGACATACCAAAACAAACTGCAAACTTTATCATTAAATTAATAACTGACCGAATCCTTCTTTTTCGAATTAACGGTCAAATAGTCGGACGTAGACTCAACAAGACGAGGTGTCCCTCAAGGGGCCATCTTAAGCCCACTTTTATACTTAATACATACCTTTGACTTTGAACAAATTATAACCCCTCCTGTAAAAATACTTCAATTTGCTGACGACATACTATATATACTATAAACAACAAATAAATGACATGATCACTGACCTAACTAACACCCTAAACAAATACAAGAATGGACAAAACTTACTGGGTTAGAACTATCCCAAGACAAATCTGAATGTTGCATCTTTACAAGACGTAACAATATCCTTCTTGATGACGAGATTCTTTTTGACAACATAAGAATAAAAAGAAAAAGAACTGTTAGATTTCTAGGACTCTACCTTGACCAAAAACTGACATGGAAAGACCATATAAATACAGTAGTCTCAAAATGTGAAAAATACCTTAACATCATGAAAATGGTCAGCAATAAAGCAGGGATGTGACCCAAAAACTCTTATTACATTTTATAGGGCAACAATACGGGCATGCATAGACTTTGCTCCCCCATTTACGGTAATGCCAAACAATACTTACTTACAAAACTAGACCGTTTACAATACAGAGCTTTAAGATTATGTATGGGATATCTTAAATCCACACCAATAACAATAATACATACTGAATGCTCAGAACACCACTTAACATACGAAGACAATATCTGACTGACAAACACTTCATCAAATTATATTCTCAACAATCTCCTTTACTAACAACTATTGTCAATTTAAACACAAAAAAATAATAATCATCGATACTGGCGACATAAAACACCTCCATTACATATAAATAGCTACAAACTATTACAACCTCATCTCAACCAAAGTATATACCAACATAAATTACTCCCAATCTATCAAATTTCTTTTAAAGATATCTACCAAACAATAACAATAAACATACCAAAACTTACTTATCCGTACAACAACATAACTTTCCATGAACAACTATACAACATACATCCACAACCCACCTACTTAATATTTACCGACGGATCAAAACAACAAGACAAAACTGGTTACTCATATTATGATTACAACTAAAAATTGGGCAAAGTTTTTCATGCCCACAGTACACTAACATATTTACATTAGAAAGTTTAGGAATCTTACAATCTCTTACATATATAAAACATTACAAAATACTCAAAACAAATACACTATTGCTTGCGACAACCAAGGAATACTTACAAAAATATCCAACATTTCACTCACTTCCAAAATGGATCACATATATATGCATATCCTACAAGAAATAAACGAACTGACCAAACAGTACAACAAATAGACTTTATATGGGTAAAATCACACTTCTGGAGTCCAGGGAAATGAACAAGCTGATCTCCTTGCAAAAAATCCAACTAGATCATCGAGCTATAAATACCTGCAAGTGATCTTATATCAGTATCAAAAAAGAAAATGCTAGAAGACTGGAACACCAAACTCAACGAAGAACCAGAAAAGGGGAAAATTTTTAAAGAAATCATCAAGATAGTTCCCGCTAAACCTTGGTTCTGGAAATCGAGACTGACAAGAAGAGATATTGTCTGCATAAACAGATTAAGAAGTCAACATGCCAGATGCATTCAATATCACTACAAGATTGGGTTAAGCGACTCCCCAGCATGCCACTCCTGCCCGACAATAGACGAAACAGTAGAACACATCCTACTAGACTGCACAAAAATACAAGACAGAACGGACAAAATTATATCAAGATGTCAAAACTTCAGATATCCAAGACAATACTGAAAAAATCAAGACTCTGCTCTTCTCAAAATTAAAAAAATATAATAAATACACTCAAATTCGTAAATAAAAACTATTCCCCTTAGCCTCAAAAAAAAAAATCTAGAGACAAACCTTAACAGTTAAATCCCCAAACGTAAAAAAATAATAACATAACCTTTACACCCAGGACCCGCGTGTCCGATCAACCTGATTGAGGTTTTTCTGTGGTTTCCCTCAATTTTACAGGCGAATGCCAGGTTGAATCATTAAAAGTCAGTCCACAGACTGCATAGGCAACCTTTTTGAAACTCCTGCAAACTACCTATACAATATAATCCTATTCAAAACACCACCAAAAATACCTTTTGACAATCCCCCCAAAAAAAAATAAACAAATAAATAAAAAATAAAAATAAAATACCCAAACCAAAAAATATAAAATTATCCTTGACCCAAACAAACCCCCTCACTCCCCAAAACATAATCAAAATTTATACCACAAAAATAACAAAAAAATAAATAAAATAAAGAGGCACAAATTACCCTAATCAATAAATATAATATGGCTCCGGTATACACAAAATAAATATTGTATTACTTTTGCCAATAAAGAACTTGTTTAAAAAAAAAAAAAAAACACCTTGTGCCTTCAAGTTATATATTATGTCGCCTACACGATGTGTTAAACCCCCCATCAATACGGAGTAAAATCGGTGTCTAGGATTCAACCTGGTGTTCAACACATTGTGTAGAGGAGGTACACAATAACTATCTTAACAAATAAAGATTGTTAGTTAGAAAAGGGTTCGTTTGAAATAAACATTGCAATATAAAGCAGAATATGGGTGTACAAAAATACCATTCACAGAGCGAAATGAATAGTTTACCTATTGGGATGGTTATAGTATCTAGTTTATTTTACTGTTTTATTTATATATTAGGTATAATGTAGTTAGGTAATATAATATAAAGTAACCCCTGATTAGCTATTAGCCTTCCCTCTAAGTAGCAGTCTCTTTGAGCACGCAACAAGCCCTGCCTTTTAGCGGGGCTTGTCTCCTTCCTCCTCTCTTTTTCTCAACCACAGACACACTAAAGTCCAACTGGTAGATTCTCATATAAAAAAATACAAACGACTAATTGTTACTCTATAACTCAATACCAATCTTTATCATTTTTTCCCTTAATCTTGAAAAAAATCCTTCTCAGAATCAGCTCTCAAGGCAGATGCCACTAATACACCTAATTGCAAAACAGAAATAATTCCATTTCTCCATATGACTTATATTACTATTTATATATAGTTTCATCATATAATTAAATTTAATTGCTGCACAGGAGAGCAAGAGTTACAAAAATGTTGACCTCGGTTAAAAACTTGCGTAGTTATTAAAACTAAAATCTGTAATAAATTGCACGATAAGACTAGAAGCAAAGAGCAGTTTTAAGTATTGTAAAAAAGTACAAAAAGTCTATATGACAAGCATGTTTATTTTCTCTACAAGGAAGACGTTCAAAATAAAATACAATAATAAATTTAACATTTTATTTCTGCTCAACTTAACTCTGGCTTATTTGAAGTCAGCAAAGCCATTTTCAAAGATACTATTTAATCTTTTAAAAGTAAATAAAAATTTCAGTTTGTTGAGGCGAAATCTCCAGTTCATTTAACTGAATGGCTTAATGTTAACACATTACTTGGACAAAGTACTGGAAAAACATGTTCTTGTTTCTCTATCTAAGTCCACCAATAAGAACTCTTTGTTCAATTTGTTAGTTTATAAGGATTAAGTGAAGTATAAAAATAAAGAATAATATCAAAGATAAAAATGAAAACTTTTTGTTTTGTACTATGAAGTTACGAGCAATTTAATTCTTGTATTTTTCTCCCAATTTTTATTTCAGTTTTTTTCTATTTTAAAAGAATTTATGGTCATGTTTTGTATTTTTACTTGATTTCTATTCCATTGACTATTGATAATAGATAACTATTAATAATAATTGTTTGAAAAAGTAAAACAATAGAAAAGTTGAGAATGATCCAAATGGTATTTTTTATTACATTTTATTTTTATTATTTTAGCTAATAGGACATAAAATTGCTGATTTTAGCTAACATTAGTAGAACTGATGTCTAAATATTTTATTTGATCACATAATACATGTATATTAATAATGTATGTAATTTATATATATAATATATATAATTATATATATATATATATATATATATATGTGTGTGTGTGTGTGTGTGTGTGTGTGTGTGTGTGTGGTGTATATATGTATCTTCAATCTGTTAAAAGGCAGGCTTGAAGTTTTAAAAAGATTTTGAGGTTAGTTAATTTTAATCTTGTTTCGAGATAGTATAATATTATTTTTTGTTATTGTTTAGTAATAGAAATTTCTAGCTAATGACTAACATAAGTAGCTATTAACTTTTCCTATAGTCTATAAAGCTCCATATCTATGAGCTTCCATGTTTTCCATAAGTTTAATAATTAAAATTTTAGTAATATTCATAGAATATTAGTTTATTTGTATTTTTTATTTATTTCTTAAAAATAAATAAATAATAAGAATGTAACTTGAAAATTTAGCTTGGGTGCACATCCCTCTTATTTTAGAACCTTAATTTGGTCCTGAAATGTTTTATTTTTTTCTCCTCAGTATTTAAGATATTATCTATAATTTAATTTATACTTCTTCTTTTTCAGGATGAAATAATTAAAAAATAATAATATTGGTAATCAATGAATTAAGAAAAAAATGAACAACAAGTTCAGGAAAACTGTTAAGCCCAGTAATTGAGAAGTGAGGACTGCTTTTTTGTGATGATAAATCTATTTTGAAGTTGTTTAATTAATACAAATTTTTAATTTTGAAATACAATTATTAATGATTGCATTAAAGTGATAGTGGTTTTGAAAAAGTGTGTATTATGTCTATCTTTTATTGGTAATTTTATCTTTATTCATAATCATTATAAGTGAAAGAAAACTTATTCTAACAAGGTTTTACAATCATGGGCTCGAAAAGTGAAGTTAAAATAAAATGGCGTTACAAAACTCCAAAGGCTCCAATCATAGTGAATCGTCTTATCAGAGTCCCAACAAAGGAACACCCTTTAAAAATGATCGGCATACCGATAGTGGATAAAAGAAGTGTGAGCCTACCACTAAAAACTGAAAAAGAAGTTATAAGTGATCCACTTTCAACCCCAGTAGAAGTTTCAGATCCATTGTCTTTAATGGCGGCTGAAATGGAATGGGATCCAGTGGAAACTCCAACTCCAGTGAAAGATCAAACCACTGAATTCACTTTTGGTTTGAAACCTTGGGCGGAGCAAAGAAGTACTATTCTTAATAAATTTACAACATCTCAAAAATTATCTATGACATCCAGTTATTTAGGCGGTGATAAGAATCCAACGACACACAACCCTATCGTGCAGCGTAGATTAGAGCAATTAGATTATTTTGAAGAAGGCTCAATAAAAGAAGTTACTCAGATGACTCAGCAACAATATACTGAAACTATTAACCAATTGAGCAATGAGTTAGTTCAGGCATGGAATCAAAATTTTAGAGTTAAATCTCTGAAAATCACAATCCAATGCTCAAAATTGTTAGCTGATACCTCTGTACTACCATTTTATCCTAGTAAATTCTTTTTAATAACAGATATACTAGATATATTTGGTTCTTTAGTATATGACAGGTTGAAATCTAAGTCTGAAGGACAATCTAAATCAAAAGATGAAGCAGTCTCCGAATCAGCAATGGAAACTTGTAGGAATTGGTTTTACAAAATTGCATCTATAAGAGAGTTGGTTCCAAGATTGTACGTAGAAGCGGCTATATTAAAATCTTATAGTTTTTTAACAAATAAAGAATTTTCAGAAGCCTTGGCAAGGTTAACTAGCATGGTTAGAGGAATAGGAGATCCTTTAGTTGCTATTTATGCCAGATGCTATTTGTGTCATGTTGGAATGACAGTGAGTACAATTAATAGACAATTTTTAAAAGATAATTTTTATGACTTTTTATCTGTTTATCATCAAATTTATAGTCCTTACACGAGACAAGAATTAGATAAACAGAAAGTAGATTTATCAACTTATTTAGAAGTTCATTCTCCAGCAATTGATTGGATTCTTCACGGATTATCTCACAAAGCATCAGATGACTTATTAGATGAAATCGTTGAAAGGTGTGCCAGGATTAAAAACAACGGGTTATTATTAAATTCTATTATGATGAATTTCAAACCTAACTATGTAGCTATGAAAGCTGACAGGTTTATTCAACTTATAAATTTAGGTTCTGAAGGTACACCTCAATATCTGTTACTTCAAACCCTAGGTGAATGTTTACAAAATCATTTAGTTGAAAATCCACAAAACATATTAGATAAAGCATGGAAATTGATTTCAAAATTTATTATTACAGACCATTTTATGACTTGTGCGCGAGCATGGACTGTATTTATTGTAAAGAATTTTTCGCATGATAAAATAAATAATTTCTTAGGAGATATTATAGATCATATAAGTAATGATAATAAAAAATATTCACAAATTTTACAAAGTATAATAACAACAATTGTTATTAACATAGCGGATATTGAAAAGATGTTTATGATGGATAAGTTATTGCCTCTGTTGGATCTATTTGAAAATGAATCTGATAAGGTTTTTGTCTGCCGTAAAATTCTTCAAGTGTTAGCTTCTAAACAAGGTTTCACGTCAACGGATCCAGTCACTAACGATGCTCTACTTTTCATTACAAAAATACTACACGATTCGGTGAACTCTTTGACAGTAGAAGATGAAAAGAAACAAATAGGAACTTTAATCTCTACAACGATAAAACAAATAAATTTCGGTAAAGATTTCGAAAAGCAATTGGATTTTTATGTCGAAGCACGTGCAACGTTTACTAATATTGACACGGTTTTGTCAACTTTAGTTTATTGCGTAAATAATTTAGCTATGGAAACTGGTCGGATTGTTAAAAGTACTCACACTCGCAAAACTGGACCTTTTGTTCATGCTTGTGCTGCATATTGCTACATAACTATCCCGTCTATTGATTCTATTATATCTAAACTACAATTATACTTATTAACGACACAAGTGGCTCTCTTTAATCAATGTTTAGGTCAATCCAATGCTTGCATCAAAGCAGCTTTAAGTTTAATTTTAGATTTACCCCCAACAATTGATTATGGATTGAATGAAAAATCAACTGAACCATTTTTATCCGAATATATAAATAATATGTTATCAACGTTGATAGTAGTGCCAGATAATGCAAATAAGGGTGTGATGTATCTGACGAGAGGTTTAGTTAACACTTTAAATCACTGTAATAACGATCAAAGGGGAGCGACTGTGGCTTCGTTATTTTTAAGCGTTTTAGACATGTTAGCATCAAGTGCTCAACCTAATTATCCTTACCACGTTAAAAGAATTGACTCAAATGATATATTTTACGGATCTGATCCAAAATTTATTGCAGAGCTAAATAAAATGGGGTCAGTAGTTTTAGATGAATTATTCAATTACCTCAAACTACTCGGGTCTAATAATCATATAAACAAACAAGCTCGAATGTCGTTTGACTTATTCATACGAGTTATCCTTCATACAGATATGGAAAATGAAGAAATGGTCAAATTGGCTCTCAACCTTTGGAGTTTATCTCGTAAACATGGGTCTTTAGATTCTAAGATTTCAACCCCTGTAGTTGAATATCTCAAGAGAAGATCATTATTCCCAAATAGTTTGATGCAAAAATAATTTTTAATTTTGAGGAAGAAATTATAAATATTGAACTAATGAATAAAATAATTATTGCAGAAGTCTATTTAAAAATATTCAAAGACGTGGCCAATTTGATATTTAGCCTCATTACTACCACTATTACTCAATTCCATATTCTGAAAGTTATCTTCTTGACCAAGATAAGACCTCTTTTAGAGTTAACAGGTATCTCTCACTTTCCAATGACTTTTTTAAATTGTAATTAATAAAAATGTAATTGGTGTATATGCATGAGTGTATGTGTATGAGAGATGGTGTATGTGTATGAGCCCAAAGGACTTCCTACATTTTTAAGTCAAACTAAATAATTAATTCTTCAGTTCCTCCAAGTGTCTTGGTTCCTCTCTGATATTATCAGAACTATAAATGTCAGAAATGTTAGGGCAGATAATTAATGTTCTTTAATTGAAGAGCATTTTGTATTGTCAATAAGTAAGACTTACTCCTACGTTAGTAACACAGTTACTAACAGTTTGAGAAATCAAATTTGATACCACTTTAAGTCAACACTTTGAAAAAATAATACTTAAAAATACTTGGTTAAAATAGTAATCACAGATATTATCTATCACATCAAATTTCAAGTATAATAATTGTGGGAAAACAGTTCTCACTAATAGACCTGCAGGTTTTTTTAACTGTAAAATAAGTTTCAAGGAAGAGAATAACTTGTTTTCCTTTTGAAGACAAATTATTCACAAATTTAAATAAATTGGACCAGAGATGAGGAACCCATGTCTCTTTAAAGACGGCTCAAAAGAGGAAATTATTAAAAATTAATTAACAAATTCGGTAAAACATTATCTAAATATTTGTTCTATTGCAGAATTCTGTGGTTTGTATTTAGCAATATATGATATCAAAATCAATGGAAATTATTTCTAAAGGCAATGTTAAATATAACATAACAGTTGGAGTTGGACTTAAGCCTACATTACTAACATAATAGGAATAAGTCATATTCGTTCAAATTAAAGTTAAAAGCATTAATTGTTCGCTTTTAGACGTTTATGTTTCTGATAATCACAGAGAGCAAGCAAGACACTCGGGGGAACTTAAGAAATAATTGTATAGTTTGATGTAAAAATATAAGATGTCTTTTGTTTGGACGGTTCTATGTGGTATGAAAGAATTTTTTTAAAAAGTAAAATCTCTTAAAATCATTCATAGAACACCAAAACTAGGTTTTTACTATAACTTTTTCTCATATCATTAGTTGTGTTATAATGGAGAATTTGTGGCACATGTTAAACATACTTTACTCATGATGACTGTATAACAGTCACCGTCAGAGTTCTTCATAAACTAATAAGTTCAGAAACAACTCTGATAATGACTGTATAACAGTCAAAACTGGTCAGTTCTTAAGTTGTTGGCACTTTTTTTAAATTTTGTGATGGCTCTTATTTGGTTGGGGCATCTGAAGTGTATCATGCCACTACAACAAAGTTATCAGCACAAGAGAAGTTCTCTATGTGTCACTACTTTGGGTCAAACATTTAAGAGGAGGACTATTATTGGTCCAGCCATTTCCCCTTCCCTCATTACCTTGTTTTTCATATATTATTGATTAAAATAATTAATATTGCCCCTAGACTAGACTATAAAATTTTGAAATAACCGCAAATATATTAAATAGTGCTTCAAGCCTCCATATAAAATAGGTTTTGTCACGCTTATAGATTTTATATCTTAGCTTAATAAATTTATTTATTTTATAATAACAAAATATCTTATTAAAATTTACCTGTTATTGCAGTAGTCTATTCTTACAATCCTCCTGAAATATTAATCAAATATTTATTAATAATATAAATTACATTACATAAAATACAATTTAGAAAATTTAAATATAAGGATTTTAGCATTCCACAGAATTATAAATTAATACAATATCAATATAAAATAAAATATCAAATTTACACTGGATACATATTTATAAATGATTATCTTGTTATAAAGGGCTTGTTAAATAATATATATAATTAAAAAAATAAGTATCTATACAAAAAATAAAAGAAGGATGTTTAGCTCAGGCCAATCTCCCTCTTCTTGGTTTAAAGTAGAACATTAAAAAAATAAAACAAAAACCAAGGTGGTTTTTTAAAACAAATTATTCTTCTGATTCCACCAAATCTGCTTGGTAGATAAAACCCTAAACCTGTATGAGATTAATAATTTAAAGAAATCAATTATATTAAATGTATTTTAGAAGTACTATTGTTAATTGTGATATGTAAATATACAAAATTTCTAAATAATGTAACAATGTTTGATTGTATTTTTGATCCCTTTCTCTATAATAAGTAGGTGGTCCTGTAATAGGTAGTTAAAGGATGCTAGTGATTATAAAATGTTAAACAAAATTTGAACTTTAAAATGGATGTCTGATTTTAGAATTTGTAATAAAAAGAAAGACAATAGGTAACACTGAATTTTATAACTTATAAGTTTCTCAAGATATAAAATTGTCACTTTAATCTCTTAAAATATTTTCACAAAGTAAGAAAAAAAGTGATTAAAAAAATACGTAAAACTTTATGGCCCTATAAGTCATAAGTGCTCTAAAACCCTGGTTAAACTGTAGTAATAGTTCAAACTTTTTACTTTTCCTCATTTGTACCATAGGTATATAGGGAAAGTATTGTATTCGCAAAAAAATCCTACACAGGGATTTCACCTGAATTATCCGTTTCAGGTGTTTTAAGTCCTAAGTGGTTTCAAAAATTTGTCTGTATGTGTGTGTCTTTGATCAATAATGACTCATCAAAAATTTCAAAAAATCATAAAAACATGAAAAAATGTATCTATTGGTTTGAGATTTGATGCACATGTAGTAATTTATAAGACTAACATGTATAACAAGTTTCATCTCAGTAGCAACATTAGTTTAATTTTGATTGAATGACTTCTACACGTTTTATGAAAAATCTGAATATAATCCAACATAAGTATATCCCTTTATGTAATAAATAAGTATACTAAGTTATGTTTCAATATGGCAAGTATATATATATGGCTTTTTTGGATCATTGAAGTTAAGTAGCATCGAGCGAGTTCAGTAACAGTATATTTGGTGACTCGTATATTTATCAGGATGTGAGGATGAGCGTAGTAAATCCAATGTGGTGAGGAAAAGTTCTGAGATACCCTAAAACCGATTTTTAGATCTCAATGTATTTATAAACAATAATAGAACGAAAGCATAAAAAGTCTCTCCACAGTTATAGTTTTAATAAAATCTATAACTGTGGAAAGACTTTTTTTGCTTTCGTTCTATTACGATGGACTCCATTTATGCTCATTCTATAACATTTTAAACAATAGTTTTTCTATCCTCACAATGCAATAAAAAATATGACATTGCTTAGCATGACTCCATTACTGATATTAGCAAGAAAAAGCTCTATTCTTCTGAAGCCTGGGAGTTTGAAATGAGGCTGCAGAGAGATGTTACTGCTATGTAGCATGGGAAGTGAGTGTTGAAACTACATATATCTCTTAAGGTCATCCCTCTAACTCTGGACAAGCTAACTAACTATCCAGTGTGATTTAAGTATAGTCTGAATTTCAAAATTCAACTGAAGGTCAACAAAGCTGTGTATAAGTTATAGTCTAATCTGTAGTTAAGTCAAAAGTGAGTAAAGTGTCCTTTCATCCATAGGGGGTAAGTAAGAAGCGTCCTAGAGACATAGTTGCTAAATGCTTGAACATATGGTTCTCATCTCTCCCTGCTGTGCCATTACCATTTTAAGGCAGCACATATTCATATTAACTTCCACAATATTTAAAACCACTCTCTACCAAGTTTGCTTAGTTAACTATTTTCAAGATCAGCAGTTTCACCTACTGCAAAAAACCTACTTCAAAAAAGCAAAAATAAATTTATTGCCTTGCCAATGAAAGTATATTGCTTTATGTCTAAGCAGAAAAAAAATAGTTTAATAAACGACAAATCATATTAATTAACATATTGAAATCCAGTATCAGGGTTTCAGAAATATCTTTGAAACCCTAAAATATTATTAGCTTTAGGATTTAACTAAAAGTGTGAAAAATACATGGAGTTGCTTACAAGAATGTAACATTATCTACTGTCTATAATAACTAGGTGCATCATATATATCTATAAATGAAAATTTATACTTAATAACAGAATATTTTTTAAAAAGAACGAGGTATTGTTGCCAGGTATTATCCACAGAGGTATTGTGGCTCTTAATTCTGATAAAACAAATCTTTATCACATTTAATTTAAATATATGAAAGACTCCTAGAAATAAAATATGAAATATTACTATCTACTATACCAAATTAGTAAGTATAAATTGTTTAAATAAAGTTAGATTGAAGCAGAAGCAATAATAAGGGTCAAAACTTTACCCTAAATAAGTTCTAGGATGAGCACAAATGAAGTCCATCTTAACAAAATGAAAGATAAAAATTTTCTCCACAGATAACTTTGTTTGTTAACAAATCACACAAAGCACTTTCCACCTTACAAGAGGCCATCAACAGTGCCTGACAAACAAATAAGAAAATACAAAATTAAAAAAATCAAAGATAACAAAATAAAATATAAATAAAAATAATAAACAATAAAATAAACAAATATAAGATAGGTTCGCAGATAATTAAGATAAATAGAATAAATAAAAATTAAATTACTGTTCACACAAATTAAAGATGAAAGGGTCTGGTTAAAAATATTAAGAGTTTGTTGCGAGTAAGCATGTACAAAACCAGTGACATACTAATAGGAGGTGGACGTGGCGCCCTCCTAGGCACGTAATTTATTTTGTTATCTTTAAGTTTTTTTTTGTATTTTCTTATTTATTTGTCAGGCACTAATGATGGCCTCTTGTTAGGTTGAAAGCGCTTTGCGTAATTTGTAAATAAACAGAGTCATCTGTGGAGGTATTTTTTATATTTTACTTTGTTTACAACTGTGTTTGACAAACTGTACAATCAATGGAGACGTGTAATACATTTTATGGGTAATGGAAAAAGTAAACAGAGATTTATTGGGTACATAAAACAGTGACAGATAATTGGTTGATGGCAGCATGATTAAATATATCTTCACTTTAATAACTACAGTTGACAGGAATTTGTGAGTGAAGAATTTATATTGGTACATTCTGATCCCTCAAAGAGAATTAACCAATCAAATACCTTCCCTCATTGGTTTAAGGGCTGTTAACTAATGAATTTGAAATTCACCAAAATATTGTAATTATTTACTCTCCAGTCCAACTAAAAAGAGGTTTCACTTGATATTTAATAAAAATTCTTGAACAGTGCCCCCTCCCTTCACAAAAACTACCACTCCCCACAACCTCGTTAGATCCTTTGGAATTTCATTAAAATTTTATTTCTTTATAAAAATAAAAATTTCCAAGATAAAAAAAAATTAAAAGAAAAACACTTTGATTGAACAATAAAAGGCGTTTTTTCCAATAAAAATATCAATTTTATAACAATGATCAAAGGAAATCCATATTTTCTTTAAAAAATCTAATTTTTATCCTTTTCTTTTTGGTTCCTTGTTATTTACTTTTTTATATTTATATTCTCTTAGTGTATAATATTACTTTCTTTTCTGATAAAAAAATGTTAATTTTGAAAAATAGAGGTGTAGAGCTGGAAAAAGTCAGAATGGAAGGATAGATTTTTTATCTCTGGAGGAAAAAAATCAGGAAACCAAATTATTTTTTGTATTCTTTTTGTACTTATTTTGTATAAAGTTTTTTTGTTGGTTCCGTATTTTCTACAATTCCCTTTATTATTTTTTGTGGTATTTTGGAAAAAAGGAAAGGTTGTATAGTTGTATTTCATTTTTGTATAAAGAATGTTACGGGAACCTTTATATTGGAGGCCTTAACAACGAAAATTGGAAGTGTTTCCCCCTCTTTTCCGATATTAGGGAGTCCCAACCCATATTGGATAGGTCATAGACCCATACCTAAAATAAATGTGACCTTAGACTTTATATGCCACTCAATAAAATAACCTTTAACTTCCAGTATCTTATTTGTTTTAATTTACAAATTCCATATAACTTATAAAATTTCAAAATACTTATATTATTGAAATTAATTTTAAGAAAATATGGTTTAACGTTAAATCATTTCTTAAAAAGAATCTTTAAAAACACAAAATAGAATTTAATCATTTGATAAAAGATCTCATTGTATCAATGTTTGCCTCCGGGTCCAGCTGTAATGGAAAAAACTTTTCCCATCTATTTCCATTGGGAAACATGTAACCCAAATAATTTTTCTTATGTAAGTATTATTGAAAATAAATTTCATTTCAGAAGTTTTTATTTATTTATTATATTGCTATTAAATAAATATGATTTATTTTTCTATTTACTTTACTGGTATTTTATTGTAGTAAGGATTTGAATTATTTTACTCAATTCTAGATTTTAATTTTATAACAGTAGCGTATCACAGAGAATGCAGCAAAAACTAACTAGGGATTTCATGTAACAATGAAGCTTGGTATATAGATTACATTTCCCTCTTTGTATTCAGTTTACATTAAAATCAACTTCATTGCGACTAACCTTGAAAAAAGTTGATACAAACTGCTTTTAGCAAATTTCCCGAAAAACCAACAAATAAATAAATATATTTTTTATTTCTTTTGACCCTTGCGGGAATATGAAAATCGTCAAATTACATAATATAAATTAATAATAATACATATGAAAAAAAAAATACAATTTAAAACTACTACTACTACTATGTATAACTTGTATAAAGCATCCCGCATATATTCAATAATTAAATATTAATAAAATAAATAAATAGCTAATAATAAGAAAATAATTAAAATAAGAAACAAAATCAAAAAAATAATTGTATGAGGTTGTCATAATGTTTTACTAAATTGATAAATAAAGACAAATTTGTTTAAAAAAGTTACAGAACCATATAATAAAATAACTAAAATTCAAAAATTAACGTTTTTAATTGTTGTGTCACTTAAAAATTCATTGTAACTTTAGTTTAAAGCGGGTTTTGTTGGTCAGTGCAGTGAGTTCTGTTGGTAGTTTGTTGTATAATACTTGGCCAAGATATAAAGGAGAGCTTTTAAAAATTAACAACTTGTTATTAAAAGATATGAGGTACACTGCATACTATTTGAAAATTAAATTACAAACTCGTTTATTCTTCCTAAGTTACTAACTACACTTTCTATCAATTAGTCGAAACAAAAAAAGGTAAAAACCAATCAGCAGAGATTTGAAGAATAAGTTACTGTAGACTTGTTAGTATAAACAATAACAGCTAGTATAATACTAACTTTTACTGAGAGTTAGTATAAACACTCAGGACTTATTAAAAATGTCTAACATATATAATTCAAAAACTCAGTTATTATAAGGTCAACAAAATAAATAGTTTAGGGGAAGAGTACACAAAAAATTGTTTTTTTTCACGCTTAAACCCGTAGGATCATTTAGTGTAAAAAAAAATTGTTAATAATAAATATGTAGTACATGAAGGTTGCCGCAAAATTTAAGGAATAGATGTATCCTCTCTTATAGTAGAAAGAAAAAATCGGGTATGGGGTACCTCAGAACTTTTCCTAATCACATCGTATTCACTACGCTCATCCTCCCTACAAGCAAGTCGTTACATTTACACAGCAAAACCTGGGTGAACTTATCTACTACATAAAGGTATAAACTTGTACCGAATTTCAACTCAATCAGATTATTTTCCGAAACGTACACAAGTCATTTGATAACAATTGAAATAATGCTGATAATGAGATGAAACTTGGATCATATGTAAGTATTATACATAGCCCACATGCCAAATTTCAAATTGATTGTAACATTTTTCTGTTTCATGATTTTTAAAAAATTTTCTATATCATTATTGCGGGTTAATTAAAAAAAGAAAAATCAATTTCCAAATAGCACAACTACACCTTTAGACTGATTTTCGTACAAAGTTTCAACTCTTAAGCGTAAATACACTGGGAGCTACTACGATGATAAGACACACCCACACACATATTCACTGGGAAACAGCTATGATGATAACGGACACACACACACACACAGACAGACAACATAGAGAAAACTACTCAGGAGGTCTTAAAAATACCTGAAACGGATAATTCTGGTGTCATCCTGGTTTTGGTTTTTTGCAAACACAATACTTTTAATAAGTTTTACTTTTCGGAAAAGTAAAAATTTAAATCTTGCAGAACTAAATAAAGGAGATTTTTTGTTCTCATACTACTGTAGCACACTCATTTTTTTCCTTAAAATGACTCAAGTTTTCTTCGCTAGAACATTGTGAAACCTAGTATAAAATTAATAATATTCAACAAGCTAGAAAAAGAATATTTGAACCGAGTCCCCTATGAATATCATGCCTCACAACACTGATAAAGAAATGATATTATAAGAAAACATAAACTTACACAGCAATGATGCTTCAACCCGAATAGGTAGAATTACTCAACTGAAAAATTAACTTCAACCAAAATAGAAGTTTTTTTGAAAGAATATAATAGAAAGTAATATTAATTTAGATTAGGTTAAAGAACGAGAAAAGTGGAGTAAACTGGTAAAGAATAACCGGTTTGTTTCTGTAAATATTACTCTTTACACAGGATATGAAGTCTAAAAAACATAACATAGTAGGCTCATTTATACTGTTTGGTTTTTAAACCAATGTTGTCATTGGTTTAAAAACCAATGTCATTAAACACATTGGTTTTCTAAACCAATGTGTTCCCACTAAAAACCGAAAATCCGGATTTCAACTGAATTATCAATATCAGGTTTTTTAAGACCTCCTGAATAGGCTGAAGAGCAGTACCTGAAAAATGTGTCTCATTTTGTACTACATCAAACCCAATTCTTCTGAAAATATACCTTAAATTATAAAGATAAAACATATTCTACCTATCTAGCGTGGGGCCCCTTCATATGAGTGAGCATGCTCAACATTTTATAAAATCGCACAAATGTCAATTTTCTTGAAATAAGTGGTTACCTGTTTATATCCTTAGAGTGAGCGTGAATGGAGTCCATTATAAATAATGAAAGAAAAGAAGTCTCTCCACAAAATAAAACTTTATTGGCAAAGCGCTTTCAACCTAACTAGAGGCCATCATCAGTGCAAAACCGTTGAGATGTAAGAAGAAGAGAATGAGTCTATGTTTTCTATTGGATATGAGAGTCTGACTCTCATATCCAATAGAAAAACATAGACTCACTTCTCTTCTTCTTTACATCTCAACGGTTTGCACTGATGATGGCCTCTAGTTAGTTGGAAGCGCTTTGCCAATAAAGTTTTATTTTGTGGAGAGACTTCTTTTCTTTCATTATTGGTTACCTGTTGGTCATGTGCAAAACATGAGAAGAAATATTTTTTAAAGATGATAAAATGTTCTATAAAATGAATTTTTAATCATCAAAATCGGACGACTACAACCAAAGTTAGGGTTCTTTCAAAAACAAACAATGGTTAATATATGCAAAGTTATAAATTAACAATATTTTTTTTTTAAATTTAAAAAAAAATATTGGCTTTTTGTCCATTTGACAAATGTCATAACTCTAGCTGTGGTTATCTGATTTAGACGAAAAACACTCATTAATTGGAAACTTTATCAGCTTTAGAAATTGTTCTCTTCATGTTTGCACAAGACCTAGAGGGAACCACTTATTGCAAGAAAACTGAAATTTGAGCAATTTTCTAATATTTTGAGCGAGTGCATTCATATAAAGGGCTCCACTCTAGATAGGCAGATTATGCGTTTCCTTCATTTTTTTTCAATGGTTTGTGAGGCTATTCACAACTAAGGTGGTTAAGCCCTTAACCGTCTCAGTTTTGATACTGTGTTTATTATTTATATCATGTAACGAGTTTTTTGTCAAGTATTAAAACTTTGTTGGTCAAATTAATTTATCTAATTTGGATTCAAGGAGAAAATTCCATAAGCGATCTAAGATAGCGATATTATCTTGAATTATACCTGGTAATGTTCTTCATAATTGAAGGTATATTTTCAGAAAACATTTTGTTCGAAGTAGTACAAAATGAGTCACATTTTTTAGGCCAGGCTATTGAACTATAAGTTGTTTGTCTGTATGTGTTTGTAACACTCTGTGTGTTTTTACTAGAGAGTTAAAATTTGGGATGAAAGTCAATCTTCAGGTAAAGTAGTGCTGTCATAAGGTAAAATATTTTGATGTTATTAATCACTGAAAATTCAAACAACGTGAAAAAATATTCAGATTGATTAGGAAACTTATAGCACAAATATAGTTTTATATAAGACCAACAAATGCACTAAACATTTCCAGCATTAGTTTAATATTTATCAAATCACATAAATACATTTTTTTTAAATTGTTAAAAAGTTTATGACTAACCAAATAATTATAAAATTTAGCACAAATGTAGCCTTTAATGTAAATAACAAGTATACAATGCTTTTAAGTTGTGTCGATTAAAATAATAATTTCTTTATCAGGTTAAATTGAAGCTGCGATAAGTTGAGACAATTTTAGATCCAGTTGAACCAAATGAATGACCTAAAGACCGACAAGAGGTGTCCTGTTCACGTAAAAAGAGAATAGGGGTACTAAGTTTAATTGAAATGACTGATGAATAGCTGGAATATAAGAGATATATTGCTGCAATCTATCCCTAAGTACATTAAACAATCTCAAATTCTCATTAATAAATTACCTCCGTAACATTAGGTAAAAAAAGAATGATTAATTTTAAGATTTTTTTCACAATACGATTCCTCTCACTTTTATCAAAAAGTGATACAAAAGTTTTAACAATATTGAATTTAAAAACTCCAGGGCACAGATAGAGAGGAGGAAAATATTAATTGAAGACCTTTTTACATGAAACCATTGAGACACCAAATTTTAAACCATGGATGAATTTGTAAATAATAAATTATATTTAACATTGACTGCACGCATATGTGCAATCATATGAAGGACTCTATTCTGGATAGGTGTCTATGTTTTTTTACTTTTCCTCATTTACACCATAGGTATATATAGGAAAAGTATTGTGTTAGCAAAAAAATCTAAAACCAGGATGTCACCATAATTTTTTAAGGCCTCCTGAGTGGTTTTCACAATGTTGTCTGTCTGTATGTGAGTGTCCGTTATCATCATAGCTCCCTGTGTATTAATGCTAGAGAGTTGAAACCTTGTACAAAATCAGTCAGCCAATGTAGTTGCGCTAATCCAAAAAAAATTTTATGACGTCATTAACCTGCAATTATGACAGTAAAGATTTTGAAAAATCATAAAACACGGAAAAACGATGCAATCAGATTGATATTTGGCACACATCTAGCCATGTGCCATGTATAAGACTAGATAGATAGTAGATAGTAATTAGAGAGAGGTAATGGACCACCTAGCAAATAGGTCGCATTGTTGGGCCCTTTTTGATGACTCCCATAGATAGAAGATAGTGTTCTACCTTCTGAATCCTAGTGTAGGCATTATACATCTAAACCACAGATTAGCCGTGATTAAGGTTCTATAGCTTCAATTGGTTCTGGAACTGTTGCTGGTCCAACTCCTGATGCCTCTGTACAACCCTCTTATTTGACCTCCTCCTTCTCAAGGTCATACAACACCTCTATAGTAGCTTCCCTTTATGACTCTAGTAACTTTGTTCATAATAAAATTCTAATGAAGGAAGGTGTGTAGCTCTATTTGGGGTTTAACAGTCCATTTTTATAATAGTCAATTGTTATAAACTCATGTCATTTTTTTGTTTGTTAACAGAGGTGCTTTCTCAGTGGTGAGAAGATGTGTTCAAAAATGTACAGGACTAGAATTTGCAGCCAAAATAATCAATACAAAGAAATTATCCGCAAGAGGTAACTATCTCCTTTTACAGTATTAAGTTTAAAATCATAAGAATTAAATTATAAAAGATGTCAGTGGCACACTAGTATTGTTAATAATAATATTTATTAAGAGCCTTGGAATCTGGGATAACACTTATGAGAACTACTTAAGATGCATATCCTTCATGCCATATCCTGATCTCAGACTAAACTATAAAAAAGAAAAAAACTTCTTAAATCATGTCACCTGATTAGACATTTTTTTAAATCCTTTTTTTATTTTTCGTATTTTTTGTATTATTTTGCTTTGATGCGATATTGTAGTTAATTTTATTTACTTTTTTTTCTTTGTAAACATATATTACAATTTAATAATAATAAAATGAAATGCCCGTTTTAGGGCCTTTCGGCCCATCAGAGTATTCACCCAGCAGGAACCACCTCAGGTGGGTTGCATCTACTACATTCTACGAATTAATTAAAGTTGGCGAAATCATTTTAATACAAATACTATTTATAAAATCTTAGAGCATAGCCCGGGCTGCGAACCCCGGACCTCCAGTGCCGAAATCGAACGCCTTTTACGATCACGGCCACGGAGGCAGTTTAATAATAATATATAATTATGTATGTCATGATTATTATTACTATTTTAAATAGTTATAATGAAACTACCATTAATCTTTGCTAACCCCCTCCAACTAACTTAATAACTACAAACCCCCATACTCAGCCACTGGCTGGTGGGATTGTCAAAATTTATTTACTTTAGAAAATAAAGTCAAATTTTTTATATTTTAAATATAAATTTTCTTTTACATTTTTTATGTGTATAATTTAATCGTACATTTTTTATGTATATAATTTACTCGTACATTTTTTTTGTAAAATATGCTTATTTATTGTTATTGTTTGTGAAATTAACAAAAAAAAACACTGCAATTTTAACTGTAAAATTATGTAAAAACTGTTGTAATTTTGACAATAAAGTATTTTTTGAATTTGAATTTGCAACAGGTAACTGTTGGGCAACTAAGGGTAATCTAAAGATGGTAATAATATAATAATAATAACAATAAATCTTTATTTCCATCCATTTACATGTCTATATACAATCTATAAAAACAAAATAAAATAATTTAACGTTTTACTATTTCCTTTTTTTTTTTTTTTTTTTTCAACAATTAAGGATGAGAGCTCTCAGTAGCACTATGAACAGTGCTAGAGCGAGAGCTCCGTTTGACGTCTGGTCAAATATAAATTTTAAAAAAAATAAAATAAAAGAGAGAGTAATAATAAAAAAAATAAAAAAAGAACTAAAATTATAACTATAGTGTTATGCAGTTTAAACAATCAACTTTTTTTAAACATTTAAGTTATACTTATTTTTAAGGTGAATTAGTATAATTCACATAAAAGGCAAAAAAAAGAAAAAAGAGAGAAAAAAGGAGAGAAAAGATAATGGTTTAACATTCTTTGGTTATTCATACAGGGCGTATTAAATATTTATTGATGGATGCTGATATTTTAGTAGAGTTGTGTCATGTGCATTTTGTAATTGTAGTTTACTTAGGTTATATATTCTTACAATAGTCATACACACGTCAAAGGTCAGTATAAATATGGATCCTACAACAACCTGGACCACGGAGGGGCCAAGGGAAACAGTAGAACAACATTATTAGGAAAAAAAAATAATAATTTGACTTCAGTTCTAAAATAAACTCCTATAAAAGCAAAGTACAATAACTTTTAACTAATAGTTTCATTTCTAAATTATACTTCATCTAAGTCTTTGTTCACCTTAAAAGCAGTCTTGCACAATCAACCCTTCAGATCCCAAATATACAAGATCCTAAACTACCAAATCTTTTTAAGCCGAAATATTAATATATTTTAAATATTTCATATGAATTAAAGAAGAAAACGATTTATAAAAACTTATTTTCTCTTATACTTAATTTCATTATAAAGTACTAACAAGAAGTAGCTTGAGAATAAAAATCTAAACGAAAAGCTAGCCACGCACAAGCCCTAAGCTTATGTGGCTAGAAGGATCTTATTTATAAACAAATGACATTAGGAATAGACGTAATAAGACTTTTAGAGCCTTTTGTATGATTGTATTGCGTATTACTTTGTATATTATTTTTTAAATAAATTATTATTATTATTATTATTATTATTATTATAACTGTAAAACACATTAGTATTAATAATATGTTTTTTGTAAATATTATTAACAAACAACATATTTTAATTTTACTAATAAACAATAGAGTTATAAAATACCTTCATAAAAAAACTGAAAAAGATCTTTCTTGACGAGAGCAAAATACTGAGCTAGTCTCAGTTTTGTCAATAAAAGAAGAGACATTGAAACCTCACAGCTTTGCATCTCCAATCACTGTTTGTTGTAAATCTAAAACATAATAAATAGATGTACATAAAATTAACAAAAGAATATGATTAATCATAAAGTATGATATCTTTTAAGCCTATATAAAGTGCTAGTAGTTTTGTTTAAATTACTTTCATATTTTATACTAAAATTTACATAATAATTTTTGGTATTGATGTACTCTTAACTATATAAGATGTCTTAAATATCTTCTGATATCTAAGACTTTAAGTTTTTTTTTTAAAAATTACCAATAAGTTAAAAAAATGTAATTTCATAAAAAAATCTTTATGGTCAGCTAAAAATACAAACAGACTATATTGATCTGAAAACAGAAACCAAGAGAGAAAGGGACAAGGAAAGAGTTAAAAGTCAAAGACTGAGACAAAGGGGGCTGATTCAGTGAATATCTAAAATAGGATTTGAAAATTAGATAAGTTACAAGGGTTCTATGTCCAAAACCCATCCCCCTTAACATCTAAAAGAAAACTGCGTCATTTAACAGTCTTAGCCTTGTTTGCCTTTATTATTATACAGGTCAAAAAACAAGAAAAATAATAACTATTATATAAGTTCTTTCTGCTTCTCACCCCAATATGTAAAATTTGCATAATTTTTGGTATTAATTAAACTGGTTTGGTGGAACCAAGTTGATCTTTTTTAAAGAAGAAAGTTAAAAGGATCAATTTTTACTTTTACTTTGAAGTTCTGCTATTTTTGCCTGATTAAATATATTTTTTTAAGAACAATAAGTCCCTCTTTTGGCACAAGTGTTCCTTAATTCTTATTTTTATGCACCTCACTTCTTTTTTTTTTATCAGGGATGATATTCTGTAACACATAGCTAAACTCAGTCGACAGTGTGGAGAAATAATGCCAGGGGGCCAATGAGGTTATTCCTGGATTAAACCACGTCCACCATTTCAAATAGGACCAACCTCATTGGTCCCTCAACACTATTTTCTTGTGTTGTCAACTGATTTTAGCCATGTCTTAAACTATAGTATCTGATGACTAAAAAGGGAGTTGGAATACATAAGGAGGCCAGTGAGTAGAACTTAAGAAAAAACCATTTTACTAGGTTAAAAGAGGGGGGACATACAAAAGTGGTAGGAGGGGGTATCCAGTTGTTCCTGGCAGATTTCAAATAGTTCAAAGTGGTCTGCAAGGTTTCATGGGTTAGGATACCTTACCCTAGATGTTGGGTTAATAATACTGAGGTAAAGTGTAGCAAGACCAAAATAATACCACCTTGAGAATTCCACAGTTTAACATGTATTTACCTTTAATGTCTTTCTCTTAGCCGTTTATTCTTTCTATTATATCTGGCACTGATGATGGCCTCATGTTAGGTTGAAAGCGCTTTGAATAAATTATTGTTTTGGTGAAGACTCTTTTCTTCGTTCCTTTCATTATGAACTCCACTGGTGCTCATTTAAAATCATACCACCTTGAGCCTTTGTAAAACCTTTGTGTAAGCATGACATTACAAGAATAAGTGTAGTGGGTTGCTCTCACTACACTTGTGAGGAAAGTACCAAGAAGTCCTATACCGAATTTTTTTTAGATTTGATTAAATCAATCAAAGTAATAACCATGTAATTTATAACCAAGTCTAGTTTCATTTTAATGCAAAAAAATATAAATAATGGTTTGTATACATGTAAAAAAAACATGTATGCATGTTTTAGTGATGTAACAATGTTGCGGTAAAATCATTGTGATCAAAGATTTTACCGCAACAATACATCCAAATTTTCAAAACCTGGAAATAATACTTTTTGAAAAATGTTTATAAAAAGGTTTTGAGACGTCACAATAAACGAGAGATTTGTGTAGGTATATAGGAAAAGTATTGTATTTGCAAGATAATCCAAAACTGGGATGTCACCGGAACTATCCGTAGTTCCGGAAAACTCCTCAGTAGTTTTCACAAAGTTTTCTGTCTATATGTATGCTCCCAGTGTATTTATGCTAGAAAGTTGATACAAAAGTCCATCGTTATTGTTGAGCTATTCGGAAAATAATTTTTAGATGTCATTAACCTGCAATAATGACTCAGCAAGAATTTTGAAAAATCATGTGAAAAAATGTTGCGATCGATTTGAGATGTAACATACAACACACATGTAGTTACAGTCTATCGTTTAGTTTAAAAATCCCCAAGGTCATAAGTATTTTGGGATTGACCAATCAGAGAAGCTGTTTGCCAACCTCTCACTTAAAAAGAGAAAAAACCCTACCACAATAACCGCTGTAGGAAAAACCCTTCTTCCCGGCAATCGTTCACTTTGTTTGTGGTTCTTCTTTTGATTACATCGTTTTGAAAACTACTTTCAAATTAATCTTAAAAGTGATATTTTAAAATAAAACTGCATAAAAGAAATGTAAAAAAACATTGTCAAGAAAATACGGGTAAAATAACCTGATTTGTTTACATAGGTTTTTCCCGCTCCCTTCTTGCAGGGATTTTTTGCTAAGAGTCAGTGGTGTCTAAACTGACCTGTCAAGAATTTTAAACTACAGTCTATCGTTAGTTTAAAAATCCCCAAGGTCATAAGTATTGGGGTTTGACCAATCAGAGAAGCCACTGCCAACCTCTCACTTAAAAAGCGAAAAAAAATCCCTACCACAATAACCGCTGTAGGGAAAAACCCTTCTTCCCGCAATCGTTCACTTAGTTGTGTTCTTCTTTTGATTACATCGTTTTAAAAACTACTTTCAAATTAATCTTAAAAATGATATTTTAAAATAACTACACAAAAGAATGTAAAAAACATCGCCAAAAAACGGGTAAAATAACCTGATTTGTTTACAAACTTTTTTCCCGCTCCCTTCTTGCAGGGATTTTTTTCTTAAGTATCAGTGGTGTCTAAACTGATCTCTCAAGAATTTTAAACTAAACGATAGACTGTATGTATCAGTGCCTGGATGGGTGACTGCAGGGAATGAAAAGGAAGAAGTTACTATTTAACGACTTGTATATTCTAAGGACGAGCGAAGCATGTCGGATGTGGGAAAGACGAGCGTAGCGAATCCGATGAGATGAGAAAAAGTTCCGGTACCCCGTACCTGATTTTTTTACTTACTTTTATTCTATTTAAATAACCTGGTCTGTAAACTTCTTTAGGCAGCACTCTCTTTTATCACATTATTATTAATTATCTCCCTTAAAAAATAAATTTATTTTTTAAGGAAATTTGCTCTGAAGGAATTCAGAGCAAGGTCTATTTTCGACAAGAAAAAGAATCGATTGGTTACAACCAAAGTTTTATAAATATAACTATTTATAAAATTTTGGTTACAACTAAAGTTAAAAAGAGAATTTTTAAGTAAACTTGAGTTCGAATAAAGCTGAGACTGCCAATTAGCAAATCCAAAATAAACCATTCAAATTAATCCTACCTTTCAAGTCAGAGGTTGTTACTCGGTTAAACAAATAGCCAATTCATTTTCCCTTTACTTCTCTCATAAAAATAGAGTCAACTCGATTTTTAAGGCCCGTCTACAATCTTAAGTTAAGTTAGGAAGAATCGAGAAGTGAAGAATTCCTCAGGAAGATCGAAGAGTGAGAAATTTTTCACTTAGAACAAACTATTTTGAAATTCCCGTCTTAGACTAAGAGATCCACGTCTCACAACCTATGAGTTGTTAAGTCAAGTTTTAAAGTTACAATTACACATATAGCTGTATTTAGACTACTTTTCTTTCTACGTCTACACACATTTTATTTATTTATTTTATGGTAACAACGAGCAGAGCTCAATAACAATTTAATACAATTTAAATAACCATTGCTTTTCAATGATATTCCTTCCATTTTTTAAAGACTTTTTGCAAATATTTTTTTATTTACTTCTAAAATCGACCGTGTTTATTTATTTTAATTAATAAATAAAATCAAAATGATGAGTAATTGTTGGGAGCGTTATTTTCCTTATCTCTAGTATGTCTACAGACGTAGGAACCTCATCCATTTCAAAAACTATATAATTCAAATAAAAAGAAAAAAATATTATATAAAAAAATATTCAAACAACAAAACAATCACATATTCAAATAATCACATATTCAAACAACAACAATCAAATACAATCACATCACATCGTTTACAAAATGTTGTAAGGCCGTCTACAATCTTAAGTTAAGTAGGAAGAATTTGAAGAAGTAAAGAATTTTTCAAAATCTCTTTTTCTTCTTAAATAATTCTTCTTCCCGCTCTTTTGAACTTAAAAAACCATAAGAATGGTTTTTTTTATAAGTTACTTAAAGAAGAATGTACTACGTTATCTGTTTTGAATGATTACAACATTTTGTAAACGATGTGATGTGATTGTTTTGATTGTTGTTGTTTGAATATGTGATTATTGATATGTGATTGTTTTGTTTGTTGAATATTTTTTTATAATATATATTTTTCTTTTTATTTTTGAATTATATAGTTTTTGAAATGGATGAGGTTCCTACGTCTGTAGACATACTAGAGATAAGAAAATAACGCTCCCAACAATTACCTCATCCATTTTGATTTTATTTATTAATTAAAATAAATAAAACACGGTCGATTTTAGAAGTAAATTAAAAAAATATTTGCAAAAAGTCTTTAAAATGGAAGGAATATCATTGAAAAACAATGGTTATTTAAAATTGTATTAAAATTGTTATTGAGCTCTGCTCGTTTTACATAAATAATAAATAAAATGTGTGTAGACGGTAGAAAGAAAAGTAGTCTAAATACAGCTATATGTGTAATTGTAACTTTAAAACTTGACTTAACAACTCATAGGTTGTAGACGTGTTTACGGATCTCTTAAGTCTAAAGAGCGGGAATTTCAAAATAGTTTGTTCTAAGTGAAAAATTCTTCACTTCTTCGATTCTTCCTGAGGAATTCTTCACTTCTTCGATTCTTCCTAACTTAACTTAAGATTGTAGACGGGCCTGTAATCATTCAAAAACAGATAACGTAGTACATTCTTCTTTAAGTAACTTATAAAAAAACCATTCTTATGGTTTTCTTAAGTCAAAAGAGCGGGAAGAAGAATTATTTAAGAAGAAAAAGAGATTTTGAAAAATTCTTTACTTCTTCAATTCTTCCTAACTTAACTTAAGATTGTAGACGGGCCTTTAGTCTTGACTCAACCACTCAACCCGAGCTTAACGAACGAAACACGCGGTCACCATTTTAAATTTCTTCTTTTTTTTCTTTGAATGTACATTTTCTTCTTATTTTGACTAAAATGAAAATATTAAAATGGCGGATCATTTTTGATAATGCAGTATACCGCCAAGGAGTATGGTATTATTAAGTAATACTATACTCCTTGGTATAAGTCTCTTTGCCCAAGAGTGTTTTGTTATAGTAAATTAATTTTTAAATTTCAACACTCTAGCATAAATAAGCTACGATAATAGATGACACACACAGGCAACTTTGTAAAAACCACTCAAGAGGTCTTGAAAACATCTGAAACGAATGATTGAAGTGAAATCATTCAATAGCGTGTGTATATTACATTATGACGCTTTTTTACCTGAGCTCTTTTTAAGTATTATATTATAAGTTACATTTAATTTTTGTTATCCAAGAGACTGATACCAAGTCATAAGTTTATTGATATCATATTTATTTAATTATTTATTTATTTTTTTTCTCTCTTTAGCATCCATATTTATCTGACTTCTTTTTTATGCTCTCTTTATTATTCATTTAGTTTTTTTTCTTCTTTTGTTAAAACCGCATTGATGTACAAATCTTCAAATTATACAATTTGATTATTTGTTAATTTTGTTTGTCAATTTATTATTAGTTTATTTATTTGAGGTTAGACAAGTATAAATATGTTAAAAAAAAAAATGTTCTTTAATGTTATACTGTGCACAATGTGCTCTGTCTTATTCTTATGTTCAGTGCAATTAAAAAAAATTGTATTATTGTTGTTAAATATTTGTTACTTGTCCCATATTTGTACATGATTTATGTTTCTCTGTACAAAGTATCAAAAACATAAAAAAGTATTAAAAACATTTCGGTTATAATTAGTTATTAGTGTTTAAGAAATTAGGGAAGTGGAAGAACAGTAATACTACTGAACTTCCTCCTTTTTATTTTTCAAATTTTATATTTTAAAACTATATTGTATTGTAAAAAAAAGAAAAAATAAATAAACCTTTTTATTTATTTATTTATTTAAAAAATCCTGGTTTCGGATCGTTTACGGAAAATTAAAAATAATAAGAAAAGAAATTTGATTAACTCATTATCAAAATAAGCCTTGCTTCTGTGCTTAGTATTCTGTATCATCTTCTTAAAGAAATAGTCATTTATGCAACAAGGGATGAAGTAAGTTTTACAGCTCAAGTTAAAGTTTCGTCCTAAGCAGCCGAAGGAGGAAACTTCATTAGCTCACGAGGCGGTAGCCGAGGAGATAAACTAGTTAGCTCCGAAGCTTGCCGGGAAGTTAACTAACATTTGGCTCCCGAGCTTGACGAGGGAGATAATACGAGCTGAAAACTTTCATCCCTGTTGCATATTAAATTTTATCTACGATAGAGAACTAATACTAACAATTATTAATATTTCTCAGCTCCTTAATTGTTATTGTGTTAGTTTAGTTTATTCTTACCATGTCAATTACTCTGATGAAGAGAGAATAAGCCACTATCTTCACATTATTTTATTTAAGCTGTCAATAGAATAATTGTATATTTGTAATTTAAACATTAGCGTGTGTATATGTTATTCTACCCGTAGTTACCAACATAACACCGAAAAATCCTAAAAATTTCCTAAAATTCCTAAAAATTTTACTAAAAAATTCTGTCAAGTTGGCAACACTTTCACTTTTCCTCCCTAGGGAGTAAAAGTACATTTACATTGTGAGATAACAAGACTGTAAGTAGAACTTACAATACAAGGAGTAGATAAAATATCTTTCATTGCCACCGAAAAAGCTTTATCTGACATATTTTTTTGGCTGTTTAAAAAATAAACAGAAAAAGAGCCACCAACTGGTTTGAATTAGAAAATATTGTTAATGTAAAAAGTTTGAAAGTACATACAAGACTTAAATTTGACAATCCTCTCAACCAGAGTCTAAGTACTCCGTGCTCTCAACCTTTTAGCGGGTTGAGCTTTTGTTCAAAGTCCTACCTTAGTATAAAAAAATCTTTATTCAGATTTATATCATAACAAAGATGTAGACAACAGTGCCACATCGATCAAATTATCTTATTCATATAATCTGGTAGCGAGTTTTACCAGTAATTATTGAATACTTTTCCTTCTCTATCGCATATATTAGGAAGGGAAGGATTGGTCGGTAATCCCCTTGGTTTTTTGGTCACTTTTTATAGGTCGTTCAAGACTATACAGCCCAACAAAAAAAATTTTGAAGTCATACAGAGCTCAGTGAATGAATGAATTAAAATATTGATTTATTTAATAAAAAGTTTAAAAATTTAATAGTAAAATAATATATCAATTGTGGTTCTCCTGACCTACGGCCGTCGGAGGATCGACGATTATTATTAGCATACACTGGTATCCTAATTTTCAAAATGTTTTACCTGATTTACTTTGAAACATGACCCCAACATAACTTCAGTGAGCGCCGTGGAATGATCTAAATATTAACAACACCAACTTTGTCTTTCCACCAATAAGCTTTAATTTAACTCTGATCAGTGCTGGCTTTCGGCTATAATGCCATCTACAGTGCCGGTGATATGTTGAGTCTTTCAATTCAAGAATTGAAAGAGAAAAATTGATTCTTGGAGTCAGACTCCAAAAATTGAAAGACTCAACATCTCACCGGCACTGTAGATTGCATTATAGTCAAAAGCCGGCTCTGCTCAGAGTTAATAAAGCTTATTGGTAGAAAGACAAAGTTGGTGTTGCTAATATGGTTAATATGACCCCAACCTTATAAGTTCATTTTAACTTTGTAAAATCGCTAAAATCCTGAAAATGTGACTGATTGTAACTGCTGCATCTACGAAGCAGAAACCGACACCCCGAGAAAGAGCTGGATTATTGTTGAAGAAAGGAAATTTTCCAAAGAAAATTCGTCTGGTTTGCGGACCTCTGTGCCAATTTTGTAGTAATAACCTTATAAAGTGTTATAAGGACCAAACTATTTCCGAAACTAAAATTCGAACCCGAATTTTAGTTTGAGAACTCGAATTAACTTCGTACCAATTCCTTATTACTCAGAACCTTCAAAACACTGAAAACGACTCCCGACTCGATATTTGGTGTTCACATACAGTATTTTAAATTTTACGTTTATTATCCCGTTTTTCGACTTTCTACTAACTTAAAGTGGCTGTATAGATGTCGTGCTAGTTCTATCCGATTCAGCGCCCCCATAAAACATAGAAAACAACTCCATTACTCGAAATTTGTTTCTAACCGACCATTATTTAGGGTTTCGGTTATTTGCCACAGTTTTTTCAACTTTTGGTCACTTAGAGTGGAAGTATCAACTCCGTGCCGGGTTTATGTGATTCAGACAGAAAAATGTAAAAGATTTGTTTTAAATTGCTGATCCTGCAAAACGGATTCACTGCCAATCCCATTAGCGATTATTTAAAAATGAAATTCGCTAAAAAGAACTTGTATTTCTAATAAAGTTTGAGATGTGTCAAAGGAAAGCTTAGTTCCATATTTGGCAGTTTGTTTAAATTTAACATCCGTACAGCTTATTGTAGAAAAGTTAACTTCGCAACAATAAGTGAAATAATAATAATAATAATAATAATAAAACAATAATAATAAGTGAAGTTTACATGAACTTTGTACATTAATTTATTCCTTTGTGCTTAAATCATGTAATGGCTAAGTATGACTAAACACTAGGATAACCTAAAATTAACCAAGTAAAATTTCCTTGTAAAAATCAAGTGTATTAACTCAGGTTGTTGCAAATAAAAACAAATAGACCACGGATACATAAAACCTCATTAAGAGAAAGAAACAAAGCATTAAAAATAATTGGCTCCATTTTTCACAGCGTTTTACGGGTAGAAAATAAAACAACACGAGACAATAATATATTACTTTACCTCTAAGATAGGAGGTTACCAATAGGGTTTATTTAACCTTTAGGAAGGTTTTGTTACCTACATTAGGGGGGTTACGATGTTATTTTAAGGGTTTACGAGAATTAGAGCTGGAATAATGAGGATATCATATTTATTTACTTGTAATTTACCATCTTTCTTATATACATTATCTTATTGTGTTTCTAGTTTACCTTATTTAGAGTCATTGTTACTATGTGTCTAATTAAGAGCTCGGTTTATGGCATAATTAAACCCTTTTTTATTTCCCCCCCCCCCCCCGACATATTAATTGTATAAAACCTGATAAAAAATCGGATATGGGATACCTCAGAATTTTTCCTCATCAAGATTCGCAACGCTCGTCCTCAGAATACTCGAACTTGCAAGACTTATTTCCACCCAGGAAGTATAACTTATTGGTCACCCATCCAGGCAGTAACAACGCTCGATGCTGCTTAAATTTTATAAACCTAAAAAATCCGTAGACACACTTGCCGTATGTCTACACTGAGAAAAATTTCTGGCGTTTCCCAGTGGAAAAACACTGGGTCTAACAAGAAATTCTAGTGAAGCGAATGACTACTAGAAGTATCCTGAGTTAACTAAATGAAAATAGTTAAGGGCGTTTAGTTGAATTGACTAATCAATTCTGTTAAGGGTTCTTGTTGAGGTAACCCATACGTTCACTGGGAAATTTAGCTAAACCAACAGTATTTTAGTTAGAATCATTGGTAAAGTAACTAAATTGTTTAGTAACCTCCACCTAAGTTTAGTTAGGTGCAATGGTAACTTTTAGTTAAAGACAGAGATTCTCAAGCATTTTCTAGTTAAGCACAACCAATTTGTTTAGTTGGCGCAACGAACAAAGCAAAAATCCACGTGTACTTTCATTAGCCTTAACCAACTCCACTGGGACTTTATATTGACCTTAAATAATTTTGCCAGTGAAGTCTAGTAATGTTATAGTTATCTCAACTAGAATTTGTAGTGAATGAGGACGTTAAGTAGTTCGCTCAGCTAGTTTCTAGTTACCTTAACTACACATTTTTGTTATCAGCAATTGCATTCTGGTTACCTTAACAAGGTATTCAAGTTTACCACATTAACGTTCATATCCACATCAAATGAAACTTCAGTTTACAACTATATTTTCTGTAGGCTCTACTACTGTGTAGTTACCTCAAATACATTTTCTGGCAGACTCTACTACTGTGTAGTTACCCCTAAATATTTTCTGGTTGACTCAACTACTGTATAGTTATCCCCAATTATATTTTCTGGTTGCCTCTACTACTATTTAGTTATTTCACTATAATTTATGGTTGCCTCTATTGCTATTCTAGTAGGCTCTTCTAGAATAGCTAGTTTGCCTCACTAGGTTTCTAGTAGAGGTAACTATATTTTTCAGTTACCTCCACTACATTGTAGTTGCCTCTACTGTCTGTCTAGTGCCCTCTACTGCTCGATTTGAGTAGAACTACACGTGCACTTAGTTATAGGATTAGCATTAATGATATTAATTCATGTTTAATTAATAATTGAAAATCCGCATTAACTAACTTCACATAAACTAATGGCACCTGGTCATATTACACTCTCAGTAATCATTGTGAGTGTAACGCTAACATAGAACAAAAAAAGTTTTAGTTATGTGAAAATGTCAATACATACATTACAATTAAAAATTGAACAAATGTTAACTATCTTTAATGCACAACTAAGAGCACTAGATGTACCAAACTAAAAAAGTAAAAGAGGTTGGACTAACAAACAGTTAAAGACATCATACAATGTGTGGTTAAAGAAAAATAACACAGGGTTGAGTGACATAGAAATGAAAAGCATTATAAGGAAATAGTAACATTTTTTTGTTTATTTTTTTGTACAAATATTAAATATACAGTTGTTTGGACAATATTGTAGAATTGTTAAAATATACAATGAAATTAGGTAATAATAATTAAAAAAAAAGTAAAATACAATAAAAAAACAATTTATGATTAAGAAAGGATTTTTTTTTTAAAATGTTGCTATAAATAAATAAATTATACTTGTTTCTTAATTGTTATGTTAATAATTAATTTTATGAATTAATTAATCATTTCACACATTAAATTAATTATATTTATTAATTAAATTAAAAATTAAGTAATAAGTAATAAGTAAGTAATAAAAGTAGAAGTAAATCTATGAATATTAATTAATAATAACTTATGTAATGATAATTTTTGTTGTATTATAGCAACTATTTAACATACAAAGAAAAAGATGTAGAGTCATTTTCTTAAGGGATCCCGCAAAGAGTGGGAGGTAAACCACTTAAACGGAAATATCATCGGTTCTAAGCAATTTGAGAACTAAAAGTCTATCGTTTAGTTTAAAAATCTTGACAGGTCAGTTTAGACACCACTGAATCTTGAGAAAATAAAATCCCTGCAAGAAGGAGCGGGAAAAAAAATATGCAAACAAATTAGGTTAATTTTACCCGTATTTTCTTGGCGATGTTTTTTACATTTCTTTGTGTAGTTTTATTTTAAAATATAATTTTAAGATTAATTTGAAAGTAGTTTTTCAAACGATGTAATGAAATGAAGAACCTTAAACTAAGTGAACGAATGCCGGGAAGAAGAAGTTTTTTCCCTGCAGCGGTTATTGTGGTAGGGATTTTTTTCTCTCTTTTAAGTGAGAGGTTGCAGCGGCTTCTATGATGGTCCCCAAATACTTATGACCTGGGGATTTTTAACTAAACGATAGGCTGTACGTTTAAAAATTGTAGTCTTTAAATTGCGCCCACTGTTGTTTGCTCCAGAAGATTGAAACGGGTCTTAAAATGTGCAGAATAAAAAATTAGAAGTAAAGTACAGTTTAGGAATTTTTATATTTTGCTTAGAAAAACGGATATTTCCATTTAAGTGATTTTTTACCCCCACTCTTTGCTGGATCGCCCACTGAGGATACTCCGTGGACCTTGTCTCCAACCAGGAGGCCAAGTAACGTATGAAGGTTAACATTTCGGATGTTACATTCATACGTTTCATACTGTTATAGCTATCACTTTAATTAAATTGAAATGCACTAATCACACGGGAGTTAAGCACTGTAGCTATCACTTTAGTTAAATGAAATGCACTAATCACACCGAGAGTTAAAACACTGTAGCTATCACTTTTAATTAAATTGAAATTCACTAATCACACCGAGAGTTAGTACTGTAGCTATCACTTTAATTAAATTGAAATGCACTAATCACACCGAGAGTTAAGCACTGTAAAATAGCAAAGATCACGCACGAGCACGAGAGCTCGAGAGAAATACTGTGAGTGAGATAAAGCTTCAGTAGAGGGCTTTGGGACGCTAGAGTGGGAATATTTGTTGTACTTAACTGGAAACCATAGGTTTTAACTAAACGTAATGTACTCTTCAGTGGAAATTCCCTTTGACCTAACTACACTTAATCAAATCTACTAGAATCCCCCCTCAGCCAGACGTTTCTGGTAGAGGTATCTAAACTTACATTACATTTGTTGTCTCCTACTAGAATTTTACTAGAATAACTCAAGAAACGAAGTAACAAGTAACAAATAGAATTTTACTGCAATAACTAAAAGAAACATAAACAAATAAGTTTTAGTTATTTCCAACAGGAATTGAAAAATTAGACGTTAACACCACAAGTGATGTGTCTTGACAAGTCCTAGCAGGGCTGAAAATTGCTACATGCATGCCATTTAACATGAATTTTCTCCCCAACGAAACCACGCATTGGGAAAGGGGACCAGAGGGATAAAGTCCCTTTGAAATTCTAACGTTATACGGCCATTCCCACTACAATATACCACTTATATGAGCCAGTTCATGCAATGCACGTGCTTCACGTGTCCTTGTCTTCTAACCATGCTGCAGGACAAACGCTGCACCGATTTCAATGACAAAGTATAAGAAACATGCTCATGAGGTGATATTCTGGTGGTTAGAGGTGGTTCTCACAACTCAAAACACTTTTCATGTAAATCAAACTTGGAGTTTGAGGCATATGCAGCTAAATACAAACAAAAATAAGAATTGCATGTGACAATCCTTCTTTTTAGCGAATTTCCTTTGGGAATAAAATTCGCTAATGGATAGGCGTCAGGGCGGAATTCGAACCTTGGACCACGACACAAATCCGTTTCAGAGTTCTCTAATGACGAAAAAATACGTTTCGCAAAACTTTATATATATATATATATATATATATATATATATATATATATATATATTATATATATATATATATATATATATATATATATATATATATATGTATTTCTAGATACTTTCTAGTAAACACTCTATCTTTCGAACGGATTAATATTTTTTAACCAAACTTGGTACAAAAATCAACCTTCGGGAGACACGAAACCTATAGCAAAACAGGTTTTTGTGACGTCTTAACCGGTCAAACCCATATATATATGGGTTTTGGGTTCTCGCATCCAAAGGAAATACGCCCGACATGCGGACCACCGCGCTAGAATTATTAACTACTTCTTTTTACTCTTGAAAGTGTAAGATAGAGAATCCAACTTCCTCGTTTGACTGCCTATCATGTCTATAATAGTCAAGTAGTGTTGTAGTTTCTTTTAAAATCTTCCTTAGTTTCCCCAGTGGCGTACAGAGAGTAGTTAGGGCCCTAAAATTAAATTAAAATTAAATTCACACGATTAAAACGAAAAATTCGAACGTATAGTATACATGTGACATCAATCTTGGGGATCATGAAAAATTAAGCGCCAGACTACGTGTATTGTCTATTCAGTTCATATATTATTGTTCGTACATTTTTAGTTCATAATTAATTAATTACATTAATAATTAAATTATAAATTTTAAATCAGCTCATAACTCCATGCATATAGCTGTAGTTAACTAAACATTCTAGTTAACTTAACCAGATACTCAGTAGCAAATGTCGAGTTCTGGCACAACTATTTTGGTGACTTGATATAACTAAATCACGTCTTGGCCATAGCTATTTAATTGTTTATCTCAACTAAAGAATGGTTGGAGAATTTATAAAGATTTCAACTAAACGCGTTTAGATAAGCCAACTAAAAAAAGTGAATGAAACTAACTAGTTCGTCATTGTAAATAACAATAATATAGTTGATACAGCTGTATTACAGTTATACAGCTCTTAACTAAAATCAATTAGTTGGATCTACTAAAAGCGTGTGGTTCGGATGGCTAGAATTAATTTAACGTAAATGAAATTCTAGTCTTAACCAATGAAAATGGTCTTAACTAATTTTTAGTTAATCGATTTCAGAATTATTTTTCTCAGTGTACGCATATCCGTTTGTATGTAACTATATGCGTGCCAAATCTTAAACTGATCGACCCATTTTTGCGCGTTTAATGAATTTTTGCTGAGTCATTACTGCGGGTTAATGACGTCATACAAATATTTTTCGGATAGCACAACTAGACTTAAAGATTGATTTTTGTACCAAGTTTGAACTCTCTAGCATAAATACACTAAGAGTACATAATACACACTGTGTATTATGTATTATTTATGAATGAGTGTCAAAACTGCCTAACTTAGAGCCATTATATCTCAACACCTGTGTATTACACAGGTGTTGAGATATAATGGCTCTAAGTCAGGCAGTTTTGACACTCATTCATAAAAATTCTAAGGCATTTCCAGCAATCGTAGACACTTGAAATTTTGTATATAGATAAAATGTTAATATGAAAATAAATACAAAAATGTAACATTTTTAGTTCCTTCTACCTAAGTTAAAAGGTACGAAGGTAGTAAAAACGTAGTTAAAAAGTTCTACCTAACCTCAATTTTACGTATAAAGAAAACTTTGATATCTAGCGCTGCCTAGTAGAGCATACCAAAACTAAGAATATCGAGTTTTATTTTGACAGAACATAACCAAATATTTTTACGCAATTTATCTATTGTTTAATTAAAGAAAATGGAACTGTTTAGTGATAAATAAGTGGTGTAGTATGCTGTAACTAATTGATAATTTAATAATATTTCTTGGCGTATTTTTTTAAGGAATAATGTTTAAGTTAACAAAAAGGAACGAAATCCCATCAAAATGGCATGCGTGTAAAAAAAGCCCAGTCTAGCGTAGAAAGTTGTAAGGTCATTTGTAAAAGCCAAGTCGTAGGTTCCCACTAATGCTTGTAAATATTAGAGGTCTTGGGGGTTTCATTTTGTGACTTGGCCATTACGCAGCACTCACAGAAATGCATAATGAGCTTATTAAATTGGCTGAATATATTATTACAGTGTTTGCCTACACTCTGTACAACATGTCTAGTACCACAATACCTTAAGCTGCGTAATAAGCGTAACCTACGCTGCAAATAAGAAAAAGTTAAAATGTGATCCACTTTTTATCAAATGCCCATATTTCATTACCTACAATCCTAAAATCGAAAAACTTTGTGTCTATGAATACGGATAGTTTTCTGACACTTTTTGTAAACGCCGTGCAATCCAAACGCCTCAACGGAATTAAACTTACCACAAAAAATCCTCTGTGACTATTCATGAAGTAAAATAAATAAGTAAACTTAAATGCATATTTGAGCCCCCCTGTAGACTTCATAAATCTGACCAGTCTCCCATTATTTAATAATACTATGAAGCTTGCCTACCATGCCCATTTTCATTCCCGTATGCTCTATGGTACAAATAAATGGGGAGCAGCCCCCGTAGCTAATAACATTTTTATACTGCATAAAAAAGCAATTCGAATTATTAATCACGCTAAATATGATTCCGAATACAAACAATATTTTATTAATAATCAGATTTTAACTTTTTTCTCAGCATATATTTTGTCATTGCTCTTGTTTATTAAAAATAAGTACGATGAGGGGGAGTTCAATAATAATAAAAATCATAGCTATGCTGCTAGATTTACTACCAATATTAACATGCCCCCCTGTAGACTTCATAAATCTGACCAGTCTCCCATTATTAATGGAATAAGATGCTTTAATAAATTACCTGAATCTATAATTGAACTACCTCTCAAAACTTTTAAGAAAACTCTTAAATGTATGCTGCTTCAGAAATCATATTACTCTATAAATCAATTTTTATTAGATGATTTGGTGTTTCCTCCAATTTAATAATTGTGATTGTTTATTTTACGTGAGTTTTATGTACCTAATAATGTTTTTTTTTAATTTACTATTGTACTCGTTTTTTAATTTGTTATTGTATATTTATGTTGTATTTTTGACAATTAAGATACTTTCCTTGGAAAGTAACCTCATGTAATTTAATAAATAAAAAATAAATAAATATTCAGCAGCTTAGTTCAGTAAGTAGTTGTACCAATCAGAACGTTGTGTCATTCCATTTAACAACATGGAAATTAAGTGAAGTAAAAATTATTTCAACATATTGTATCTAGCGTTTCTCAATATGGCTTATACTCAAGAATACCTCTAGATATTCCGAGGGGGGGGGGGAGTACGAAACCCTAACGAGGGTCTGACACTTGATATATTTTTTCTAATACCCCCTTATTTTTTCTTCAAATTAAATTGGAAACATAAAACTAACGTGCATTGACACTCTTCTTACCATACATTCCGGGTAGTTTGAGCGAATTTCTTTTAAGAAAATAAGTTTAAGAGTACGGCCCGTAGTACTTACAACCGAGACCAGAATTTAAAAAAAATGATTGCCAATATCATCATTTTCTGGTATTTTTTATCAACAATGCAGTAATACATCACTCATTTTTTTCAAAACCACTTACAACAAGTATTTTTTAACGAAAAATTTAATGTGTGTCAAACAATAGATTAACAAAACGTCACTAGAATATGATACCAGAATTTCAAAAGAAATATTGGTACCAGATTTCTTAAAATTTAGTGCGGTTTCTAAAACAGATAATATTATTGTATGCTCCTATTGACCAGAAGTGGTTATAAAACTACCATATTCGGGTAATAGTAATGAAAAAATCGGGTACGGGGTACCTCGGAACTTTTCCTCATCCCATCGGTCTCGCTTTGCTGTATATTCGTCTTCAGAATATATAAGATGTTACATTTACACTGCAACACGTCTTTGGACTCGCTTCGCTCGTCCTCAGATAGTAAATACATATGTTTCTTTTCCAGTGGTCACCCATCCAGGCACTGACCACGCTCGATGCTGCTTGACTTTTATGGTCCCCAAAAATCATCAATATACATGTTGTATTAAAACGAAACTTGGTGTACTTATTTAATATTAAAAGTTATATACTCGAACCAAATTTAAATTCAATTGGATTATTTTTCGATTTTTTACATTTTTTTAAAACGCGTATTGATGTCATTTGATAAAAATTGGAATAATACTGATAATAAGATAAAACTTGGTACATATGTTAGACTTAAACATAGCAACACGTGTGCCAAACTTCAATCGGTTTGCATCATTTTTCCGCGTTTTATGATTTTTTGAATGTTTTGCTGAGTCATTATTGCGGGTTAATGACGTCATTAATAAATTATTTTCCAAATAACACAACTGCAGTGGTGAAATGATTTTTCTACAAAGTTTCAACTCTCAAGCATAAATACACTGGGAGCTACGATGATAACGGAACACACACATGCAGACAACTTTGCGAAAACTACTCAGGAGGCCTTGAAAACGACTGAGAGAAGACTTATATGGTGCTAAATAGAAACAAGGAAATTCGCTAACTTCGCGCGTTTTAATTGCAAACTTTAGTAATACTTTTTCTTCAGAAATACAACACTGGTAGAGTCGATAAAAAAACTTACTTTCTTATTTAGCTCTTATTTAAGTTTGAAATTAGTTTTGTCCCTTATTTTACCATTCTAAATAAAACCAGTAATTGGAATCTGATTTATAAGTTTTGTCTTTACAATAACGTAGAAAATCTTTGCACAGTAATGTTTTTAGCATTGTCTAATCAAAACGATTAAAAATTCTTACAATATATCGCAAAGTTTAACACTTGTCGATTATCGATGTGTCGCGATGTATGTGTCGCGATATATAACGAGATTATACAGGTATAAAAAATTCTAGGTAAATGGTTTAGTTTTTATATATCTCGTCATCTGCTATTATTCATAAATCTTACCAAAAACCACTTATGTGGTAAAATACTCCCCGCCAAGTCTTGGGTCCATAAAAAGTAGGGAAACCAACTTTTCTGTCCCGCCAAGTCATGTCCGTATTGGGTGGAGACGGTCATTGGCGTTTCAAAGTGAATTTGCTAGGTGGCAATAGTTAAGGGCCCTATTTACATTGTGAGACAATCATCAGCTTCTTCTTCTAGGCGGCAAGCCAGTTGTGTGAACGAGTTTTATATTTTTCTTTGCTATATTTTGAGATATTAAACAATTCAGATGTTCGTGGAGATTAATCATAACAGATTTTAGCAGTTGTCATAATTGCAGCAGTTTTACTTACCCGCATAGATCCAGGAATATACAAAAGAAATAAATGAATAAATGAAACGATAAGGGTACGATATAATCAGACACTATACCCTATATACCCTTGCAAATACTACCTCTAAAGGTGATTCACTTTTCTGGCACGCCGCCAAGGAGAAGAAGCTGATGATTGCCTCTCAATCGAATTTAAGATTTTATCAGGTAGGACAATACACTAGCATAAGACAAATCTAAAAAGTCCTATCACATCAAAATCCGTTCAGTATTTGAGGCAGTAGGTGCTTCAATGTATAAAACTATCGTTCGCTAGCTTAGTTTTTCGCTCCGCGTTCAGCGTAGGAATGTCGAATTTGAGATTTTATGACGTAGAAATGCACACGAGCATTAGACGAATCCAAAAGTCCTCATATGTCAAAATCCGTTCTGTAGTTCAGGCTGTAGGTGCGTCAACAAACAGTGCAGGAAGAATAAGAATAAGTAGTCGTCAAAAATGTCATTTTCAAACTTCTTTTTCTCCACTACTGCTAGGCTGATTTTTTTTATTTACAAGGCATGCCCTTTAAAGATATTATTTATGTACCTATAGCCGTTTTTTTTTTTTTTTTTTAATAATTCTTTTATTTTTCAAAAATTATCATACAATAAATAATAAAAAAAAAAAAAAAAAAACAATGAAAAACCCCACAAATCTTAAGATTGAGTGTGGGGGAAAAAATTAAAATTTTAAAAAATAAATCAATTAAATTAAAGTTTAAATAAAAGTTAAATAAATAAAATTTTAAAACATTTACAATGTACAATGTACAAACATTTTATTTTGTACGTTTACACGCTACAGACACTCAAAACCCCTACTGGCAGCTCAAGTAGGGTTTTGACTTTTTTACTGACTAAGCGGGGTATTTTTACTTTTCGTCTTGACTTGGCGGGGCAGAACGCTGCTGCGTTCCTAAATCATAGATTTTTGAGTAAAAACGATTATTTCTTGTGGCATGAACAAAAACCATTCGACTAACAGGAGCAAGGTAAATGATTACCGGAATACGGTGATATTAGTGCTAAATATCTTACAATTAAGTTTATTGTCTAAAATAATGTATTTTATGGTAAATTGCAATTTAATTTTTTAAACCAACTTATTAAAAGTAGTAGCATATTTACTGTAGAATGAAGAAAAGAATGGGACCTAAGATACTACCTTGCGGGACTCCCCTGTGTTAACTCTAATAACTATAACAATAATAATTATTGTTGTATTATTAAATAAAATTTCCAAGCAAATGTTCCGGTAATAAATAAAAAGTAAACTAATTCTCTCCACCAAACGAGATGCAGCTACAAATTTTTCATTGACTATGAATAATTAATAAAGCAATAAAAGCTTCAATTTAGGAATAAAACCCTTCATAATTAATTCACATACAAAGGTTCAAGTTAGGAATGAAACAATTCATAATTAATACACATACTACTACTAACAGGTTTAATGTGATTAAAATTTTATTATCTTTTTGCTAAAAATTAATTAATACGCTGAAACATATATAATTTTTTATATTTATTTTAGCTATTACTTTGCGTAATTTTTTTCAGTTGATAAAAAGTCAAAAATCAGTGAGGCAACAAATTGTATTCCTTAATAATTTTGCAACTCGATATGGTTATAGTTGTTTATTTGTAGACTCCGGTGCCTACAGAACAAATTATCAAGACAGTTATGGTTGTCTATTTGCAGAATACGGTGCCTGCAGGTACAGGACATATTATTGAAATATTTGTAGTTGTTTATTTGCAAAATTCGGTGCCTGCAGGTACAGGACATATTATTGAAATGTTTGAAGTTGTTTATTTGCAAAATTCGGTGCCTGCAGGTACAAGACATATTATTGAAATGTTTGAAGTTGTTTATTTGCAAAATTCGGTGCCTGCAGGTACAAGACATATTATTGAAATGTTTGAAGTTGTTTATTTGCAAAATTCGGTGCCTGCAGGTACAGGACATATTATTGAAACGTTTATAGTTGTCTATTTGCAAAATTCGGTGCCTACAGAAGCACCTTAAGAGTGCCGGTTTCTAATTTTTATTTGTCAAGATTTTCAAAAATTACTAAAAATTATCTTTTTTAGTTTTTTTCATTTATACTGTAAGTATATAGGAAAAGTATTGTGTTTGCAAAAAGAAAATCAAAACCGGAATGGCACCTTAATTATCCGTTTCAGGTGTTTTAAGGCCTCTTAAGAGATTTTTAAAATAATATTTTAATTTTATTTGCAAAGAAATAAATAATTATTACATTAGAATGTTATAATAATATTTTATTATAAGAATGTTTTCACTAAGTTGTCTGTGTCTTTTATTATCGTATATCCCAGTATATTTATGGTAGAGAGTTGAAACTTTGTACAAAAATTAATATATAGGTGTAATTGTGCTATCCGGAGATTATTTTTTTCTTGTCATTAACCCACAATAATGACAGCAAAAAAAAAAGAAAAATCATAGAACGCGGAAAAATGTTGCGATTAATTTGAGATTTAGCACACATGTAGCTATGTATAACACTAACATATGTGCCAAATTTCATCTCAAATTAAAAGTTTTATCAAATTACTGGTACATTTTTTAAAAAAATTAGAAAATAATCTAATTGATTTGACCTTCGGCACAAGTTAAAACCTATACGTAATAAACAAGTTCAATAAGTTTCTTTCCAATACGACAAGCATATCCATGATTTTTGTTGGATCATAAAAGTTAATAAGCATCGTGCGTGTTTAGTGTCTGGGTGACCGCTGGGAATGAAGTAGATGTATATTTACTATCTGAGGACGAGTGAAGCAAGTCCTAAGTATGGTGGATGAGCGTAGCGAATACGATGTGATAAGGGAAAGTTCCGGTGTTCTCCGTACCCGATTTTTTATATTTGAAAAATGAAAACCTCTATAACTGATTTTTTACCGATTTTCTATCTTATCCTGAGTTATCTTTATACAATGTTTATTTTTAAGACTTTGGTGATGGGAGGAGGGAAATATTTGTTCCAGACATGAAGACTTGTTTTTCGATTAAATATGATTTGTGATAAATGTGTCTCATAAAATTCTACCCTATAGTCTGAACGTCGATTCCCATTTCTTGACAAAATGTCATGTCCCGTGTCCTTATCTCAACCCTCTATAGGAAGCACGTCAATACATCAAGTATTCCACGGTAGTTTCTTTCTAAAAATAAATTTAGATATTCAGTAGCGAAGGGAAAGCTATCTTGAATCCCCCGGAGACCAATGTATCAACTCGCTAGGTCCGTACAGATTGGATTGGCGTAGAGATTGTTTTTCGCTTCAACCCACTACTTAGCCAGAAGATACTTTTGTGGATTAAATTATTAAATAAACTTAAAAACAGGAAGTATAGTAGAAAGATGTTTCTAATTAAGTATTATCTTCGTGAAATATCTGCGTTTGAGATTAGAGTTTTCCGGTGACGTCCACATCAACAAATGCTTTTAATTGCCATATTAATTATAAGAGTATTATAAGCCAAAGATTGATATTCTTAGAGTGAAATTAGAAACTATGAATTTATAAGATTTATACCTTTATAATACAATGAGGTCATATTAAAGATGCTGACCACTTTCTCATGACTCAATTTCTCATCCTTTTTAGGTTTTAACAACGTAAAAGAAAATTACTCAATCTGTCAATCTGAGTGTCACTTGAGTCGAAAATGATCCTCTTAAGTTTTATGAACATATGGTCTTTGAGCCTTTTTAACTTAGGTGAATATTCATACTCTTTTAAGTTTTTTTTACCACGAAGGAGAAAATTATCATTCTTTCAACCACCTTGACTTGGCAGATAAATGGTTATAAGCCATTACGTCTTTTTACCTTGCAGAATAATAGTTCACATTCTTTAAATTTTTTTGCATTACAGGAGAAAATTGCACATCCTCTCAAACTTTGACCTCGCAAAAGTAAATTTTACATCCTTTAAGCATTGTGACCAACACAGAAATATATTTCTTATCTTTTTCTCCGAGAAGAACATACTTAATATTCTATTAGAGATAATACATTTTCATATATTCATTTCCTCGATATCTATTTCCCCTGAGGCAGAATAGACCTGAAAGTAATCTTTTCTAGTCCCACATTTTATAAATAGTTGTTTGCTTCCACAAATACAATACAAAAAGCATATTTTTACAGTATATTCAATTTTATAAAATCTTTTAAAGGCATTAGGAATTTCCCAAATGGAGAAGCGCTGACCGCTAAGCGGCCCCAGCGTAAACGCCCGCACACGTTGTGGTCGTAACGCAAAGCACCGAGGTCGTAGTGCACCCGAAAGTTGAAGGCATATTTTTTAATGCAGAATCTTCTGTATTCTAGGACTTCATACAATTTTAAACAAATGAATTGCAAACAGAGATGTCAGCAAGCCTCAGAGATCAAACTAGCGACCTTAAACCAGTTGACAAATAGGCTAGTAATATCACTACGGTGCATTCAGTATCGAATACTTTCCGGTCAGCTAGTTTTAAATTTTAATTTTTCGGTTTCAAAAGGTCCGAAAAGGCAAAAATAACCACCGTGAAGCTATGAAGAAAACGAATTTATATCTATTTGCTATGGATTTAATATCTACGGATTAAAACGAAACTTAATAACATAAAAACAAGTTTATAACAAAATCCTAGAAAAAAATTTGAACTCAAATTACAAAATCTAGGGCAACAAAACAACAATTTTATCTTGTTTTCGCTCAGCTTTGGGTTAAAAGATCAACAACAAACTTTTTTTCAAACTCTACCCTTTACAAAAACAAAGAAAATCCTTAAAACTGGACTACTCCAGATAAGTCTTAAAATGGGCATGTCATGATAAAAATAATCCCTTTCAAAATTGCACTTATTTTGGATTTTTTTCTCAGAATAAAGTCTTTCATAAATGGACTTATTTAGTAAAATAAAAAAAAAATCTTTGATAATGGACTTTTTTGAGATGAGAAAAATAAAAATGAGGAAAACTCCACTCTCATTGGTGTCTGAGCTTTATATTTCACTTATCGATTTTTTTTTTGAAGTGTTAAAATGGAGTTATGAAGGGGGGGATGGGTTGACGTCATATTGTATAATCCCTAGGAATGACGGCCCCCTCTAGGCCAACGAGGGCTTAAATCCCCTATCAATATCTGTTAAAGCATCTCTAGAGATGGAACTGGATAAAGTAGGTATTAACATCGCACTCCAGTACCTCTCTGATATTTTCAATAAATGTTTCTATCAAGGATTTTCATTGATTATTTCCGTTTTTTGGCTAAATAACATTTTACTTTATTCCTCAAAACATAACAAAATTGAAAATATTTTTAATAATAGCTTTTATTTATTTTGTAATTTACATAAACAATAAATGTACCCAATAATAGCCCCAAATATTTTTCTTAACATTATTTTAAAAAGCAGAGCCAGATTTCGGTAATAATGTCATCTTATATAGCAATATTGAATATAAATGTTAATACAAATATATGGTATTTTCAATAAAAGTTTCCGTGAAGGATCTTCATAATTATTCCCATTTTTTCCTAAATAACATTTTACTTTATTTTTTTATGTGAAAATTGAAAATTTATTATTATATTTTTAATAATACCCTTTATTTATTTTGTAATTTGTCATAAAATAAATGTACCCAATAATAATCAAAACGACTTTCCAATCGGTTTTTAGCGTTTTTGCTTTGGAAAAAATCGCTAATGGAATAGGCGTCATGGTGGGAGTCAAGCTTAACTGTAACTTATTTTTTCAAGCAAATTTCATTTTTTATATTCTTTGATTTAATTATAAGTTTGATTGGTTTTTTAAAAGGAAAAGTGTATATACTATAGATAACACTGATCGAGTAACTTTTAAATTTGACGATGAGCAACGTGTATTAGAAATAATTTATTGCCTAATAAATCACAAGATAACTTTAATAAAGCATACCGCAATTTTAAAACTCGTTGTTTGTTATTATATTATTTTCTCCCTCCTAAAGGAAATCAATTAAACTAACCACGGGAGAAACTAGTCAGTTCTTTTGAGAAGAAATCAACTCCCTCGGCTTCGCCTCATGACTTAGTTAAACAGTTCCCTTGGCAATCCTAAGGAACCAACTAAATAAATAATTCCTCGGAAACTCTAGGGATTAAAATTATATAGCTCCTCGGCTTCACACTCAGGAACTTACATGACTCTCCAGAGAGCAGTATAGTATAAATATGTATATAAATAGTATACCTACTTTGTACGTAAAGGACTGTACAATTAAAAAACTAATGCTGATAATGGGTTGAAACTTAGCACATTAGTTGGCCTTATAAATAAATACAGGCCCGCAGAATCTCAAATTGATCGAAACATTTTTCCGCTTTTTATGAATTTTCGAAATTTTTGCAGAGTTATTATTGCCGATTTATAATGTCTTAAAACAATTGTTTTCGGATTTTACAACTAGATCTAAAGAATGGATTTCGTTCCAAGTTTCAACTTTCTAGCATAGATACGCTGGGACCCATGAATAATAAACACATACATACAGATAGATAATTTTGTGAAAAACACTCATAAGGTGATAAACACCTGAAGCGGAGAATTCAGGTTTAATCCCGGTTTCGGAGTTGAAAACAGAATACTTTTCCTGTATACCAGCTAATAAATAAGAAAAATTAACTTTTAAATTTACGGTACCAGGTTGTAAACGTAATGTAGCGTGTCGAAATAGCATGTAGACACACCCTAATTAGAATTACCTTGCTAAAAAACCTTAATTTAACATTAAACGATTGGACACATTAATCCAATCTAAATATAACACAAATTAGATTAATATTATGCATTAATTAAAATTTTGTTTATGCTATAATTTATATAGACGAACATTAATTAGTATAGCCAATGTTATTATGAAAAGTTTAATTAAAATATTATTAATAAAAATTTAGTGGATGAATTTAATATGTAATTAGGCATCTGTAGTGAACTTTTAATATTCTCAATAAATGTTTATTTTAAAAAAACTAAAGATAAAGAAGCCAAGTTTTGAATTTAGCAGTTGTTTTGATTGAATTAAAATGCATTTCTATAATTTAAACAATAAATTTTAAGAAAAAATATTCTGTTTAGAGTATAATTAAACAATACTCACCAAAAACCAGAAATATTCTTCATTAAGAATCGATTAGCAGGATAAATAAAAAAATAATCCATGATTTAAAAAACTCCAATCAGGTGAATTATAAAACAGAAAAAACAGTTGCCTCCTTTATATAGTGCAAATAAAAAGCCCATGTTTAATTTCACAGATGACCCTTAGGACGATCTTTATTCAGGATTATAGAAGAGGTAAAAAGGATAGAATAGGTAGAAAGTTGGGGGAAATTTAAATTTTTAATGAGAAGAGAAAATGTGGGACAGCCTTGTTTGCAAAAGTTAAAGGATTATCATATTTATACGTGATTGTTTCCAAAACTCCCCTATTTGCTTTACTGTTTTACTAAAATTTAAAACACACATATTTTTGTGAGTAGTGTCTGAACTTTTGTATACGTGAAAAATTGAAACGTTTAAATGTATACTTACTGTAATTTACATAACAATGCAGATATCATTTACATTTTTCTTTTGAATTAAGTCTGCTATTTATGTGAGGTCAATTTTGTATGCATTATATGTATATCTTTTACTATTAATTTTATTAAGCTACAAAGGTATAAACACTTTCATAATTTTAAGTGTGTGTGTCTAAAAAACTCTCAATTTGGTTTGAATGGTAAAAAATTAAGTTTAAACCTTTACTTGTTTCAGATTTTCAAAAGTTAGAAAGAGAAGCTAGAATTTGTCGGAAGTTACAGCATCCAAATATTGGTGAGTTTCAATAATATTTTAATATTTATACTTTATAGATTGTACGTCATGTTTCACAGGCCTCTTTTATTTATTAAATATAAGTGAACTATATCTTTGGTCCTATTTCAATTATAAAAAAAATCCAAAAATAGAAATGACTTTTTTAATTTAGTTTTGTACATATTAAGCCCTACCCTTAATTCTTGAGTTGCAGAAACGTTTAGTAATGAAACCCTATATGAAACTACTAAAATAGTAGTACTACAAAAACCTCTAAAATTTTGTCGTAGTTTTAAAATGCGACTTTTTTAATACCCTATTTTAAAACAGGGCTTAAAATAATCACAATCAAACGAGAAGAGAAGTGTCGTCTAATATTACATATAAGCTGTATACATTTTAAATATACAAGCTAAAAACTTTGTCATCGTTTTGAGTAAACACGTTTCTGTCAACCAATAAATGTGATGAACAAAAATTAATTTATCATTAACTATTCTTGCATGGCTTACAGATAGATTTTAAAATATATATAATATTTATACGGTCGTGGATTTTTTTTACTTTTAAATTTCTGTAGCCTCTGTATGATATATACTGAAAAAGCTGAGCGAGTAAGTAAAGAATGTGACAAAGTTTTTTTTTTTTAAATAATCTTTAACCAATTATTCGTTTATATATTTAAAAATTGATTGTTTTCTATGTATTTTTTATTTTGCATTAAAAATTAATATCTCGAAGACTTTTACTGAATTTATTAAAATTTAAAATAAAGACAAAAGAAATGTTAATAGCTACTTTCACAAAAAGTTTAAATATCAAACGACCTAACTTTTTCATCAAGCGACAAGAGATTATGAGGAACTAATCTTTAAATCGAGTTATCATATTAATAATGATAACAATTTAATAACATAAAATGGTAAAACGGAATGACGATGCATAACACAACCAAACGAATTCATAACAATGACCTCACTTGTTTTATCTAAATGTTTTTCTAAATTAGAAAAGCGAATGTTAAATCAGATATTAAACTACTTGAATGCATATAAGGTTGTTTGGATGATGGAAGATGAGATGGGAGTGAGGGAATCGTATCTTATAAAATATGTCCATAAATATATATATATATACATATATACATATATATATATATATTATATATATATATATATATATATATATATATTATATATATATATATATAAGATTGGAAGCTATATATAGGCTTCTAATCTTGCGTATGAAGAACGATAAATACTTAGCATATCGCGAGATGTTGGGGAGGTCATGAGCCCTATTGTTTGTAAACAAATTATGACGTCGCACATCTTAAGTTATAACATTATTAAACAAGGTATTACATATTCTGGTAGTCGGGAAGCTAAAACGATTGACCGGTTTCAGCTGAATTGAACCATTCCAAGTGGGCAAACGGTATACATACACACACACTTTTATATATATATATAATATATATATATATATATATATATATATATATATATATATATATATAATATATATATATATATATATATATTATATATATATATATAATGTTTTATATATGTATAAGTCTATCTGGACCTCTGCAATATTTATTAGGTTCAGCAGTGCTAGATAGTGGAAAGGTGGTATAGAGGAATGGCCCCTACCTTTTTTGTTCCGCCTTTGTTAGCCTACTGTGTCGGACCAAAATGGGTCAGGCAGAACTACGGCGATCCAAGCAGGACCACACGGAGGACCTTGAAATAGTCTTTTTTAGTTGTATGGATTCTAAAATTATTAGGACCGGTTTCAGCTCAATCGGACCATTTTAAGTGGTGCAATTGGGAAATAACTTAATTATGTCGTCATCACCAATGAGAAAAAATATTGTTTCTTTTATTATACATTATTTTAACAAAGGTTCAAGCATCTAGGATTTTTATCTGCCATGCCAATTAACAATAAATACTGAAACAAAAATAGCGAGGCGATAAAAAATCGCTAAATACATGGTAAAATGCCATGTAACAAGAAATAATAATAATAAAACAACAAATAATTGCAAAATAACAACAATTTGCCCTCGTAGCGGCTACGGGCCGAAGGTCCGTTTTTTAATGTATGTAAAGATCTAAACTTATATCTGAAAATAGTTTTTTATTGAGGTTTTAGCAGGTCAGACATGGTTAGAGAAAACTAAACCTATAGTTCTAATAATTATAACAGATAAGAAATTATTGTATCAACTATTAATGTTTGAAAAAACTCGGTAATATCAAATGATATTATTAATATGTCTTTGACCTTTCACTGCTATACTAAACGTGAAAAATTAGAATGTCGAAGTTTTCCTTCTCCTTAATAAAAGCTTTAAAAATGAAGTTTGAATTTTCTAAAATATTTATAGAACAAAAAGGAAAGGTCCAACAATAGAGCCGTGAGGTAAACTCTTACTCCCACTCTCTCAGACCAGGTCTAGAAAACCGGAAGTTTTTCGACCTTGGAGAAGCTTTTACTTGACCCATGACCTCTAGAGTTACGTCACCGCTTCATTATTATGCTGTTATAGGGCGTCACGTCAGAGCCTTTAGTATAAATGAAAATAGTTGTCTATTTTTAAACATTTACGAGAAAATTAAACTTAAATTAGACAACAAGATTGTTTCAAGCCTGACAAAATACTTCTTAATGTAATTACTGTTAGAATCGATTACATCATGAACTAAAAATATAGAATATCTTGTCTGTTAACATAACAGACAAACTACGACAGTACATTTATATATTTTTAAGAATGAGAACAATACTAACTATACCGGAACTAAAAATACTGTACTACGGACTGATTGACTCTATACTACAATACGGAATACTTGGCTGGGGAGCTGCGACAAAAACTACTAAACATGCACTACAAATTCAACAAAACTCTATTATACGAATTATACTTAAAAAAAACAGACGACAAACTGCAGACCCTCTTTTTAAAAAACTAGAATTATTACAAATAGAAGAAATATATAAATACAATACAGCACTGAAAGTATTTAAAGGACAACACACACTAGAAAAAATAGAACACGGAAAATCCACCAGATCAGAAACAAATAACTTATATAAAACCCCCTTCTGTAGATCTAGCGCAGCACAAAGAACTTGGCAATATAGAGCAGCACAGATATGGAATGAACTTCCAAAAGAAATAATTTGCATTAAAAATATAAAATCTTTCAAACAAAAATTAAAACAATACATACTTAATGATACAGAGAGCAATTAAATTAAATTAAAATTGACCAACAATATAATAATAAAACCTAAGATTACACACTCACTCACCACACTAAACAAAAACTATACTCGTACACTACACAATATTACACCACTTTTTATTTTAAAACTTATTATACTTATTTTATAAAAAACTTATTTACTTTATAAATAATATTATATTTTTTTTTCTAATTATTTTTTTATCTAATATAATTAATTCTTATTATTGAATTAATTAGATCCTTATCATATTTTTTCTTATCTATTAAATCAACCAATACTCATTTATTCATCAAATATTTTCTTTATTATCTTTATTTAAACTAACCCCCCCCCCCAAAAAAAAAAAAAAAAAAAAAAAAAAAAAAAACGCATGTATCAATAAAAAAAAATTATAAAGCCAATTGGACTCCCTCCTGCAGCACAGATCTCCTGATCTAAGCAGGAGGTATCTTTTGTATATTATTTGTTGAAATGTATACCTACTTATTTATATATTAATAAAGAATTGTTGTTTAATAATAAAATAGACTTAGAAGAATATTTGAGAATAATTGAGAATTCTAATTTAAAATTATGAAGCTATTTGCTGTTAAACATTTAGTTTTTAACTAACGATAAAATCGAAGAGATGTTACTACAAAGATAGTAGGCTGAAGCAATTATCTCTATAAAATAACTTTCTCTTTCAAATTTATTAATATAAAGAAATTATTTACAAATAATGTTAAAATACAAGTAATAATAGTAATTAATAATTGAGTTTCTCCTATAAATGATTACCAGGCCAATGAGAGCGAGGGCGGCAGCCCTCCCTTAGCCAAAAATAAATTTAAAAAAGAATTGATTAAACTTATAGTATATACATATATTTATTTATTATAATTATGAAATATGTTCATAACAACAGAGTCAGAGGGGCCCAATACTCTAAAGTAGGGCTAAGAGAGCTCTAGATATTTATTTTTTTAATAATTAAAAATACATATGTTTTAAGTAAATAAAACTATAGTCTAAATTTTATATCTTTATGGCCCCTATTTATTGGCCATTTAGAGCCAATTACCATACTTGATCAGGGGCCTAAAGCAGCAGTAAATTGCCTTAAAGATTAGATTGCTGATTTTAAGCACCAAAATATTCTCAATTTAGTACCTAATTCTAGGTCCTTAAATTCTTTAAATATGGACCTTTAAGTGTCCCATATGGAAGATTAAGGCCACAAGTGGCCCTTAAAATACTTGATGATAAGGGTCCTAAGTAATACAAAAGGTGCCTAGAGATTGAACGTTAAATAGTTTATTTAAACTTATAAATGTAAATTTATAAATAAATAATAAATTTTTTATTATTTAATAATAAGTTTTTTAAATAATAAATAAATGCAATCTTCATCTTCTTCTTTAAATGTCATAAAATTAATATGAGTGATAAAACACATTGACTTATAATTAGTGTTTTGCTATTTTATTAGAAATTAAAGGATGTGGTTGATGATTTTTTTTTCTTGACCTGACAGTGTTTTGCAGCAATTTCGATAATAACTATTCAAGTATTTACTTAATTGCCCTAGGACATAAAAAAATCTTTTACCTACGACTTGAGCTGTAAATCAGGTTTTCTTATGTAGCGACCCGGCCTCGTAAATGTGTTTTACGTCCATATTTGCGTCCCCAGTGACGTAAAACACATATTTACGTCCCTGGGGACGTAAATCAATCAATTAAACTTAAATTAAATTTCCCTGATCCTAAATTATACACAGGATATTGCCTGTGTAGAACGTCAGCGACCCTTCTT
>JACMZG010000002.1:9596183-9701183 GCA_018340805.1 Microvelia longipes | reverse complement strand
GGGTAACAAAAAATGACCTATAATATAAACCCCGATCTCCAACCGTTTTCCCACAAGGTTAAATTTAATAAAATCACATCATAAAATTGTTAATAGCGTTTAAACTGTTTAAGCTAGAAAGGTGAAATTAGTCTCGTAGGAACACTGAGTAAATTTTCTTAAGGACAAACTATTAAGTAAGTCAAATATTTTGGAACTACTGCCAAAAAATTTGCATGAAAAAATATTTTTTGTAAAAATTGAATTTTATGGAATATTTATGGTAAGGCTTTAAAAGTTTAGCCAAGAACGGAAAAAACTTCTTTATAATTGCCTTTTAAGCAAACCCAAACTTCATAATACATTCTACAGTCAAAATTTTAAGCTATTGTTGCTAGGAGTTGGAAAAACTAATCATTTTTGGCATTTTGGTATAGCCCTATACAATGTTAACCAAATGGTACACAAAATAATTAAACATCTCTAAAACGGGGGGAAAGAGTGGTTTTAGAAAAAAATGTATAGGTATAAAATATGCTTATTTTACCCCCTAAAGTCTATATAGCTTATTATTAGTTCGCTTTCGAAAAAAAAATTGTTAAAATATCACATTGTTTTCACTTTTATACGACAAACATTATCAGTTTTTGCAACTTCTATCAGCAATAGCTTATATTTTTGACAATTGAATGTATAAAAATATTTGCATTTTCTTAAAGGGCAATCATAAGAGAAGTTTTTTCCGTTCTTGGCTAAACTTTTGCTTATCTCTTTCTTCCTCTAATGCCCTACCATAAAAACTCCATAAAATTCAATTTTTGCTAAAAATATTTTTTCATGCAAATTTTTGGGCAGTAGTTCCAAAATATTTGACATAGTCAATAGTTCGTCCTTTAGAAAATTTACTCAGATTCCCAACGAGATTGATTTCACCTTTCTAGCTTGAGCAGTTTAAACGCTATTAACAATTTTATGATGTGAAGTCAAATATTTTTTTTTTTAAATTTTAAAATATTTAATTTGACCTTGTGGGAAAACGGTTGGAGATCGGGGTTCATATAATACAATATTTTTTGTTCTCCTTGAGGAGTACCATCACCTCCTTCTTTGGTGTACACTCTATATGAAACCCAGATATTATATATATATTATATATATATATATATATAATATAATATATATATATATATAATATATATAAATTTGCATGAAAAAATATTTTTTATGGTAGGGCATTAGAGGAAGTAAGAGATGAGCAAAAGTTCAGCCATGAACAGAAAGAATTTTTCTTATCATTGCTCATTAAGAAAACCTAAACATTTTTATGCATTCAACAATCAAATTTTTAATTGTTGCTAGAAGTTGGAAAGACTGATAATTTTTGCGGTTGTAAAAAAGAGAAAATAATGTATTATTTAAACAAAACTTCTTTAAAGTAAACAAATAATGACATTTTTAGACTTTAGGGGCTAAATTAAACATTTTATTCTTATACATGTTTCTCTAAAACCGCTCTTTCTCTCAGTTTTAGAGATTTTTAATTATGTGTGTACCATTTAATTAACATTGTAGAGTTAAGCTAAAGCGCAAAAAATTATCAGTTTTTCCAACTTCTAGCTACAATAGCTTAAAATGTTGATTATTGAATATATAAAAATGTTTGGGTTTTCTTAATGGGCAATGATAAGAGAAGTTTTTTTCCGTTCTTGGCTAAACTTTTGCTCATCTTTTACTTCCTCTAATGCCCTACCATACAATTTCAAATATTTAGAAGTATATTTATTGCGTTCAATTGGTCTTAAAAACGGACCAGTTGTGTTTAAAAAACACCTGGTTGGCACCAGGTGTTGCTACTCTGATATAGATACCAAATAGATAGTCTACTCTGATATAGGTACTAGAGATAATAAAACCTAAACGGATAGGTACCAAACAGGCAAAAGTGGTGTCAAAATAAGGGGTCGGAGGTTGGGAAAGAGTTTCGACTTTGCCGTATCTCTATTGGAGCGTGGACACACTTTTCGTCCAAGGTGAAAAAGTTTACTGGGACTGCCACTTATGAGCGCTACAATCTTATAACGAATATTCCAGATATAGCACATCACTTTGCCTCACCCTACCCTTTGGAACAACGACTAATTAAAATAAAGAGCACTAATTTTACTATAGATTTGTGAAGGGTTAAGCTTGTTCATTCTAACTTATAAACAAAGGATTAATAATGTTGAAAAAGTAAAATTAAAAAAATACAGCCATTCCATTCTGCATGGTGACTTGCAAATTCGAACAGCCAACTCTTTATTTTTACATTCATTAAATCACTCTAATAAATACTGTAGGCAATGTATATTTCCGAGTTTATTGTAAAATTTAAAAATTATAGCAATTATGTTAACTTAGAAAAATATATTACCTTTTTAAGTATCGAAGGTTAAGTAGCTTATTTGTTTTATAAGCTTGATTTATGAATGCGTCAAGTTTTTGTATTTGAAGCCACGTCGTTAACTGGGTGTGACTCGTGAAAATAAATAAGAACTCAACAAAAGCATTATGATTATAAATTAAACTAAATTACATAAAAATCCTCGAAAAATATCGGATTCGCGATGATTCATCCATTTTTACTAACCTATGACTACTTAATCATAAATAAATTCAATTAAATCTAAACCAAGATCTAAATTTAGCTGATTTCATGCTGATCATAGAGAGATTCTAGAGGGGCATAGCCTATCTCATAGAGATATTATTACTAGAGGGGCCCTAACGGTAGAATTTTAAAACATCAAAAAAGTAACATGAACACCTCCGCAGACATAATATTAACCTAAACGGACCAAATAAAAAGAACAAAATTACAGTGACTTATGTAGTAGTTCATATGGCCAGAAAAGTTTTCTATCCCGTCCTCCTCTATTCAAGATCAATGCCTTCCTCTATTACTGAGAGCCCTAAAAAGAGGTTTCAAGCTCCTCGTATAAATACATTGATGCACGTATAAATGCATTTTTTCTAAAGGATGCAAGTAAGGATCTTGATTTAATAAATCTTGAATTTTTTAAAGACCCTTGGTCTTGAGGGTATTGAGATAGGCTATGTTTCATCTATTCATATACCTCTATGCTTGAAATGGCGCGAAAATAGAATCAGCTATTATAAATTTCTGGTCCGAGAGATCAAAGCAAATTTTTTTTTTCTAAAAGTGAATAGTTGTTGTTCTTCCATATGTTTTACAAAAGTTTCATGGTTTATTAGCTTAATTTTAAAGCCTATAGTTTCATTTAATTTTAATTTTTATTCAATTAGTATCTTTTTAAATAAAATAACATTCAACATTCTTGATCGAAGTAGTGAGTAGAGCTTGATTTTTGACTTTTCCGTAGGTATATTTAAAAAAGTTTTTTGTTTGCACTAAAAATCCATTATTGACATTTCACCTGGAATATACGTTTCAGTGTTTTAAGACCACCGGAATGGTTTTCACCAATTTGCCTGTCTTTATCTATTATCATTACTACAGACTTGTAGACTAACTTGTAGGTAGTTACCGTTAAAACTTGGTGCAAATATCAATCTTTACGTTTAGTTGTGCTAATGACGCAGTAAATATTTAGAAAATTCATAAAACATGGAAAAGGACAAGTAAAGCAGTCAGATGTAGTAAGGATGAGCCAGCAAATCCTATGTGATGAGGAAAAGTATTCCTATGCACCCCGTACCCAATTTCAAGAAGTCGAGTTTTCTAAACTATCACGAGTTTATGAGGGGAGTGGATTCACTTGATATTCTATTTCCATGGAATATGTGTTTTGATCAAATATTGCACGGGATCATATATTGCACGGATGACTATCTGATTGCACTGAATCGGGTCTTATTTGATTCAGCATGTCAAACGCTATAAATGGCAACACTGTGAAATTTAAAAAAATGTATATTTTTGGTGATGTTTTTATCAACTTTAGAATGCTCACTGACGTAGATTTGACATCCATGTTTTTAAAAAGTGAGAATACTACGTAGTAAATAAATATGTACCTATTTATTACATAAAGGGATATATTTGTACCAAATGTCAACTCATTTAGATTATTTGCCGATTTTTTACAATTTAAAAAAACGTGTACAAATCTTTGTACACTTAGTTCTAAGCTTAGAAATAATATTATTTATATATAAATATATATATATTATATATATATATATATATATATATATATATATATATATATATAGATTTATAGAAGAAGCACAGGAGCGTATACACAATGTAATTCCACAGATAACACGAAAGCCAGTTGACTGGTGCACTTAAGTAATGCTGCCAACCTGACAACAAAACATTATTTTAAATATGTGTCATAAATATCTATTAATGAAGAAAGATCGTAAAGAACAAATGTAATAATTTAAAACATGTGCTGAGTATTTAATAAAACCGGTCTTAGATGGCAAAAGAGTGGCAGAATACAAGAATCTACATTTAGTTGACGAGGACTACTTTTAATATGATTTTAAGAAACACGTTAAACTACAATTTAAAAAGCTTTAAATATTGTAATGCACGATATTTATATTAGTATTTATGAATAATCAATCATTATTAATAATAGAACATAATAATTCAGCAACAGGAAGTATTGCCAACTTTTTTTTAGAAAATTGTATATTGTTAGGGTGGCTGCATAACTTAAGTGCACCATTGAACTGCCTTTTGTGTTATCAGTAATGCTCCTTCTATATATAGTATTATTCTAAGGTTCTAAGCTATGACATATGACATGTTCTCATTTCATTATGTATGGTCAAAAGAATTAAATATATTTATTTATTTATTATATACAGAGTTACTGGAGGAGAACTATTTGAAGATATTGTAGCCAGAGAATTTTATTCAGAAGCAGATGCCTCTCATTGTATACAACAAATATTAGAAAGTGTTAATCACTGCCATCAAAATGGTGTAGTTCATAGGGATTTAAAGGTATATTTCTTACAATAATAATTTTTCATTAAATGGACAAAACGTAACCAGTGTGGAAGTGCTGGTCTATTTAATCACTAAGGCATTGTAATATTTGCGTGAAATGAGTTTTAATCATGTATTGCGAAATGTAACTTATCAGCTACTGGATTACTATTCTAACTATAAATAAACATAATGCTTTTATGGCAGCATAATCTTTCTGGTTAATGCCAAGAAACCATAATATACTTCACTTACGAAGTATTTATAATATTATATTATACTACTAGGCTGTGAAATGAATCTTTTTTATCAAAGTGACTATATTTACTGGCGAGTGAAGTGAGTCTGTGAAAGGAGCAGAGGTCAAAAAAGTCGTTCAAAGCCATTTAGTCAGGCCCGTAGCCAGCCTAAACTCGTAGGGGGGCAATGCCAAGCCCAGAGAGGGTGATATTCACCATCTATAAGGGACTTCCACTGGAAACTAATTTGCAGAGGGGGCAAATTTCCAGGGGGATATCCCCCTGGGCCCCTATCTGGCTACGGGCCTGCATGTAGTGTATGCTATTTTTCTGAGGTAAAAAGTAGTAAATTATTACTCTTTTTACCTTTAGTGTATTGAAAATTTCAATTATATTAATAAATTACATTTTAAAAATACTTTTATGTACTGCTTTAATGTCTTAAGTGTTTAACTCTGATAGAAGTGCTACCAACTCAGTAGCACTTAAATGAATACAAAAATTAATTTTGATTGTAAAGAAACAAGAAATAAATTAAAGAAAGAAGGTTATACTGTTAAAACAGTGTTGCCATCTAGAAAAATCTTGAATATAGAAGAAATTAGTGTTGAATCTTGAAGACTTCTAGAATGTAGTCTTCTACAAATAGATGAACTGTACAGCTTTAACCAGCTGTACAAAAATATATTTTTTGTACCCCGTTAAAAAAAAACTACTTTTTACAGTTGATACAAATTTCAAATTTTGTACAACTGGGAATAAGTTAACCTAAACACTCTACCTGAGAAAGAATAATTTAAATGTATCATTATCACCATCATCATTTATAGAAAAAGTTAATAATAAAATTTGCGTAAAAAATATATCAAATAAATTGGGTTCTGGGTACCTCAGAAATTTCCCTCTCCACTTTTGACTCGCTTTGTTCATCCTCAGAAAGACACAGTGGCCAAAAGTTTAAGGTAATATTATTCGTTTCTGGCGGTTATAATTTAAAATTTGTTTTTAAGTTTGGGTCGAGACCATCCTCTTAGAATTAGTTAATTGGATTAAATTACCTGATGAGGTCTATTTGATAATGAATTAATCTACACTTATTTTTGAAGATAAAAGTCTCTCTATAATGTTTGTTTAGTTTTAAACAAAAAGTAATTGCTTTTACCTAACAATAGGCCATCATCAATGCTTGATTATCAAATAACAAAAAGTTAAAATTTACAAACATATATTATCTAATTATTCTCTTCTTTTAAGCATATATAACCAATTTAGCTACTGGTTTAAAAGCAATACTAGCTCATCCATTTCAAATTCGAGTTGTTTGTTGGCAAAATCTTTTGCCAACCTCTTACATGCTTTATTCATAAAATATAAAAATAAAATGAAGAAAAGTGCTTAAAATATATTTTGCTTAGTAATAATTTTTAAAAGGAAAATTTGTATAAAAGAAAAATCTCCTCAGGCAATAAACTCAATAACGTTAAATGTTACTTTTATTCTTTTTATATAATTTTCTAGTTTTATGTATTTTTTTTAACCTTAGTATTTTGAAAATTTTATTAAGTTTTGACTCTACAAAGCCAACAAACATTCCTTTTTACTTATTAATATTATTTTTTAAACATGTAATATTCATGTATACAATATGTATTTTGTACCAAATAAGATTTTATTATGAATCATTTTACATTATGTAAACACTGTTACAATATTTTTAACATTGTATAATATTTTATGTCCATTTTATTGTATCATGTAACATACTATGTTTTATTTGGTGTATTGCAGCCAGAAAATTTGTTGCTAGCTAGTAAAGCAAAAGGTGCTGCCGTAAAATTAGCAGATTTTGGTTTAGCTATAGAAGTACAAGGAGAACAGCAAGCATGGTTTGGTGAGTCTGTTTATATTTATAGTATAAGACAGCGTGGGAAAATGAGGAACCAATGAGGTTGGCCTGATATGACATTGTGGGCGTTGTTTAACATCCAGGACTAACATCATTAGCTCCCTCACATTATTTTCCCACACTGTGAACTGATTATGACCATGTGTTATACTATAACAATTAAAAACCAATCTGTTTTAAAAACAATTTATATTATAAACAATCCCTGGGCAAAAGCTTTTCGACAATTTATTTTCAATAAATTTTGAAGAACTGAAGTCTCCATTAATTATTTAATTATTTTTACAATTAGTAACAGTCCAAAAGCTCTAAAGTTATTAAAACAAATAAATTTTAATTACCATTATTGTACATAATTTAATTTTTGATATTATAGGTTTGGTCTTAGTAGGGGTGTAAGTGGGAGAATCCCTGGTTTTTCACTTGACAAGTTTGGCAAAATTTCAAAGCTCCTTTTTCTAGCTCCCTTAAAGCCATATGAAGCTTAACATTGTGTGCCCAAGCTTTTTTCGCGTGCTTTTCATTTATTTAACCAGTGCTTATATTTTTATTGTAAAATCTGTCTAATCGTATGGTTTGCTGCATCTCATAAGATCTATATTTAATTAATGGAGAAGACAGTATTACTTTTAAAAATTAAGAAGTTAATATTTTAAAATGGGCCCTATATTAAAATAAAATTTGGTTTTATAGATATTATTACTAGAGAGGTGCTATGGGTGGAATTTTCAAACATCAAAAAAGTAACCTGAATACCTTAAACTATTAATTAAATCAAATAATCAGTTTAAAATTACATTGACTTTTATAATGGAATGTTTATTAACCTTCACTTGGTCTCATGACCAAGTAAAGGTTGCAGTTAGGTTACACAGAGCCCCCGTGAGCCTTAAATAAATGTTTCATTCTTCTCAATGTATTAAGATAGGCTATGCCCCCTCTAGTAATATATCTTCATAAATTTGGTGTATCCATCTGTCACTTAAAGCGATTACTGGTGTTTAATTGTGTTTTGTTTATGTTAACAGGTTTTGCTGGTACTCCTGGTTACCTCTCTCCAGAAGTTCTAAAAAAAGAACCCTACGGAAAGCCAGTAGATATTTGGGCTTGTGGTAAGTATCAAATCCTGTTGAAGAACTTAAACCCTGAATATTATGACTTTATAGCATATGTATATGAATACTGAGTAAAAAGTTGGAAAATTCATAAAAACACTTGCTTGCATGTAGTTATATATAAGAGCAATGTATGTGCCAAGTTTCATTTAATTATCAGCATTAGTTTGTATCAAATGACTCGTATATGTATTTAAAAAAATTGAAAAATAATCCAATGAAATTAAAATTTAGTGCAAGCAGGTGCAAGTGTTTTTTTAATTATTATTTTATTTAAGTGTGTTTTCCACTTTAGTACTACACACACTTTTGTGTACCCCTTTAAGTAATATTATTATTATAGTAATTGCAAGTGTACCCCTTTAAGTAATAATAAATAAATAAATAAATATACTAATAAATAAGTATACTAAGTTTCATTTCAAAGCAACAAGTATATCTATGTTTTTGTGGATCATAAAAGTCAAGTTGCATCGAGTGAGGTCAGTGACCGGATATGTGACCTTTACGAATGAAACTAATGTATTTACTTAACTAATAATTCCGATGTGTTGAGGAAAAGCTTCGAGGCACCCTACACCAGATTTTTTCATAAACCATGGCAACAATAGCTACCATGTGAATTTCATATCTCTGAGGTTCCAGTTAACATTTTTGTACAACTAGTCCATTAATCCTTTCAAAGTGCTGTACATTTCCCATATGTATGTGGGAAATGGTCATCTCAGTCATCTCTGGTTTTTACTTCTGTGTATCAAGCATTTTGAAATCATATTTTTGACCCTTTGTTCCTTTGATTGGACTTAGATTATTTTAAAGATTTAATTTACATTTTATAATAGTAATTGATTGTTTTAATGTTTACAGGGGTTATATTGTACATATTGCTAGTAGGTTATCCCCCATTTTGGGATGAAGATCAACATAGGTTATATGCACAAATTAAAGCAGGAGCTTATGATGTGAGTTTTCTTTTATTTCTTTTTTCCATTTGAAAAACGTGTAAAATGTTTTTGTGTTTACTCAATCATAATAAACATTTAAAGCACTGACTGTTAAAACCCATAATCAGTGCACTGGTAGAAGGACATGAAAAATGTGGATAATGGAGCTTAATCATAGATCTCAAGTCATTCTTTATTAATAATTTTTTGAGTAAATAAAGAATAATAATAAGGTTTATTGTGTATTCTCCCTGGATATTATAATTTTGGAATAAATTAACTGGTGCTTTCAACTTATAGAAGTAGCAATACTATTCTCTCAAAACATAAATAAGACAATACAGGATACAGCTTGTAGATGTAAGGTTCTAGCAGAAAAACTGATAAGGATCTGGAACAATACATTTGTTTGAAAACTAAACATGGAAGATGATCTTGCTCAGGGAGCACCAAATATCACTGACACCTTTTTTTAAAGATCTACAAGTCCATTAAAAATATTAGATAATACAACTCTTAATTAACAAAAAACCAACAATTAAAACACTGTAATTGAGAATGAAATGAGAGGGAATAAATTAGTTTTTAATATAATTTGAAACATATATAGAACGATTTTTACAGCACAAGAGGATCAGTGTAAAAACATTTTTGGACTGGTCCTCCCCCTGAGTGTTCTCGCTAGTTTGTGTCTTCCCTTCCTATAGATTCTGTTTGTAGTTTAGAATTGAAAATTTTAATCCCTCGATATATATTTGTGTGTGTACAAGCTTTTTGTTTCTAGGTGTTTCTATGTGACACAATAACTTTCAAACTTTTTCTCAGATCGAAATGAAACTTAATGCAAAAATCAATCTTTCTAATGTCCCGAAGCCTATTGTTTATGAAATATGTGTGACGTCATTAACCCACAATAATGACCCCACAAACATTTCAAAAAATTACAAATCTTTAAAAAGTGATTAGCTCTTGCTGCAATTTTTTACACATGTAGTACTATGTATGGTTAACAAAAATATGAAGTTATTACAAATTATTTTGAGATTAGTTCTGGTGTTATTGATTGACATGTATAACATAATGAAAATAAACCACGATGTGTGCATTTGAAGATAAATCACATTTTTTTCATTTGAAAATTCGGTATATATTGTGGCAGTATGCCACTTATACTTATACAACTAGTAATATGATGATCTGGTATAGGACAACAACCATGTCACCACAAAGCTGCCACAGGGAGGCACGGGGACTGCGAAGTGGCTCCTAGCACCGACGGTACATAGCTGCCGAGAAGTCAAAGGCCTCTTGTTTTTGTTAAGATAGACGTTATATTTCCATCACTTATTTTGCCCTTAACACCAGGCATATTGAAAAAATTCTCTTTGGTGCCTTATTATAAATTCTTTAAAAAAACATTTTTAACAACAATTCTTTAATGGTATTTAATGGAAACAATACCATAAGAATTGATGTATATTTTTAATAATTGTGGTTAAAAAAGTATTGTATTGAGAATATCCTCTTCTAGAGCCACAACCTTTGTTATGAGGAAGAGTCTGGATCAGATTTATATAGAAACTGATAGTTCCATGTTTCCAAATGGTTCGCTTTATGCTGTCAGTTTGGAATTAATAAGTTAATTCCAATATAACTTATGGATATTTATTTAATTATTTGACTTTGTTTTATTGCTATTTTGTTTAAAACTGAACTCTATTGGAATATAAGACAACAATAATAATAATAATAATAAGAAGACAACGATTTTAAAGAATGATAGCACCTTTAGTATTTATTGTCTTACATTTTAGATGATGTGTGCGTTGGTAAATTCTTTACAAAATTGATATTATTTACCAAACTTATTAATCGTGATTTTTGGTTTGATTTTAGTATCCGTCACCAGAGTGGGACACAGTTACCCCTGATGCTAAGAATTTAATAGATCAAATGCTCACAGTTAACCCATCAAAAAGGATAACAGCCGCCGAAGCTCTTAAACACCCATGGATCTGTGTAAGTCAATGCCTCTATTTGCCTTTTTATAATTTTAAGCTTTAGTGCTAGAAATGCTACTCTATCCTATACTTTGTTTTTTAATTCTGTTCTTAAAATTCAACATTAAAGATTGGTGAACAATGGATTAATTACAACTTATTGATTAATAATGCTCCCGAAAATTATTTTCGAGGTATTCTTATTTTTCCTGGCATCCCTTACCTAAATGTTACATCTAAAAAAAGTAATATTTTATTATTTTTGTAGTGTGTGGCACATGAGAATTAGCTACATGAAACATTATATTCCTCAACTCTAAAAAGTTCTATTAAATTATAAAATGTTTTTATTGACATTTTGTGCAAGACTGAGTCATAAATAGTTGCGAACTCTCAAAATAGGTTTGAAAATAGGACTTTTAAGCATAAAAATAATTATATTAATTAATTTTTATGGAATTAAAAAAATGAGCATAACAAACTTTGTTTTTTTGCTAATCTTTTAATTAAGTTTAATTCAATTTTATTATTAAAAAATTGAAAAGAAATGTCAATATTTGAAAATGTCACTATAAAGAAAAAATATTTTTAATTACTTTTTTAGGCAACAGATCTGCCTTTGATGTTCTATTTCTCATTAAAATCTACTTTGTCTAAATTAAATTAATTTTTATTTAATATTTGGAGAAAAAAATTAATATAGTTGTTTCATAAATGACATGAAAATGAGGATTAGATTAACATAATTTAAAAAAATAATAATTTATGAAAATTAATAAATAAATTTGAGAGAACAAATAAGTTTAGTCCTGGATGTTAAGCCATTGTGTCATGTTGGACCAACCTTTATTGGTTCCTCAAAAATATTATCCGACACTGTCAACTGATTATAACTGTTTTATTACAATAATTTGCTTCTAAACTTTCTTCTGTGCTTCACGTGGTTGTTACATTTGTGGAGCTTGTTAAGTCATTTGTTCTTATTTAATTTTAAATTTTGGACTATACTTAGCCACTTCATTATCCATTCTTTTCATTATTAGATTTTTTAAATATTAATAAGATTCATCCCATGTATTGTTAGCAATGGACCTGCTACAATCCACGTAGCAGGCTCTGTATCTCTTCTGTCTCTTTACAGGTCCTGTAAATCTTCTGTTAGAAGTGAGAGATTATATTTGTCTGTACTATTTAACCATATTTGATCTCTGTGATGTATTTTTGTTTTGTTTAGCAACGAGAGAGAGTAGCATCAGTAGTACACAGACAGCAGACTGTAGATTGCTTAAAGAAATTCAATGCTAGAAGAAAGCTAAAGGTAACTTATTTATTAACTTCATTTGTTATTTTCATACATTTTATTCACTAATGAGTATGGGAGTCCTGTGAGAGTGTTTAGGATGAGGCTGCAGAAAATAATGGAGCAATGTTAAGAGTCACCCGTGATGTAGTGGTTAAGGTAGGCAGCCAATACATTGAATAGATGGACTTTAAATTTCCGTGTTTATTTAGTCATGGGTTCAATCCCAGCACGGGCCTCTGGGATTTTTATGAGAGGGATAAAAATTCTGCATACCATGTCCTTCAGAAGGGATGTAAAGCTGGTGGTCTTGAGCCTGTGCGTTGTCAGGTACTCGTTAAAGATCCCTAACCCTAAATGAAGCTGGGTATAGGTAAAATTTAGGACCCTCATAGTAGATTCATTATAACACTATAGTTTGTCTGCCTTGTAGTTTAAAGTGTTTTTACTAGACTATATGAGTCAGTGAACATATGTATGATAGCTTGAAAAAGCATGAGAGGCACCATAGAAATTCACAGCTCTTCTGTCTAGATTAGATGAAATATACCTACACTTGAAATTAAAAGGAGTAGAACACTATCTTAGGGACCTGGCAAAAAGGGCCCAACAACGTGGCCTACTTGCCTGGTATTTACTACCACTCCCCCCATATAACTACTAAAAATGGAGCAATGTACTGTGCTAATAACCATCAAAAGAAAACTATGGCTACGTTCACGAGTGCTGACCAATCAGGTCGATCTGACCTAGGGACCATTTTCAGTATGTTGTTCCCGGTTAGTAGGTAGAGTTACTGGGAGTGGGTGTCTCAAAAATGAAGGCAGCTTTGCTAATAAAAGTGACTGAAAGAGGTGGGGGGTAACTTGACTCAGGGTTACTAATATTTTGTAATTTTTAACAATTTTTGTTTGTTTTTGCCTCTATTTTTGCTGACTTGAATGAAACTTTGTTAGTTACTATCAGTTGATTTATCAAATTTAGCAATAATGAGCTAAAATAAAGCCTGGAGTTGTAGACTTATTGCTCAAGTAGGATTAATATACAGCAAAACAAGACATAAACAAGATTTTAAAAGTAATGAAGAATCAAAGGTTAAACAAAGGCAAAATGTTGTTGTTAAAAGGTTATACAGGAAACCATGAGGTTACCTATCGCTGATCTCAAGAAGAGATCAAAAAGAGTTCACTAACTTCACTCTAGTCACTTAGGTGGTAGGGGTAAAATAGCTACCATGACACTGGTCAACTCTGATAGATCAGTTTGCACACACGAACACACCCTATATGTTTTATATTATTCAGATCATATTAATTTCTTTACACCAACCCCCTAATGTCATTTGAGAATTGATCTCAATGAGTCATAAAATATTTTCATTCATATGCATGAATACTCTAAGTTTAAAGTGTATTCAAGATCCATCAATCCATCAATTAAATTCTGAGCAGTAAGCATTTACAACTTATTACTTTTCCTCATTTATACCGTAGGTATATAGGAAAAGTATTGTGTTTGCAAAAAAAAATCTGAAACCGGGATAAAACTGGAATTATCCATTTCAGGCGTTTTTAAGGCCTCCTGAGTGGTTTTTGCAAAGTTGTGTGAGTGTGTGTCTGTTATCATTGTAGCGCCCAGTGTATTTATGCTAGAGAGTTGAAATTTTGTAAAAACACTACTGTAGTTGTAATTATGCTTTTCCGAAAATAAGTTATTTTTGACAACATTAACCCTCAATAATGACACAGCGAAAATTTCGAAAAATCATAAAACGTGGAAAATTGTTGCGATCAGATTGAGATTTAAAACGCATGTGACTATGTATAAGACTAACATAGGTGCCAAGTTTCATCTCATTATTAGTATTAGTTCAATTTTTATTGAATGACTTGTGTACATTTTGTAAAAAATTGGAAAATGATCCAATTGAGTTGAAATTGGGTACAAGTGTATACCGTTACCTAATACATAAGTACACAAAGTTTCGTTTCAATATGACAAGTATATCTATGATTTTTGTTGGATCATAGAAATTATGGAGCACTGAGCGTGGTTAGTGCTGTATGGGTGATCGCTGGGAAGGATACAAATGCATTTACTATCTGAAGACGAGTGAAGCGAGTCCAAAGGCATTTTGCAGTATAACTTTGGCGAATTTTATTTCTGTGGACGTGTGAAGCGAGTCCAAAGGCATGTTGCAGTATAACTTTGTCGAATTTTATTTCTGTGGACGTGTGAAGCGAGTCCAAAGGCATGTTGCAGTATAACTTTGGCGAATTTTATTTCTGTGGACGAGTGAAGCGAGTCCAAAGGCATGTTGCAGTATAACTTTGGCGAATTTTATTTCTGTGGACGAGTGAAGCGAGTCCAAAGGCATGTTGCAGTATAACTTTGGCGGATTTTATTTCTGTGGACGAGTGAAGCGAGTCCAAAGGCATGTTGCAGTATAACTTTGGCGAATTTTATTTCTGTGGACGAGTAAAGCGAGTCCAAAGGCATGTTGCCATATAACTTTGGCGAATTTTATTTCTGTGAATGAGTGAAGCGAGTCCAATGCAGGGAGGATGAGCATAGTGAAACCTATGTAATGAGGAAAAGTTCCGAGATACCCCGTACCCGTATTTTTTTCACTCTGATACCCTATTGTTATTTGAGATCCAATTTTGATTAGACCTTAAATATATTCATTATAACCTATGAGTCATCTGTGTGTAGAGTTTAGTCAAGATCTATAGATTAGATTCCACTTTGTAAGAATTCAATTTTCAATTTTGCACTGAACCCATATTATTTTCGAACAGATCCAGATGAGAATTTAAAGACCGCCATTCAGACCTAAGAGTAGTCTGCAGCAAAAATTTTCGTCAAGATCTCTCAAGTATATTCTGAGCTGCAAGCACTCAGAAATATAATTTTTACACTTATGCTCTTCTGTTATTTTAGCCCGGGTTAAGATCTGAGAAGTATAAAGTTTGATCCAGATCCTTTAAGTAGTTTTCGAGCTATAAGAAACCAAAATTTTAAACATTTTTTATATATGTATAGACTGCTCCTTGTTTATATATGTATGATTGCTACTTAAGTCAACATATTAATGATATTAATTTATTATTAAAAATATTATTATTTATATTTAATTTATTATTAATAATAATTATTTATTTTAACATTATTATCAAAAAAATTTACCATTATCACTACTTATTAAATAATATAACAGGAATAATTGAGGCTTATTTTTCGAATTGTGGCAAATATAACTCTTTTATTTTGTATTTATTGTAATCAAACTAATTCGGAGACCAATTTGACAAATAATTGATATCTATATTTATTTAATTTCCAGGGTGCCATATTAACTACTATGCTAGCTACTAGGAATTTCTCCAGTAAGTATGAACCTCATGGTAAGTACTTCTACAGGCTCTCAAAATTCCCTACAAAATATTTTATCAATATATCAACTATTTTTGGAACAAATTGTTTAACTCATAGTAAACAAAAATTCCAGATTGGTTTACGTGTAATAAATTTAATATATCACATTTAATTTGACTGCAAAAATAGTGGGAAAAATGGTGGAGTATGACGGTCAAAATTTGTATCTAAATATCTGTATGTATTAAGAAAGATACCAGAATTCTAAGGCTTTTATCTACATTTATTTCTGTCTAACCTATTTATTACTTTATTTGCTTATTTATAATATTTAGATTACAAATTAAAGTTTAATAATCTTTAATCATAATAGAAGTTTTATAACCTTAGACAATTTAAAGTTTTTAAGGAACTAAAGCTATTCCTTTTTGTATTTTTTTAAACAAATCCTTTATTTACAAGGATACAATTAAGAAAAAATGGCACAAATCAAACAAGGAAAAGCCTGAGTGTGGGGGCGTTACAAACTTAAATAATGAAAAAATTAAACGTTTAAAAACAAGAAAACAAAAAAGAAATTAAATTTTTTCAAGAAAGGAATTAAATTTAAAAAAACTTGTCCACCTTTAACTTTGATACCTAGTAAATAAATGCATCTTTTCCCATGGTATGTTTTGTGTTTTACCAACATAACCAGTGAATGTCCATTTCCCATCTTAACAAAATTTTTATTTTTTGTTTATTTTTATGTAAGCCCTATTTGTGTCTCTTTAGGCTTAAATAATGGTGTTAAAAAAAAGCTGTTTTTAAAATTGCTCAGTCATCTTTACTTTAGTCTCAAAATGTAAAATCATGGCCTTGAATTTTAAACTTAACGTTGTTACAAAAATAATTTCACTGTTAGTCCAACTTGCACTAGGATAACGTAGTCTGAAGTGTGCATTAATGTTTAGTAAATAAACCCTATGAGAGACTGTTTTGAGCCCTGTTCCCAAATAATAAAGTATTTGCTAGTGTTTGCATTTTCAATATAGTTAAATATGTTTAAACATATTTTAAGTCATTACTACCTCAGTCAGTCAGTACAATAAGTTATTCCAATGGGGACAAGACGAGTGGAGGAGTCCTGCCCCCTTGTTTGCTATAACTTCTAAATTATAATTTTTCTTTCTAATATTTTACAGTGTTATTTTAACTTACATACTTATTTATAAAGCACACTTGTATTATATAAAATTAATTTATTAATATAATATATTGTTCACTTATGCTTTCGCCCCAATTTGAAACTATTATAATCCTATAAGTATTGTGGATATTTTTGGATAAATTGCCTTCATTGTCACTTATGGTCTTTCTTTATACCGCATATATTTTACTTTATCATTTTACCCTCTCTTCAGCTACCTCAGCACTATAACAAATGATACATTTTTGTTTACCATTCCAGTTAACTTTTTGTTTTCAAAAAAGATAAGTAAATACTAAAAAAATTAATAAATCAGTTATATAAAATAAAGTCAAAATTTACTTTTAATAATCTGTACTGTAAGTGGTCATTTTAAATGTACCCCAATCCTTTTTTTTAATTCTGGTGTAGATTCTTTTTTCTTTTTCGCATTCATACGGTTTAATGTTTATCTTATTTAACATTTTTATTGTTATTATTGGTTATGGTAATAAACCCCCCACCTATCTATGTGTACCTGATTGAATCTTATTTTATTTATAATGTAAGTTATCTCAAAAATTATTTTCTTAATAAAAGATAAGGTATAAATAACCTGACTAGTAAAATTACTGAACGAGATAAAATAAAAATGACATAACAAAATAAAACAAAACATAAAAGAAGTGAATCTATATTATACTAAGCCTCTGCCTTCTGCTTACAATAAAACAGGTTCTAAAATCTTATGAACATGATTTACCTTAAACCAGAACCTAAATTAATTCAAACCCTGAACAACCCTAAGAAAATATAAAATGTTATCAGTGGAAGAACCATTAATATATAAACATATTTGAAGTTATAGAATTGATTTAACCCACTTTTATTAAAATTCCTAGTACACAGGATGATAAAATATAATCGTTACATTGTGGGATTAATCTTAAGCTAAAAAGCAATATAAAAACTGCTCTTAAGGATATGCTCTATATATATACATACATACATATATATATTATATATATATAATATAATATATATATATATATATATATATATATATATATATATATATATATATATGTATGTATGTATATGTATGTATATATGTATAGGGTATATTAATTTGTTTTAAAATTTTTGAGATAATTTACTATGATTGTAGAATTGTAATTTGGTGGTCCCCTTCCTTTAAATTTTGGTCTTCTTGTGGATTATGGAAACAAAATAAAATTCTAGGTGTGCACGAATACATTCTTTTTATTTAGAATACCCGAAAGAATAAAAAAACCATGCATGAACACATACAATTTTAGGGCTGTTTCTAATATCTAGGTGTTTTTATACATATATTTAAGTGTTATATATTTTAAGTGTAAGATAAGAAAAAATAGAATGATAAAAAACTATCAAGTGATATTTACTGTGGAGATTTTATTTTTCATAAATAATATAGGAACAGAGTATACAAGAAATACCTTGCATGGCACTTACCCTTTAAAGTTTAAAAAAATGTAGCAATTTTACAAAATTGTGGTTAAGTATTGAATTTATAATAATTCCAGTAATATGAATACTTAGTTTGATTTGATATGGAAGGCTCCCAGTCTTCCGCAAATACTGCATTTATGGGGATATTTTGATCATATTCATTCCACATTGGTTGAATGTGGTATGTCAAAGTAGTCCTACTTTGGTAAGTGTTGAATTTCAACTTCCTTAGCTGAAGGGTAACATTCTCTGAGGGCGTTTTCCTGTTTTTTTGATCTTATGGATTCAAAATAGAGTTGAAATAAGAACTAGATTAAAATCGTTGTTCTTTATTACTGTCTTTACTTGAAGTTCTGCAAATTTAAAATGTGTCTTAAAAGATTCCTAAATTTTGAAAAATTAAAATGACAAAAGGCTATTTTTGATTTTTTACTTTTCCTTACCTACTTCTGTTGGTATATAAGGAAACTATTGTGTTCATCTTAAAAATCTAAAACCAAGATTTCTTTATAATCGTCCGTTTCAGGCACTTTAATATCTTCCGTCTGTGTACTTGTCTGTGTAAATGTTTATCGTATAACTCGTTTGTGATTGATAGTTAAAACTCAGCTCACAAATGAGACAAATGTCTAGTTGTGCTCACTGGATAATAAAAAAAATTAGACCACATTTACCTGTATTGCTTTGTAATCAATATTGTTAAAAATTGATGAACAATTGAAAACTTAACCAATCAATTTAACACTTAATGCAAATGTACCTCTAAGTGACGAATTGTGTGCACTAATATCATTAGATTATCAGGCACCATTTTTAAACTATTAATTTTAGAATTTGCAAACACTGACAGCCTAGAACATCCAACTGTTCAAGATATAGTTTTGGTGACATGCAGCCAAATTATAGCTATAGCTATAAAAAACATAATGATCCAGTAGGAAAAAATTGATGTCAACATGGACATCAATTATTTATTATTTATCTATGGATTAAAAGTTATTGGCAAACATGTTACGTTGCTTTAGCAATGTTGATTGTGAAAAAATGTATGCTGACTTAAAACAATCTGGGCTGCCACCTCCTATTTGTTGTTGCTTTTGGCTGTCAAATTTAAGCAACCAATCATTTTGTTTTAATGAAAAAATATATTTTAAAATGACAACTGTTGAGTCATCTAATGTAGCCTTTATGCATGCTCCATTCCTAGGCCACTCCGACCTTATTAAAACCAAAAATATTTCCATTTTAGATTATACCCCCACTTTATGATCTTTAACTTGCAGTATGAAATTGATTTTGTGGAGTAATTTAAGAAACCCCAAACCATTTCCTGGGTTGATTTGATTATTTAAATAGTAATTGGTAAAGGTATAGGATTAAAAAGTATATATACAAAAAATACATCTTATTTGTAGAAAACTGCATCTTATTTGTTTTAAATCTCACATTAAATCCTAAGAAATTTGATACTAATATGACCATGCTATGGTGATTTTTACACTTGGCTATTGTTATGTATACATAATTGATTTTTCGATAGGAGCACCCGAAATAAATATTGAAGCTTTGTAATAATTGGTTTTTGTTCAAAACAATAACACAAAATAGCTTGGTGATAAATACCGGAATATTGTGATGTTGGTAACACATTTTTTTTGGGATTTTATGTTATTTCAAAATAATATGAATTGTAATTTAAATCTTAGTATGGTAATTTTCAAAATTACCATACTTAGGTTGTAATTACCAAAAAAAAGAACAAAAAATAATGGTAAGTTTTATCTTGCATGACTTGACTTAGTGAAAGTCAAGAACCATGTTTTCCCCATATTTTTTAAAATTTAATGATCGTACCCCTAAATTTTTCACCTGGTGTTGAGGTCTGATAGTTTGAAAAGTTGCTCTGAGTATATAACTAAAACTTTGTATCTCCAGAGGGTATATAATGTAAAGTTTATTGACTAGTTTTTAGGGAGTAAAGAAGCAATTTTTAAAGAAACGTTTTTATTATTGGGGTCAGAGCCCTCAAATGTTATAAGAGGGGAAAAGCATCCCCTAAATTTTGGCAAAACTCTAAGATGTAAAAGAGAGGCCTGACCAATAAATGTGTATTGGCTCAAATAGGTTCCAGGCTAAAAAAAAGTTGTGTGGAGCAATAAATAACATTTTTATTTTTTTTTTGAGGGAGGTTTTTTATGTTATGAGGTTTTTTCTTTTTTTTTTACTGAATCAAAATCGTATCTTCCAAAAATATGGCTGTACTAAGGAGACATTCAAAAGTGTAATTATTTTATGTGCTATTGCATTGTTTTGATTTAATTTTATATGATGTTATAACTTAATGACCCAATAAGTTATTAATAAAAAAACACAGGCTATTAAATTTATTTTAGGCTAAGAGAATTAAAATAGACAGCTGGACATAGAACCAATAGCTAACCTCGTGGGCAAGTTTTCGAGTACCCGTCACAAATCATTTTTTAAATGTCCTATTATGAGATTTTTCATATAAACAATGGAAAATAATAATTATAGTTTTTTTCTTTTAAAATAAATATTGGAACATAACATTTAACTAAAACTCATACAATTTTTCCGTAAATGATGAACAAATTTAAATTAATTAACTTTTTGTTAATTCCCTAAAAACCTCAAAACATAAAAAAAGAATCACGTCATCGTATACAGATAAAATCTTGTAAGCAACTCAGAAGTAAAATTAAATTTTTTCCTCCTAATTATTACCTCCTTGGTTTATTAAATTAACTCCCTCAACTTTGCCTCAGAAGTTGAATGGATTTAACTTTCAACAAACCCTGAAAAGTCAACTTATTGATTGTTTAGAGAAATAATAGCATTATTTACTTTTTAGTGCTATTTAAAACTAGTATATCTTATCCAGTGATCAAGCCTAATTTTAATCGCTGTCACCGTCTGAACTGTAAGTTAAGAGGTCAAGATTTTTACCCCTTGAACTCTTGACTTGTTAGAGCAATGTTTGATCAGCTGTCTGTGAGGGGGGGGGGGGGGCAAATCTCTGCTAAGATAATTTATTTTTTTATGTACCTACAATGTGTTGCTCTAAGATATGGAGTTTATGATTAAGTCCGTATCTGTAAGGTAGTTACTTGAGTTTGATCTAGTGGTCCTCTTTCCCTGTTATGGACTCATTTCTCAAAAACATTTACTAGTCGTCCCACTTGATTAACCTGATGGTTTTTAGCTTTGTTAGAGACAATTAATCAGGAAATAAACCATATCTGCAAATTATTATTTTTCCTCATTTATACTGCTGTATATAAAAAAATTCTTTCACTTTTTTTTTAGGTTTTCAGTTTCTGCTTTATAACTTGAGCAGTTACTCAATTATCTAGCACTACTCTTGACTCATTTTTTTCTGTATTTTTCAAAGGAAATGAACATATTTATCCTGTTGGTTTTACAAAACTATTCCTCTAAAATTAGCAGTGCACACTTTTATTCGCTCTAGTTTTTAAGGTTAGTTAGTGTTCATCTTTAAAGGTTTTAGTACATTTCCTTACTTTAAAAAAAATGAACCATCCTATACGTTTTTTAAAAATTGTAAAAAATAATTTAATTGAGTTAAAATTAAGTACAAGTGTATTTCTTTGTGTAGCAATTATGTATACTCAGTTTTGTTTCAATGCCCCAAGTATATCTTTGGGTTTTGTTGGATCATAAAAGTTAAGCTGCATTGAGTGAGTTCAGTTCCTTAATGGGTGATCGCTGGAAATAAAAACAATGTGTTTAGTATCTAAGGATGGCCGAAGTGAGTCTGAACTAGTGAGGATGAGCGTAGCAAATCTGATGTGATAATAAATGTTCTGAGGTACCCTGTACCTTTTTTTTTAAATACTTTAATCTCGAGGCATAGCTACCTTCCCCAGAGTCAAAGAGGAGTTTTTAATGCTAAATCTGCCTCACTTTATCTCTATAGTAGGTATATGCATTTATTCTGACTGTACAGAAATTATTTGCGAAACAGACACACAGACCTAGACAGCACACTGAGAACCACTCAGAACATCATAAAGTGCCTGAAACAGATGATTATAATATAATATTGGTTATCGAATTTGTAGTTGGAACACAATTCTTTTCCTATACACCTGCAGCTGTAGGTGGGAGAATTTTATTTCATAAGTCAGAATAAAAAAATGTTATATAGGAAATAAAAAGGGTTTTAAAATGTTTAGATTTCAGGGCCACTGACCAGGTATATTGTGAAAGATGGGGTGTAACACATTTTTGGAGTAATAAATCTAGATTTAATTATTTTTAATTTGTGAATAAAACTGATTTATTAAATTTGCACATGAATAAGGTGGTTGTGTCCGTACCCAACAAAGTTTAATTAATTTTTTTTATTACTAGTTTATGATCTGAATTTTTTGCCTCTTTATTTTTGAATTTTAGTAGATTTAAGGCAGTTCATTAGATCCATTTGAGCTCAAAGCGTTAAATTGAACTCATTGCTTAGCAAATTAGATAAATGTGGTGATATGAATAAAAGTAAAAATAAATTAAGTGTATCGGATACCTGGATATAGATATATTACAACCAACATACAGGCATTTATTTTCGATAGGTATTTTTTTGATTTATTTATTATTTTTTTAATTTTGTTAAATTTCAGTGCAATGTGTTTACAATTGTTGGTAATAGTTAATCAGTTATGGTTAGTTACTAAATTGCAATTGGTCGGATTTAGATATTGTTGTTTAGGTGTATTGACCGAGTAGTTCCTCTCTGAATTTATTTCTTTGCCAAAAACTTTTTTCCCTGTGGATTATTTCCAAGACACTTAGACCTCTAATGTGATCCTTTGTGCCTAAAAACTCTGGTCCCCCATCAACTCGAAAAAATCTTTTGCCTTTTGTCAAGTATACTTATTGACAAAAGAATATTAAATTACTTAAAAATGCATTGTCAAAATCCACATTTTTCCATTATTTATTATTTATCTAATTGGAACCAATTAATATTACTACCAAATTTTTTCCTGAGCCAAAAAAATAAAAAATATTGACTAAATTTAAAAACAACCTGACACTGGATTGAATTTTAATAAATTATTTCAATTTAAAAAATATTATCAGTTCTATTTTGAATTTAAAGTCCAAAATTAGGTGTTTAATTTTAATTTTTTTAAATTTCTTCAATATTTTTTGTGATTAGTTTAGTTGAATTTTGAATAATTATTATGTAATTTTGAAATACTTGGTTAAATTTACTAATAACAGTTTTATTGTTGTGTAAAATTTTCATCTGTTTAAAGTGCAAGGGCACGAACCACCTTTAAAATAATAATAAATATAAACATTTTGAGGGTCTGTATAAGTACTTTGTATTACTTGTAAGTTTTTATTAAAATGTGAATTACTTTGAAATTAGCTAAATAAAAAAAACTATCAAAATAATAAAATTATATATAAATATGTTTTTATTATAATTAGTATAATAAATAATTAAAAAAATATGATAAATCCTTAAAAAAGCAAAAACAAATAAAAATTTGGAATTTTGTTTGCACGTCAAAATCAAGTGTTAAAACTTTTTGTGCATTTGGTTCCCCGCATTTATGCCCCTAATTTATTTTTTTGTATGTCCCTAAATTTATTTTTGTTTGCCCAGAACATAAGTTTGACTGTTTTTTTATATAATTTAGCCCTTGAATTTTTTGATTGTTTCTTTATTTACATTTGTTTTCCATTTTTATATCCCATATTTAATTTATTCAACTTACTTTATTTTTTACCCTTCATTTATTTCACTTGGCTTACATTATTTTACTATCCTTAACTTATATTTGTTTGTACTATTTTATTTTTAATCCTTGTTTCATTTTATTGTTTTTCTTCATCTCTGATTTATTTTATTTGTCCCATTTTATAAAATTTTTCTTTTTATCATCAAATTACTTCATTAATCCATTTGTATATCATCCAAATTAGTTTACGTTCTTCCCCTATTATTTTATGTAGCCATATTTATTTTGTTTAATTTATTGGATACTCCCATCTTATCTTTTTGTTTATTTATTTTTAACTTCGTTTTTTTATCCCTTACTTAGCTCTTAGCTAATTTATTTTAGTTGATTTTCTCTCCAAAAATTTATATTTTCAAATTTTTACTTGACATTGTTCTGAAACCCCAAAAAAAATTTCTTGTATGAATTTTTACCTTTAGCATTTTTTAAAAAAATGAATTTTTGAATTAGAGTTATATTATTTTTATTATCTATGTGTATATAAATATGTAATTTGTATAAATTTTGTTATGATACCTTATAGGAATATTCTAACTTTCCCCTCTTTATCTGTTTATATTGTTTGTGTTTTAATCTATTTTTTGATATTTTTATGCATAATAAATATTTGTTTGACTAACTATTTATTTATTAAATTTATTCAACATTTATTTATATTTTTTTTTACTTAACTTTCGATTTAATTTTCTTACATTAAAACTTTTTAACTTATCTTCTTTTTATATTTAACGGATCAACTCTTTACCATGTATTAATTATTATAAATTTATAATAAAATTATGTTTTATCAATTTAACTGCTTAAAAATAATCTTTTTAGGCCCTAAAACAAATTTTAAAAACTTGTTTAATAATATTTTAAAAAGCATTTATAAAAATTTGCTAATAACTTTAGCTTTGTCCTCAATCATACTAGGGATTGTTTTTCATTTATGTTTTTTATGTCCATGGTCAAATTAATAAAGGAAATATTTCGCCTTAATAAACAGCTTTACAAAATGAATATAAATTAAAAAAGATATATTAAATTAAAGTAATGCCTAAATGTTAGCAATTGCCGTGTTAAATTAACCCACTATGATTTAATATTACTTGGATCATCTAATTGTGCAACTTGTTAGTCTAAGATGTTGATCTAAGTCATGTGTCGTTTTGAGTATAACTTTAAAAAGAGAGTTATATGCTATTGTATATGTATACTGTATACCTGGAGTTAAAGGATACTAGTTGATTGCCAATGGTGGTACAAACATTATTGCTTTACCTTCAGTTTGTAAAAATAATAAAAATAACAATAAAAACAAAATAAACTGGAAAAAACTGTTTATTATCATAGATTAATGAATAAAAAAATATTCATAATTTTGGACGATTCGACAATCATAATGTATGAAAGTATCTTTTAGCAATTTTTTAATTAGCCGTGAAACTCTAAAAAAGGAGCATTAATGCTTATTCATTGACATATAGCTATTAATATTAAGATTTTATCAATATGTGTTGATAAAATGATGATTCAAATTTGATATGAAATTCAAATGTCCTCCTATTTACTTCCTTGTCTATGATGTTAACCTTTGATACTAGTTGACCTTAAAATACAAACTATAACTTCTATGGTGTAAAAGTAATGTCTTGTTGCCTTTCTTCCTCCATTACTCTTTAGGGAGGACTCTCTTTAGGGATTACTCTTCAAAAAATCCATCTGAAGTAGTTGTGACTTGCCCTACTCCTGGCTCAAATTATGTTCTATAATTTTCCCCACTTTTCTACTGAAAAAGTATAAGGCTTACTACTAAACGGATCTGAACTTAAACGACTGTTAAGTGACCAAGGTTATTTAATTATTATTTTTTCCTTAAATATTTTCAATTTTCTATATTCTATTTTTATACTCAAATTCTTTGTATTTCTATCTCTTCCTTTTTTGTTACTTTCCTTCTTTTCTTTCTCAAATATTAAATAAAATGATAAAATAACGCCAGAAAATGGTGGTAAGGGACGCAGTGATCAGGTAGTAACTACAGCCAAGTGATTTCTGCATGTTCTTCTTTCATCACTTCAAACCATTCTTTTCTTTTTTCTTTTCTTGATAAGTATGATAATAATTTTTTTTTGGAAAAAACCTTAATTAAATTAAAAGAAGCACTCCGTATTATTATACATTTTTCAATTATTACTTGATAACACAACTTATTAATATTTAAAAAGCTTTTTTGCATTTGCTAATACTATAAAAAAATTTAAATCTGTTAATAATATTGATAATTTTGTCATTTGATCTCTTACTTATTTGATTATTTAATTAATAAACAAGCTAATGTGTTTCATCCAATTATTTGTAACTATAAAGAATTGTTTAAAAATTGTCTCTAAGGTGAAGCATTGATCAGCATAAACATCTAAAATAATTCAATTGATGAGAAAATTCTTATTCATCAAGTGGTCACACTAGTTATTTTTTAATAAAAAATATTCACATATCATTCATCTTATAATATTTATTTATTCTTACTAATGTAGATATTATTAACATATTGGCAAATGTATTGGCCTTTATTTTTTTTATATAAAATTAAATAAAATCCTTGTCTCTCATTAGTCTAGATTATTGTAGTAAGCTTGCAATATAATTTCCATTCAGTTGTTTAATTTTTTCTCATTCCAAAAGTTTTTTTTAATGATTATTTGATAATTATTATATTTTTGTATTTTGATAAACAGTACAACTTGTAAAATAAAATAAAAATAGTGCTTCACGTTAACTTTTTTTTAAATATTGGAAAATCATTCATATTATCACTCTATTATCTTCATTTATCACTCTGTCTTTTTTTGTTTCCAAAGTAACATTAGTTCAATTTAGTACAATTAATTTTATTTTTTATTAGTCATACCTTTCTCTTGCTTTCTTTTTATGTTTTCCATTCTTAAATCATTTTCTAACTCTTTAATTTTTTTTATTTTTCAATCTTTAAACAAAACTTTTTCTATAAATGTTTCTAATTGTTTCTTCACTTTATTACCTTAAATCTCTCTCTTTTTAAAATTATTTTCTAAACCAAATATATTTGTTTTTGTTTTTTCCTCCCGACAGTCGGAAAGGAAAAGGGTGAATATCGTCTCTCATCAAATAATTCAAATTTTTTTATCATCTCAAAATTTTTTTGCCATATTTGCTCTTTTACCTGATCAAAGGAAACCTGAAAAGCTGTCTTTGTTCTTTATTTTTTAATTAATATTTTAGTAATTATTTATATATTATGCCTTTATTTTGTTTACTCAGTTGCTTGCATGCATTACTAACATGTTCATCTATTTGCTTCTTAATACATAGTTAACAATTAAATGTATTTTTGGTTTAAGTTGTTTTTGAAATTCTGCATTATGTGTTTTTTTACGAGTCAGTGTTTTGTTTACATTTTTTATTGTTATTAATAATTTATAAAAATATATATAATACATTAATTCATGTGTTTGCATGTAATTAGTGCAGCGAGAATTGAATTTTTAATTATAATTAGTTAATTGGTATTTAAAAAAATTAACATTTGGGAATTAAATGCAAAATAAAATAAATACATAAGTATAAAATTAAGTTACTCTCCATTTTATTTTGAGTTAAATTCATTGAACTACTTGAGCAGTCTTTCTTCCTGCAATCAACTAGAATCAAGCCATATTTTAACCAAGATATCCATGTATTGGTTATGGTCCATATGGTTATGGTCCATGGTTATATCCATATATTGGCTATTGGTCTTGGTATAAGTTATTTTTTAGTCTAGTTTGGTGACCAAAATACATTACTATTTATAGAAATCTGTTAAGTTTCTTTGGTTACCTTACAAACAAGAGACCTGAAGTAATTTAATTTGACTTATCTGCAGTATCAAGTCAAATCCTAAAAGATACCTATAGCCTAAAAGATATTTTTAAAAAGACTTCCCACACACGGGACTTCCTGGTGGGTTTGGCAAAGTATTTATTCTTTTTTTATATAATATAAAAAACTATTGGTGGTAAAAAGAACCAATATAATTTGTAATTTTGTACTTTAATTGTATTTTTTTTGTATTAATATTTTGTTATAATATTGTAAAATTTGGTAAAATAGAGCTTGATTAAAAAAATAATCTGCCTTATCAATTCTTGCTGTGCAAATTTATGTGAACATTTAATAAAATGTTTTTGCTAAATTTTTTTTATTAAATGAAGTAATTAAAAAAACCACGATAGCTCAAATTTATTTACTATTGTTATAATATGCTTATTTTATTTTATTAAATTTCTAATGATATTAGGTTGTTTTATTAATTTAATTTTTGATTTTTATAAAGGAAGTTGGTTATTCTATGAACTTAATTATTTATTCAGGTCAATTTATGTACATTTGTGATTCATTCTTGAAGGGCTCTCAAGAATGAATCTATTGAAACGAATATTGTGCTTTTTCCTGACATTAGGAAAAATTAAAATTACTTTCAAAGATAATTTCTGAGAAAATGTCATAACATATTAAGGGATTAGTAAAAAAACAGCAGTGTCGTCCTAATAGTATTCTCTTAAATATTTCTACATTATAAGACACAGATTTTACCAAATTTTCTAAAGATCAATTAGGTAATGAGATTTAAGCTATGTAAACGGGAAGATTTTTTTTGTAAACTAAATGAATATCACTTTCAAATAGTGATCTACAATTATTTTTACTATTTTTTTTATAAGAATAGCGATTTTTAAACCTTTTCTTCATACCCTTTAGTTTTGTGTTTTTTCACTTTCTGTATTTCAAAACAGGAATATTTATTTTTATATATTTTTTTAAAAAAATAAATATGCAGGGTAACCTGAATCGCAAACGTAATCCCAAAATGTATCAGAATTGTAGATTTTGAGATTACTGCAGTTGCATACAAAGATGTCCGAATTGCAAACACAATAAAAATATTAATAAAAGAGGAAGAAGTCTCTTTACAAAATTATATTTCTTTGTAGCAAAGCGCTTTCAACCTAACAAGAGGCCATCATTAGTGCTAGCCTTTGAATAAAGAAGAGGGTGATATATGAGTCTTACAGATCAGATATCAAAGATAGACTCCTATGTTGAAAATGTTGGAGTCTACATCAAGATTTAGAACTATATTAAGATAAGAGTCTTGATATAGACTCCAACATTTTCAAGATAGGAGTCTATCTTTGATATCAGATCTGTAAGACTCATCTATCACCCTCTTCTTTATTCAAAGGCTAGCACTGATGATGGCCTCTTGTTAGGTTGAAAGAGCTTTGCTATAAAGAAATATATTTTTGTGGAGAGACTTCTTCCTCTTTAATAAGATGAACTCCCTCAACCCTCACCTTAGTTCTTTAATAAAAAATATTGTAGTTGATAGCTGATATAAAAATTGCACATATATAACTGCGTGTTTATAAAATATGATTTTTATATAATTTAGGTTAAATAATAGTTTCTTTTAATCTGTCATTATTCAGATATGATCATAATTTTTTTACCAATAACTTTACTGAATTGTGGACAGACCCTGCTTGTTGGCAATTTGGATACTATCTGCAATATCTTGTACTATCTGGAAGATGACTAATCTAATATTGACTGTTACTATTTTTTTCTGTTATTGACATTTTCTCTGCTATTTTATTTTTTTTGCATAATCTTGCATATTTAATTTGCATAATCTTGCATATTTAATTTGCATAATCTTGCATATTTAATTTGCATAATCTTGCATATTTAATTTGCATAATCTTGCATATTTGATTTGCATAATCTTGCATATTTAATTTTTTTTTTAAATATTACCAACTAACTTCCTATAAAATTCATTTTGGATTTGCTTAATTTAATTTTGATTTTTTTAAAGTGGTTATATTTTTAATATACATTTATTTGGTTTTATTATATGCATAGGCCATACATATATGCATAACATATTATGATTTATTTAAAAATTACTAAAATAAAGTATTCAATCACTATTTAATTGCAATATGCACTGTTATTTTATTTATTAAGATATATTTAATCATTAATATTGTTCTGTTTTTAGGGAGTTATGATAGACCAAAGAAATAATGTATTTATTTATTTTTAATTATGTTTGACCAATTTATTGAAATAAAACAATCAATATTATTATGCATTGATTAGATACTTATCACAGGACTTAAATTTGATCCTGTAGGGATTGTAAATGTTTTACTACACATAAATGTTTTAAATACACACATTTTCCACAAATAATGAAGTTTGTTACTTCCACTTTGAGAAAAGCCTTTGAGAGTTATCAGTATTATATATATATATATATATATATATATATATATATATATATATATATATATATATATATATATATATATATATATATATATATATATATATATATATATATATATATATCTATGTATTTTATTTAAGGTTATTAATCTGCAATATTGATATTTCAATTTTACACTTGGTTGAACAAATAGGAAAGGATATACATTATTTTATATATATATATATAATATATATATATATATATAATATATATATATATATATATATATATATATATATATATATATATATATATATATTTTGGTCATTTAGGATGGTCCGATAGAGCTGAAATTGGTCTCAATTGATTCAGCATGTCAGTCTAGAACTTATGATACTTTTTTCGTCCCCTCCTGTTATTTTCAAAATATTTCAATATGAATGAATGATGTCGTATGTCGGGTTAATGATGTCATGCATTTAGCATAACAATAGGCCTTTGTATGTCCGAAAACTTAGTCAGTGAAAGTGATGGCGGCGACACGAGTAACGTAAGTGACTAGGAACAAAGTGCTCGGTTCTTGAAGACAGACGTCTCCTAATAGCACTGCGGAGTTTTGACTTTCAGGTCAGGGCTATAGAATGAGTTTGTGCACGCTGACATCTGGGTGCTGGGTTCTTTGTCGGGTGGCGCTGGACTGGCCAGAGCGGTGAGCCTAGCTAGAGTCTGGTGATGCTAGTGGAACTGATGAGATTGGTGAGACTGGAAGGACGAGGTCAAATGAGACTAATGTGATCAGAGGAGCTAGCTAGTAAGACTAGATGAAACAAGCACACAGTGAACTAGTAGTTGGCGCTAGCCAGAGCGGTGAGCCTAGCCAGAGTCTAGCTGGTCTAGATGAACTAGGCACACGGTGAACTAGTCGCAGACACTAGCCAGAGCAGTGAGTTTGGATAGAGTCTGGTTGGGCTGGATGAACTAGACACACTGTGAACTGGTTATATGTGCTACCATGTACGGAGGGGGGCTTCCTAGATGATTGGATGTGCACAAACTCAGGGGCTAATGTTGAGTGAGGGGAAAACGCTAAATGACCCTACGGGTTAAAGCGTAAAAAAAAAAAAAAAAAAAAAAAAAAAAAAAAAAAAAAAAAAAAAAAAAATAGGCCTGTGTAGCTTCATAAGATACAGCCAAGTACCTAATTTCATTCTGAATCAGAACTAGTGTAAGGCATGAGAAGTCTTAGCTATAAGGGATTGATTCCTTTACTTCTCCCCTCCACCATTTACGTGTTCATGACCTGATCAGGGCAATTTTCTTTGAAATATCGATAATAAATAAAAATAAATAAATAAAAAAAAGTTTATTACTTTCCAAGAAAATTAAACTTACAATAAAAAAAGTAACAAAAAACATAAATATATATAACACAAGAATAGTAAATGGTTGTTGTTCAGCTTTTTAGCTGGTCTTCCTTAACAACCATTTGGAAGGTTTAACATAAAATTAATGATTATAATTTAACAAATTTGTTTTAAGTTGTGCTGTAAACAGTCTTAATATTGCAAAGTATTAAAGTATAATATAATAATACACAGTAAAAAGAGAAGAAAAAATATGAACGTATACCTAATATATAAAATTAACTAGACTTGTTAAGTCAATATTTAAATAAATTAGGTAAACTTAATAGACCAAGAGCTCAGGGGTGTTTTGCTAATAAAAAGTGTAATGGCTGGAACCGGTCGCAATTTTTTCGTACCTTCCTGAACAAGGATCTGCAATTCTGCCGACTTGTATTGGATGGGTGTCCCAGGCAGAACCTTTGACCCCTAAAGTGCGTTCTGCCTGGGACGCCCATCCGATACGAGTCGGCAGAATTGCAGATCCTTATTCAGGAAGGTATTTACGAAAAATTGAGACCGGTTCCAGCCATTACACTGTTTGTTTACTTGGGTAAACAACTGTTTGTTTACTTGGGTGGTAAATTTGACCTGTAAAGTGCATTCTGCCTGGGACGCCCGTCCGATTCGAGTTGAAAATTGAGACCGGTTCCAGCCATTACACTTTTTATTAACAAAACACCCCTGGGGTCTTGGTCTATAAATAATAACTTAAAAATTAATAACAATAAATAAAGTTTTAATCTTATTGGATATATATATATATATATATATATATATATAATATATATATATATATATATATATATATATATATATAATATATATATATATAATATATATATATATATAATATATATATATAATATATATATATATATATATATATATATATATTATATATTATATATATATATATATATATATATATAATGTAATTAGGAGGTATTATAATATTATGTTTCTTTGGTCTATCACACCAATTAATTGATAAATGATTAATACAAAAATGATATTGAATTTAAGTTGGAAATTGATGCCACTTCCCTGCCGTTTTTTGTTTTCTGTCAAGAGATTGTTCCTAACACTATATCAAATGATGATATAATAACCAAGTGAACAATTACAAGTGAATTGATAAAAATGTTAATTAATCATTACTAATATGAGCTAATAAAAAATAAAATTATTTAAGTGTATGAAATTCAATCTTATTTTCTTCTCAATTATTTAAAAGTGGCATTCTCCTTTTCTCACCTTAAATTGTTCTCTTATTATATAATCCTATTAATTTCTTTTCATTTCTTTCTTTCCTTGTAAACCTATAGGTAGAAGTATAATAACTAAGAAAGGCGACGGATCTCAAGTTAAAGAATCAACTGATAGCAGTACCACACTTGAAGACGATGATATTAAAGGTAAACAAACATCAGTTGTTTTTATTTTCATTTTGATCTTTTAAATCGGCTGTTAGAATTTTTAATGGTATTTTATATTTAGAGGTTTAAGTTTGTGTTTTGGTAATTCGCTTTTGTTTTGTGGTGAGAAATTTGAGCAGGTACGGTAAATGTTTGTAATAAAAATGCTGCAGTTTACCAAAACAAACTGTGGTTGGTCAAATTCAATGTTTATGCTGGTTTTTTATGAGCATTTAATACGACTAATATCAATATTTATGTTTAGATGCCTTCAATTGCACAAATTGACTATATATATTAGTTGTATATGCTCTATTTGAAAATGTTTTAAAATATCTCATTTATATTTCAGCTTGATTATATGTATTATTTCATTATTAAATTCCTAATTTTTAATTTTTCAATTATTATCACATCTTCATTTATATTTTTTCATGTATATATTTTAGTCTTTTGCATACATTCTATTTTTATTCTTTATTGCTTTTTGATATTTCCTGATCTTTTTTAAAATGTTTATCATCTAATACTTTGTACTCCTAAAATATTTTCTTACTTTTACTCTTATTTCTATTTTTTCATTTCTTTATATATTTTCTTAGTATTTCTTTTTTATCATAATTTTATTGTTACATCATTAGGCTTGTTATATCATTGTAAAAAGCCTTATTAGCTATAATTTGAAATGTCTTTAGTTCAAAGCTACTTCTACTATGTCTAAAATAAAGAACGAGTGTCAAACAGTGTATATTTTATAAATTACTAATTTTTTATTTAAGGTTATCAATCTGCATTATTGATATTTCAATTTTACACTTGGTGGGATTGAACAAATAGGAAAGGAGATATAATAATATAATAATATAATATAATATATTATATTATTATATATATAGATATATATTATATATTTTATATAGTATATTATATATACTTTTTGGGATAGAGTTGATATTTATTAATACTTATGAATTATTTGATGTGTTATTTATGTTTATTTAAGGATGGTATTTTGAAACATTTGATAAGTTTGGGGTGGATTTAAATGTCAAAAACCAGTTTAAGCTTACTTTTAAGCCATAAAATTGCAGAATAACAAAACTCTTATATAAAAAATAAGGATTTTTGTATAAGCTATTTTTAAAAAAATGCTGTAATAATCTTAGGAACAGCTTTTATGCTTCAAAGGTCTAAATTTATTTGAAACATAAGAAAAAATATTATGATGTGGTATGAAGAAAATTTGTGGATTGGGATGATTTCATTGGATCCATTTACAATTCAATGTCAAGCACGGACGAGTTAGGTGTTTTTATGGTGTATGAAGTGTTCACCAACTTTTGAATGTTTTGGACTGGAAAATTAAAGCATGAAAACAGAACTACAACTCATCGAGAGTGGAAACAAATAAAATAAATCCAAGTTTTAGTTTACTTTATTTGCTGTATTAAATCTGAATTGTAAATATTGCTTTTTGTTACGGGTTAATAATTTGTTTGAGAAGCGTAATTGTTTTCAAATATTAGCTCAAATTCCAGTTAACAGATTTATTGATTCCCTGTGATTTGTTGATTCCCTTCATTTACTTATCTAATTGACAACGTAGAATAACGAGTTGATATAAATATTACAAGACCTATTATCAAAATGATAATTTATATTTTCTCATACTTCTCAAATAGTTAATTGCATTTGTTAGATCCTAACAGGCTGAGCATGACTTCTATTTATTTATGATATTATTTTTTTCCTCTAATATTTATACCAGAAAACGTCAGGTAAGAAACTTTAAAAAGTCAATTACTTTTACTTGATTCACATTTGTCACTTGAAAATTAATCATTGTAAATAATTTAATGATTTAGAAAAATACTTCATACAGAATTTATATAAAAACTTGTACAATACGATAATTATCAAAATTTTAAAAAGAAGTGCCACCTCAAAATCACTATGAGGATATATACTCATTATATTCTCAATTCAGTAAAATAGCCTTAATTTATATCTATATAAATGCCTCATTCTTATTTAGATTTAGTACAGTAAATTTTAAAAGTTATAGTTTGATTTGATACAAATAATAATTGTTCTATATATGTATATGTATAAATGTTTTATAACAAATTATTGAAGAATACCTAAAAAAACTTTGAATTAATTTCTGCTTTATTTTTATCTTTATTCCAGATGCTTTGTTACCTCCCTTTGTTTTGTGTTTAGACCCCCCGTACCAAATTATTTTGTGTTTTTTATTTATTATTTTATTTTTAGAAGTTATTTGATTTTTATCAAATAACGGAAAAAATGATTGAAGTATTAAAACCCCCATTCCTTAACAGCATGACATTTTGCATGAAGTTGATTAAAATAAATAAATCTTTTTAAAAAAAGGTTTAAGTGATCTATGAAGAAGATGGCAATTTCAATTTGTTTAAATCTGCACTAAGCATTCAGTTTTACAAAATGTTATACTCATTTGAAAATTCTGATTGTTGCTGTATAAATGCTTGAAATTGCTTATAATTGAGTAAAAAATGGGTATAAATAAAAAATATGTTGAAACCCTATATTATAGTAACATATGTATATTGTAGTGATGTTTAGGAAAATAAAATTAGAAGAGGACTTTAGTTTCTTGTTGAGGAAGTTTATATAAGGATATAACACACAAGAGTACACTAGTCCTAAAAGAGTGGGCACTTATTATTTTGGTTGGCATTTATTAATGATTATTGTCCACGAGCCAGGCCTAAAAAACATAACTAATTTTGTACTACTTCAAACCAAATTATGCTAAAAATATACCTTAAATCATGAAGGAAAAGCATAGTCTGCCTATCCAGAGTGTGGCCTTTCTTATGATCAAAATTTTATAAAATTGCACTAATTTCAGTTTTCTTGCAATAAGTGGCTCCCTGTAAGTCGTGTGCAAAACATGAAGAGACCTTTTTTTAAAGCTGACAACATTTCCTATGAAACGAGTGTTTTTTTTTGTCAAAATTGGATAAATACAACTAAAGTTATGACATTTGTTAAATGGCCAAAAAAATGTGACTTACAAAGAGTCACTTGTTGCAGAAAACTGGAATCAGTGTGATTTTATAAAATTCGGAACATGTGCAATCATATGTCAGGATCCACTCTGGATAGATTGACTATGCTTTTTCTTTATAATTTAAGGTATATTTTCAGAACAATTTAGTTTGAAGTAGTACAAAAGAGTCACATTTTTTCAGGTTTGGTTCTTGGGCTATAATTAATATTAGGGTTTTCAAAAAGTGAGAAAAAAGGAGGTAACATTTTTGGCCCAAATTGGTGTAAAATGGTACTTATTTCTGGTACCCATTTACTATTTGTTACCTAATACTTTTTTTTGTAAATCTAAACTATAATGTTTTGATATTCTTTTAAGATATAATTAAAGTTTAGGAGAAATTCAGAATATAACATTGATTAATCTTTGTAAACTTGTATAAAATTGTTGCCTTATTGTCATCTTAAAAAACATACAGATCACTTAAAAATAAAAAATTCTTTTCATTTACTAATTCCTTAGGGTTTGAAAAAGTCTTATTTACCAAAACCGTTTTCCCACAAATAATACAAAAACAACAACTTTTTTTAAAAAAAAATTGACCATTTCCAGTTTATTTTCTCAAAATTGTCAAAATATTGTTTAGTTGTTTATTTAATCTACCCTTACAAGGTATTTTCCCTGAATTTATACTTATATACCTTTTCTAAATAGTAGTAATAAAATAGAATACCCTGTCTCAACTTTTATGTGTAGTTAACTTTAATGAACTTAATAAGTCACCAAAGTTTTTCTGCTAGTTAGTCTGCCCAAGATATCTTAAATTTTAATTATTACTAAATTTCCCAATTTCCATTTTTTATTATTTTGTTGACTTGATTACACAGAGGACAAGAAAGGAGGAGTCGACCGTAGTTCTACCGTCATTGCCAAAGATCACTGTGAAGGTAAAACAATTTCCACATCCAATTTTCCTACAAATTATTATTTCTATGAAAACCACATAACATATGTTTTGTTGAATAAACTCTTCTATCATATAACATCACAAAATCACTCAAAATTATTTCTTTCTTCCTTTATTTGACTCCTTTCCTATTTTTTTTCTCTCCTTCCTTGTGTTTTATTTATTTTATTATCATTTTATTTTTAATTTATTACTTTTCTTTATTCTCATTTTTTCATTACTTTTTATGATATATAAAAAAATAATGATTTTATTCAAACATTATTCAAAAATATAATTTTTGAATATCAATAACTTTAATAATTCATTAGAAAATAGACTTTACCAATTTTCATTATATTAATTATTTATTAAATTAATTTAACCTAAATAAAATAAAGTAATATTATAAATATAGTTAAGCACTTCCCCTTACTTTTCAGAAGTTGGGAAGCAAAATAATGAGAGAATGATTTGGAACTTACATAAAGTTATAATTACTGTAGAACATTGATTCTTCATTAAATTTTTTTGATTTTCTTATTAGCCATCAAGATCCAATGCTCTACTTAAGTGATGGGTTTTGTCTATTTGAAATGACCTCTTCTAGGTTTTCTCAACTAGAGATCTCCCAGCCAACCAGGATTCAGGAGGGTTTCTTAATTAGTTATTCTGTTTCTTCAATATAAGTAATCATAGTAAGATGGAGAGGAAACCACTTGTTCAAACCCTAGTTACAAGCCCACATCTTCAGGGCATTTTGACTAAACTATTATAGTAATAGAAACACTACTCCACACCTAAATATCCTGACCAGGCTTTGGTCTGGAAATGACTAGAGTTCTAGTCTTCACTATTTATTTAAGAATTCGAGCTACGATTTAGACTACTTGACTATTATATGAACACCTCTGGAACGCTAAGACTCCTAATACCTGTATATCAAATAGCACAGTAAAAATATAAAAGTGGGATTCGCAGAAAAATAATTACTAAAAAGAGCCCCAATTTTGTTAATTTTTTTTAAACAATGTGTTATCAAATTTTTAAATGATAAATGTTAATTAAAATTATTATTAGTTATAATTAATTGTCTAGTATTTAAAAATGTCTCAAGGCAAACTTGGTATTCAGTTCTTTGTTGAGGTAATTAAACTATGAATAATAGATTTATATGATTAGTCTAATAAAAATAGATCATGCTTGCGTTAAAAAATCCTAGAAATAATTTACTTAGTTGCTTTATCTAAGCACCATAGATATTTGATGAATTTTAAATAATTGAATAAACATTTCACTATGATTAATCATACCAGAAGTTGGGCCAACCATTTCAAGCAATTAAAGAAACAAACTAATTATACTCAAATATAGCCGCAATAATTATATAACATATAGCCTAGCTATATCTTTCTACATTGTCACGTGACTAATAATTCGGCTGATCAGAAGGAAGAAAATGCAACGCTTGTAACACTGTAAAAGGGAAGAAAAAAATCCCCATAGCCGCAAGGGGGGTGATGTGTAGGTGGGGGTAAGTCAGGTTATCCCCCCTTAAAACCAACTATTTTTTAACTAGACTTTTATAATTTCTTTTTACTTTACAGTGTCTCTTCTAATATTATTATATCTTGCATACTCAATCTGAATTGTATTATTATATATTTAATGTGTATCCGGAAAAACTATTATAAATAATAATTATAATGTAACAGAGGCAGATGAGAAAGTCTGATATCTATTTTTCCCTAATCTTACGAATGGATATATTTATTGGCACATGATGTATGAAATGTTATACTAACCTAATTCTTTTGAACTCTGTAGGTTAATTAGACCATAATTTTCGTCCATGAATTATTCTTAGTGAAATTTTATTAATTGATTACATTAATTCTCGATTTTGAACTTTGTGCAAAAGTGATCATCCCAGTAAAATTTTGCCGCATTCCCTAGTATGCATTTTTTTTTCTTAATTTCGCACTTTTGTGCAAAAGTGATCATTCCCAGTAAAATTTGTTGCCGGCTTCCCTAGTATGCATTATTTTTTTTTTAATTTCGCACTTTTGTGCAAAAGTGATCATTCCAGTAAAATTTGTTGCCGGCATTCCTAGTATGCATTATTTTTTTTCTTAATTTCGCACTTTTGTGCAAAAGTGATCATTCCCAGTAAAATTTGTTGCCGGCATTCCCTAGTATGCATTATTTTTTTTTCTTAATTTCGCACTTTTGTGCAAAAGTGATCATTCCCAGTAAAATTGTTGCCGGCATTCCTAGTATGCATTACTTTTTTTTTTAATTTCGCACCTCTTGTGCAAAAGTGATCATTCCCAGTAAAATTTGTTGCCGGCATTCCTAGTATGCATATTTTTTTTTCTTAATTTCGCACTTTTGTGCAAAAGTGATCATTCCCAGTAAAATTTGTTGCCGGCATTCCCTAGTATGCATTATTTTTTTTTCTTAATTTCGCACTTTTGTGCAAAAGTGATCATTCCCAGTAAAATTTTGTTCCGGCAATTCCTAGTATGCATTATTTTTTTTCTTAATTTCGCACTTTTGTGCAAAAGTGATCATTCCAGTAAATTTGTTGCCGGCATTCCCTAGTATGCATTATTTTTTTTTCTTAATTTCGCACTTTTGTGCAAAAGTGATCATTCCCAGTAAAATTTGTTGCCGGCATTCCCTAGTATGCATTATTTTTTCTTAATTTCGCACTTTTGTGCAAGTGATCATTCCAGTAAAATGCATTCCTAGTATGCATTATTTTTTTTTCTTAATTTCGCACTTTTGTGCAAAAAAATATACTTTCCCATTGAAATTTGGCACCGGCAATGCCTAGTATGCATTACGCCTATGCCTAGTATGCAAATTTTTATTTTCTCAATTTTGCACTTTTGTGTAAAAGCAATCTTTCCCATTGAAATTTGGTGCAGGCAAAGCCTAGTATGCATTATTTTTTAATCCTTGAGAAAAAGTTAATTTATTCAATATTATTTACCTACTCTTTTCAATTTTATACTAAAATAAATATATAAGTCTTTGTCAACTACGCATTATATTTTATCTGCCATTTTGAGAAAACTTAACAAATGAAATGAAATTCAGAATTTTTAAATGGATGAGGACACGTGTTGTCCTGATAGTGGAGGGGGAGGATCGATTCCTCTTTACCTTATGATTCCACAAATATATATCTTGTTGTAGAAAAATGTAGTTTTTAGGTTTGCAAAGCACATTTAGTTTCATATCAGGGACTATGTCTGAGGAACTAAAAAAAATTCAATCAAAATCTAGTCTTTTTTTTAATAATTACTTTATTTTTCAAATATACAATAAAATAAAATAAAAATGAAAAATCTCACTAATCTTACGATCGAGTGTATTTGTTTCTTTGTCTTGCCTCTGATTGTTGGGCCAACACTGAACAATAGAACTAACTACGAAATTATAGACAGACTAATTATTTTATAATAATATACATTAACTTTTGAGATGCATTATTTAAATATGTAAAAATATTGTTTATTTGGTCACTTACTGTTCACTTAGACTCAACTATTGCAGACTAATCTAGTAGTCCAATAATATAATCAACTAGTGAAAAAGTATATTTAAATTATAGTTTTGATATAAAAAACTAATGTAATCTATTATCACTAAGTTTTAAAGGAGTAATAAAATTTAGTAAATTGATATTGTTTTTTTTTTATATAATTTCTAATAAAAATCACTGTAAACCCCATCCAGCACTTTCCTTAATACTAAATAAAAATAACCAAGAATTTAGCTATCTTTTTTATTATAATTTTTAATTATTTTATTTAAATTTATAAATTATTTATTTCTCATAAAAAGTATTTCCGAGTTTTCTTAATTAAATTACACAGCAAACACAATTGTTAGATCATTAGAGTAAGCACTGATTTAGTGACTTGTTAAATGATGACTTGCTAGAATATCAATCAAGTGATTGTACTCTTAGGCAATAAATAAAAAAGTATTAAAACATTTTACTTTAATAATATATTAGTTAAATTTTAATTTAATTTATATTATTTAAACCCCAGTTTTGGTATTATTTTAAAATTTTCTTATTATTTAATACCACTGTTAATCGATATTTTTTAACCCCTTCCAAAATTGTATGATTGATAGTATATACTCCTCTATGGATTGATGGACTTATTTAATTTTAGTGTCCTCCTCCTGCACAAATTAAACAATATACTGTCACATCATGTCCTCAGGTTTAGGTATCGTAGTTAATTTGACTTTCATAGATCACAATTTTTTGGTTTTACTACATTAAAATGTAGTTTATAATTTTGATCCAATAAAGTAGGATTCTCAAACAATTTTAATATCCAGTTTCGAGCAGGATGTATTTTGCTTGAGACTTATGTGTGGTCCTCTGGGATGTGCCCTTAAGCCAAAAATAAGGCAATTTTACTCCTGGCAAATTCATTCTAATCTCAATACTTCAGCTTTAATTTTGAGTTAAATTTTTTATCTCAAAATTTGTACCCTATGGGCACTTAGTCATACTAAAATAGCAGTATTAGACAAAAATTTACAACGGACAACATATCTTGTATTCGTTCCTAGAATCCAAAAAAACCCAATAAAAATATATCTTCCCATTTACTTTTTTCTATTTCATCCAAGTTAAAAATTGATCTGAAAGTGAATTTAGTTTTAATTTAAATTTCCTTCACATTCAATCATAGTTTAATATTTTTCAGTTTTAGACTTTGTGTTAGTCTCCATAAATAATATATAATTGATGATTGGGGATTAGTGAAATGTTCAAAATTACTCCAGTTTACTTTATATTTAAACTATATTTTGTATCTACCCTCAATACATATTCATGCTATAATACAATTACAGAGAAATGAAAGACAATACTTACTTAGACCAGGTACAATTAATATCTATTATGAATTAAGTAACCTGAAGTAATTTTTAACATCTTACTAGTCCTCAATCATCAATTATACATAATATCTTTTAGCCTTTTATTTTTGTTTCCTTTAATATGAAATTCATAACAAAAATTTAAATTTGATTGTAACATTTAATTATTGGTAATAATTATTTAAAATTAATTACCCTTTTTCAAACCTATTTTTTATCTTTTCTCATTTTTTAAAATTTGTTTTTATTACAAAGCACGCTCAATATCTTAAAGCCTTCAATTATGCATCGTAATATATTTAACGAACCCTGTATGGATCCTATTGTTTTACAAACAATTAATAAATAAATAAATGATTTAATGTTGAATTATGAGGAAAATTTATTATATATTGATAGTTTTAAAATTTTGAGTGTGTAAAAGCAAATGTTTTTTAACTTTAATTTTTCGCTTTTAAACAAATTCTAGCACTGCAAATTAATTGCTTTATTTTGTTTCTCACAATTTTTAATATACATTTTTTTATTAAAAATAATGAAACCCTTTTTTGAGTTAATTTTAAGCTTTTTTGCTTGCATTTATTAAGGCTAAAATTTTCTTATTGGGTATTTTAAAGAAGGTAAAACATTTTAAGGTAAATATTAATTTATAAATTTTACTCGGATATTGAGTTTTTTATTATCGGGTTGGTGTAAAGGAGTTTTGTCAAGTCTAAAAGTTAGTGGCTTAATAAATCTTAATTTTTAGATTATTTATTACTGTAAAACATTATCTTATTAAATTACTCAAATAATAAGGTTAATTTAAGGATTTTATCAACTAAAACATACTACTTTTGTTTTCAAACCTGATAAACAGAGAAAATTACAATACTTGTTATTTATCTTTTTTGTCCAATGAGGTAGGATGGGTGTTAACCCAGTGTCCTGTAGAAAGCATATATGTTTCTGTTGAACTACAGACTTATGTAAGCTGTACCATACTTTAAAAATACTTAAAAAACAATCAATTAAAAAATAAAATTATCATTTGATTTTGAGAGACCTCAATCTTTCAAACTGCTCTCCACCTTCTCCCCTGAGAATCGTAACTTTCTAGGCTTAACTTTTTTTTACTAGAGTCTTAAAATTAGTGTTTATAAAAATTATTATTACTGTTTATCTTGGTGAAATAAAAATAATTAAAAAAACTTGAATGTAAAACTGATGACGATGTTAATAAAATAAAACAATACAATTTTTTGTATTTTGCGGCTATTCTTAATATAACTTAACATTTAAAAAAGTAAATCTTTATTTTTCTATGAATAAAAAAGATTAGGAATGAAAAATGAATCAAATTACAGTGCCAAATCAAACTCTTATTAATATTGTTCAAGACCAAAACAAATGTTTGAATAAATTCATTAACATGTTAATAATTGCTTTGCTATATTTACTATAAAATCATGAGTACCAACCAAATTCAAATCTAATTTAAATTATTAGTTATAAATAATTAATCGATTAAGCATATGACTTTCTCCGATTTACAATTTATAAAATAAAAATAAATTTAAATAATGCAATAAATTAAGAAATCAATATCTTCGAAAGAATTGTTCTATTTTTAACTAACGGGTATTTTAGTTTTTTAACTCAAACCTACTAATTTTTATTTTTGTTATTTTTAATTTTTTTTACAGTATTTTGATGTCAAATTAACAACAAAAAACAAACGAGTATGTACAAATTTAAGAATAAAAAAAAGAGATTCAAATAAATTGATTAAAATGTGTTTTTGTGTAATATTAATGTAACGTGTGCAATAAATATTGATAAAAGTAAAATAGAAGTATATTTTGAAGGCTTTATTTGTTAATTATTTAAATTTGTTGATCTACGTAAAATATACTATAGATAAGTTTAATTGTTGATTGAGATTCTTTAATTTTTTTCATTCATGATGTTGCTACGGAAATGAATACTTTTTTAAAATTTACAACTCCAATGTAAAATAATATAATAAGGAAGAAATAATTATTAAAAATATTTGATTAGTCAGTACAGAGAATAAAAGAAAACTTATTAGAATCAGATAATAGAGTACATCTTATAGCAATACTAAAATGTATGCAATGATGAACAAAATAAAACTAATTAATTTTATTCTGTGAGGATAAAAAATACGTATAATTTTATGACTGGTTTGGAAATTGTTCTATTGTCAATGTATAGATTTCTGGGACACTAAGAAAACTACTTAACTATTTATTTACGTAGTAAACAATTTTTATGAACTTACCCCTTTGCCAACATTAGATCATGGAAGTTGAGCAGTATCCGGTGTGATCAGTATTTAGAGGGGTGACCATCAAGTTGACGTGGGCTAGATATATCATCCACTATCATTAATACCTCTTATAGATTAATGATACCAGAGTGATCTCACCGTTATGTATGTGACATGCTCAACTCGAGATATCAAATCTTAGTAATAAAGTGAATCATTTATGGTTGTTTGGTTCTATGCCAACAAAACCAGTAGTACATACTATTTTTATGTGATTTTACTTTTTAACATGCAAAAAATTTCATGTTTTGCATTTAGCCAAACCATATACATACATTATAAGTACACTTAATAACCTAATAAATTGAATATTGGTCTACTTTAAAACAATCTTTTTGTTTTTAAGCCTTTTAATTCTAATTTGACAACCGTCTCGAAACCTGTTTATTTAACAAAGTATTCTTTTTCCCATCATTTCATTTTAAGTTTCACAGCCACTATCCTTAATCATGTACCATCACATTATATTTTTATTACCGTTTTTTAATTTAATTTTTATATTGAAGTAGTATTATACTGAAACTAGATACGTCAGTCGCTGATTATTCACATTATTAATAAGATTAGGTTTAAAAAATAATATTAAATATAAAATTTTAAGTAATGATGTCAATATTAGTTGTGGCATGGTATGCATGATATTCTTTTATATTTGGTGTTGTTAAAACTTTGTGTTGGTTTTTTACTTAAATTTTATGTACTTTATTGATACACTTTTTGGAAATGTTTAACTGTATTTTTATTTATTTTTTTTAATTTTATTTATAAGATTGGTATTTTAACTCTTAACGGTTTAATGGAGATTCGTAGAATCTCCTTAAATCTAATTATCAAATAAAATTTGTTTAAGTTCTAAAAAATATTTTTAATGAATTTAATTTTTCATCATTTTCATTTGAGCTATTTTTAAAAGAATTGGGTATGGGGTGCCTCAGACCATTTCCTTACCATATCAGATTCACTACCCTCATCGTCAACACTTCGGACTTGCTTCCCTTGTCCTTAGAGTATTGTAATCACTTAAATTATACTGCCTTACGTCTTCGGAGTCACTTTGCCTGACTACCTTCGACTTTCAATATAATCAAATAAAGAAAAGAAAATTACAGTTAAAGAATATATTAAAGAATGTTTAAAATACATATTAAAACACAGTTATTGTCCGGCAAGGCAAAAACAAATGATTTATTATAACCTTAACTCACTCATGAAGGAGGTTTCAATGAGGTTACACAGAGTCCCTGAGAGCCCTAAAAAGATGTTTCAGGTCTCTCAATGTTTTAAGATATGCTATGCCCCCTCTTGTATTATATCTCTAAGGTGTGAAGTATCTTTGAATCTAGTTGTGGTACCCAGAAACTATTTTTAATGACATCGTTAAGTTACAATAATGATACAGCAAAAATTTTAAAATATATAAAAAAATGTTTCGATTGATTTAAAATTTAGCATGCATGTAGGTACTTATAAAACTAACAAATAAGCCACGTTTTATCTCATTATCAGCGTTAGTTTATTTATTATTGAATGATAAGTTTTTTTTAAATTGTAAGAATAGAAAATAATTAATTAATTAAAATACATTTTTTCTATTAAGAAATATAAAAAAAAATTAATGAACATTAGAATATTAAAAATAATTTAAATAGCAACTATATATAACCGTCTTCAGCTTCAAGCATTACCGCTTTTTGAAGACGGCGTAACATAAAATACTAATAAATAAATTAATGTAAATGTAAAAATTGTAATCAAATAATTATCATAAATACCTTGCTAAAATTGTAAAAATTATGATGTAATCATGTAATTTATAAATAAATAAATAAAGTTATAAAGAAAATAATCCAATGAAGTTGAAATTTGGCACAAGTCTCTCTTTAAGTAATAAATAAGTTTACTAATTTTGTTTCAATACGGAAAGTTCATTTATAAAAAAGCATTTGTTGATCATAAAAGTTAAGTAACATGGAGTAAGGTCAGTGTCTGGATGAGTGACTGTAGGATATAAAACGAATGTATTGACTGTCTGATGACGAGCGAAGCGATTCAAAAGATTTGTGATTTTTATATTCGGAGGACGAGGGAAGCGAGTCCGAAGTACTAGGGATAAGTGTACCGAATCAAATTTGGTGAGAGAAAATTCTGAGGCACCCCTGATTTTTATTAGATTTTATTTTACTGTAAGTATTGATCTCTAAAAAAAAGTTCTAAATATTTATGTATTACTGTTTGCTTAAAGCGCTATTATAATAAACAAACTATTTTCAATTCTTTGTACCACCAACATAGTATTGTCATCATTACTTTGTGTTTATCATTGTTGTAAATATTGATGCTTATCACTCCTAATTCTTTATTTTCTTTTACTTTTTATTATTCTCTTCAAACCCTATACCGCAGAAAAACACTTCATTATTTTTTTAATAGATTTTGTTGTTGTCTGTGTTCTTATGAAAATAAGATGTAAATATGTATTAATAATTTATTTTATTGATGTTGTGTATAGTAAGTTTTAGTCTATATTTAGCATTTTGTATGTTTCTCTAGGTAAGGTGTATATTTAAATCATTAGACTGTACCCTAAGTTTTAAAGAAAAACTTAAGGATAAATATAATCCAATATATCATCAGATTATAAACTTAAGCTAATATTTTAACATTTAGATAGAATATTGGACATTTATGAAATAAACCCTAAAACTTAGTTATACTTCTATAACCCTATAAAATTGAGTTATGAAGAACTATAAAATTATAATATGAAATAAGAATTATGAAATACTTTATTATATTAGTTTTTAATCTTCTAAATTAAATCTTTATTTTAATTTTCTACTGATAATTATAATTATGTTGATTTGTTCCTGTTTGTTCATTATCTGGTTCTCCTAATAATGGGTCGGGTTATAATATCCCATGGTCCAAGAGCCATACAAAAAATTGTTTAACCTTTGGTTAAACTGAAGGTTTAACCCTCTAGATTGATGTATTTTGCCTCCCTGATAAAGGATCAGGTGATCTGCCATTTCAGATCAAGGAATTCTGGCTCACTCACCAAAAATTGGTTTAATAGAACCAGAGAACTAAGTGTTGAAATATTACTGAAAATACCTCAAGCATCTCTAATTTACATCCCAAAAAGCATAAAAACCTTAAAATTGAATGTTTTCCCATGTATATGATATAGGCAAATTTAAAAATTTGACGTATTCTATTCAACCATAGGTAAAAAAAGCCAAACAAAACACCAAAATCTCTCCACAAAACGTTTATTCTTTACATAAATATAGCCGGCTTTTGATCGCTTGATCATCATCAGTGCCTAACCCAACAAAGATAGAAGACAGAATAATCAACAAAGTACTACACTAAAGAAAAACTAAAAGAAGTACTAAAATAAATAACATAATAATAAAAAATTAATAAAATACAAAAGTATATAAACGTTAAGAAGGTAAAAAGGGGGTAAATTCTTTATATAATAAGCAAATAGCTACGGCTAACGGTTATGATGCTAGTCTTGTTGATAAATTGGTCGAGCGTAAAAAAAGAAAGTCAACCCTTGACATAATTTACCCTAGTGCAACTTATGAAAAGCTTAATCACTGGCAAAGTATGCCGTATCATAGGCATAGGCCTGGTATCAGAGAAGATAGGTAGCATCTTAAGGAGAAGCGGAATAAATGTCTCTTTATGCACTTTGCATTCTGTACGTAGCTACATTTCTAAGTGTAAAGACAGGGTAGGAGCGCTTGATAAGAATGGTGTTTATTGCCTGAAATATGGTGCCTGTGGTTGTACCTACGTAGGCCAGAAAGGTAGAGCATTCCGTACTAGAATTGCCGAGCACGAGTCACTCCCATCGAGTAGGTTTTACCAGCATTTGATAGTTAAGAACCACTGTAGCTTTGACCATGAAGTTGCTTTCCGTCACTACGTTGCTAAGGGTGGTTCTGTGTCATCTCTTGAGAGTTTTGAGATTTTGCGTAATGTGGAGGAAAATGGTGAGAAATCTCTTAATAAGATAGGTGAAAGTGGGGAATCGTCGGTAATAGTGCAGCCGTTGGTGTTTGCTCCTCGCCCACCAGTTCGCTACATGACTCTGTCTAGAAGGTCTGAATGAGGCGTCTACATAGCATACATATCTATTTAAAAAATAAATAAAGAATTTACCCCCTTTTAGCGAATTTTTTTATTATTATGTTATTCATTCTAGTACTTCTTTTAAATTTGCTGTATTGTAGTACTTTGTTGATTATTCTTTCTTTTATGTTTGCTGGGTTAGGCACTGATGATGATCGAGCGATCAAAAGCCGGCTCTGTTTACGTAAAGAATAAACGTTTTGTGGAGAGGTTTTGGTGTTTTTGTTTGGCTATATGAATTAACTCCATTACTCAGTATCTTAGTTTTCATAGGTAAAAGATGTTTTAGAGAAAGAGAGTAGCACAGCTTTCATATAAAATTATTAATTGTTTGACATATAATGCTGAAAATGGGTAAGAACTTCAATTTCATTAAAACTATGTGTTTTTAGCATTATATGTCAATAATTAAATTATCACATATAAAGCTGTGCTACTCTATTTCTCTTAAACAACTTTACATCACCTATAATTGATAGAATGTGTCTGATTTTGAAGTTTTTCTATATCTTAAACATGATAACATGGTTTGTGAGTTTGAAGTGTAAATTAGACATTTTTATTTGTTTCACTAATATTTTACACAGTTATATCTTTGGTTCTATTAAACCAATTTTGATGGTTTAATCATTGATCTGTTCCGAATTTAATAAACTTAAAATAAGAGCCCTTAAACTTTTTTGGTAAAATTAATAGGAACAGCAATATAGGGTAACACCTGATTTTGGGGGTCATTTTCCAAACTTTGAAGGAGCCCATGAGCCAAAATTCCTCAATCTGAAGTGGCAGACCACCTGATCCTTTAGGAGCCAAAATAAATCAATCCATGTGGTTAAACCTTTCGGGCTCAACATTCAGGTTTTTTGCATCTAGCTCTTGGACTACCAGGCATAGAGTAATATAATATTATTATTTGATAATCCCAGGAATAATTGTCATTTTCAGATTTTGCGTATTAAGTTTCACTAACAATTAAAATCTAATCATACACATTTGGTAAAATATTAATTTTGTTTTTTTTCCTCTTTTGACTGTGGCATATTTCCAATATTGAAACAAGCAGCATGTAAGAGTACCCATGAAATAATAACCATCTTTAAAATTTATATTTTTGTCAGCCTTTAAGGCAATAACAGCAAAGATCACGTTTTACTACTTGGATCATAATTTTTTAAAATGCATTCTCACATTTGATCCTTAAAATATAAACATTTTGAATCGATTTTCAATAATTTATTGTGTTCTACTAACTTTTTTCAAACGATAATATAAATAACTGAGTCTTAGACTCTTAGAGTGCGCTATAAAGATTGGAAAGAGATCGTTACTAACGATCGTTCTTAGCACTCCAGAGAATGACTGATGATGGCCAGATGCGGCAGAAAGTTATCTCTCGAATAAATCTATTAATATACTTTTTAGTGGAGAGACTATTTATTTATCTATCCTTTTTTCAAACGCTTTTAAATGGCTTTATAAATTTGAGAAACGAATTAAATTATATTAAAATCGATTTTCATTTTAATTATCTTTGTTTCAATGCTCTGTACATCTGTCCCTACCAGAGAAAAAGTGCTATAACATAAATTTTAAATTGAACATAAATGAACGTGACCACGGACATACAGTCACAGGAATTGAATTGTTGCGCTTCATTATTCTAAAACAGTCAATTTTCAGATAAAATTATGTCAAGGTTGAACAAAAGTACAACTTTTCTGTCTGATATGTCCTTTTTAACTTACTCCTTTTTAACTGACTGATTTGTCTGTTCTTACTTAGCTAAATCTTGCCCTGTTTGGTTCTGGAGTAACTCTAGTATCTATTTAAGTTTTGACAAAATCTAAAGGATTAAATGACTCACCACTCTTTCAAGTTAATGGAAATATATGTTTAATACAATTTGAACAATTAACAAGCTTTTGAAAGCTTATCTGTTTGTTCACTTCTAATTAAACAGGTCTTAATTAATACTGTTTCCTCTCTACTAAGATAACTAGCTCCAAGTTTGATTAATTAAACCATTTTTATTCTCTGCCATACTACTTAGGTTTTGTTAAAATAATTTTAACATTTAGTTTAACGTTTATAGTTAATAATTTGAGATAAAGTTTTTGTTTATTGTGCTTTAATTGTTGTTTTTACTTAGAAGTTAATTTTAAGGAAAAATGAATTTACACTCAATTAAAATATGTTTAAGTTTTACGTACTAAATATAATATTTTTTATATACTAAAAAGAAAGTAGGTATTGTGGAGTTAAAATTCATGTGAAGATTAAAATTGAAGGGTTGAGGAAATAATGAGACAGAAACATCCTAATTATTATTGTTAATAAACTAATTATTGTTGATTGTTTGTTTAAAACAAAGTGTTTTAAAACATACTTATAGTATTTTACTTTGTTGATACATTAATGAAAAAAATATGTTGAATTAAAGTTACGCTTAATTGGTGATGTAAAGTTTTACGTAATGAGTGTAGAAGTTTTATATTAAATTAAAGTTATGTTTAATAGGTGAAGTAGAATAAAGTTTTATGTAATGAGTGTAAAAGTTTTATATTAAATTAAAGTTACATTAAATAGGTGAAGTTGAATAAAGTTTTATGTAATGAGTGTAAAAGTTTTATATTAAATTAAAGTTACATTAAATAGGTGAAGTTGATAAAGTTTTATGTAATGAGGTAAAAGTTTTATATTAAATTAAAGTTATGTTTAATAGGTAAAGTAGAATAAAGTTTTATGTAATGAGGTAAAAGTTTTATATTAAATTAAAGTTACATTAATAGGTAAGTAGAATAAAGTTTATGTAATGAGTGTAAAGTTTTATATTAAATTTAAAGTTACATTAAATAGGTGAAGGTAGAGTAAAGTTTTAAGTAATGAGTGTAAAAGTTTTATATTAAATTAAAGTTACATTAAATAGGTGAAGTAGAGTAAAGTTTTAGTAATGAGTGTAAAAGTTTATATTAAATAAGTTACATTAAATAGGTGAAGTAGAGTAAAGAGAAGTGTAAAATTTATATTTTAAAGTAATTACATTAAAGTTACATTAAATAGGTGAAGTAGAGTAAAGTTTTAAGTAATGAGTGTAAAAGTTTTATATTAAATGTTAAAGTTTGTAAGAGGTAAGGTTGAGTAGTAATGAGCTCAGAAGTTGCTAAGTTTGCTGAGCCTGTGTCTCCAGTGGTTTTACGAGTTATGGGATTATTTAGTTTTGAATTTAAAGGTTTCGGCTCCAATAATAAAGCTAAACATAAAGGTAATTCAAACTTCTATCTCTTTTTGAAATTAAATTGGAAATATGAACTCTGATTTGAAGCTTTTTGAAATCTGAAAGGACCTTAAATTTAATCTAAATTGCGCTTTAATTTAAAATCTGGATAGGACCTGGGGTTTACATTTAGTGGTCTAATGCTCTGGTTCATACTTTTGGTCAATAAAATAAGAGTAGTACCTTAATTTGAAATTTAAATAGAATCTTATTTGAAATGTGAATAGTACCTTAATTTGGAGTCTAAGTAGGATCTTAATTTTAAATCTGAATAGTACCTTACTTTGAAGTCTGAGTAGGACCTTAATTTGAAATCTGAATTGTACCTTACTTTGAAGTCTGAGTTGGACCTTAATTTGATTTCTGAATAGTATCTTACTTTGAAGTATGAGTAGGACCTTAATTTGATTTCTGAATAGTATCTTACTTTGAAGTATGAGTAGGACCTTAATTTGAAATCTGAATAGTACCTTACTTTGAAGTCTGAGTAGGACCTTGTTTCTCTTGCAATAATGCTGTATTGTATTTGATACAAGCATGGAAATTCTTTCAAAACTGGTATAAATGATAAATAAATATTATTTTAATTGATAACTGATCGACTTTTATGCTGCACTTTTATGCTGATTACTTTTATGTACTTTGTTTATCTATCGAGCCCTAATCAGTGTTTAAATATTTACTCAAAAATAAGAATTAGAAGAATATGAATATTTTTTAGGGGGAAAATATTGGTTCCCACTGGGGATATCCTTGGTGATTTACAAGGCTCTAAATGTCATTATTATTATATTCTTAATAATTAATTAAGTTTGAGTGAGACTTATATCTAATATACTATATGAGTATTCCATAATCTTAAGTAACACTTTAGACTTTCGCACAGCCATTTATATATATCTCTTCAAATAGAAGCTAAGCCTGAAGACAATATATAATACCATGTCTTTTAAATGAGCTCAAGGCTAATTTAATATTTCTAATTAAGTATATTATCAAACATTAGTAAAAACAGTAAGTTATTCTCTTTCATTAACCGTATGTGCTTAAAACATTCTAGTATTCTTTTAACTGTATCTAGAATTGCCCTTAATTTTTTTTACATTTTATCAAAATATTTAAGGTTTGGTTTTGGATTAAAATATTAATTTATTTGCTATTACATGTATAATCTTTATATACATAGTAATTTAAAAAATGTTTAAATAAAACACATTCGTTAACTTTAAGGGGGTCTGTGTCTAATGTGACAGAGGTTTAGGTAGTCCAGTGCTCATGAAAACAGCGTAATAACCAGTTTACTTTGAGTTTTTCATAATTATCCTTGAAGTCTTTATCATCTTTAGACCTGAAGCTTTAATATACTAAATTGTTTGACTCATTTGTATTAGGAAATAAGTCTTTAAATTAAAGTATTATTTTAATTTTTTAGGAATGTAACTGACAATAAGATATTTAGTTGTAAAGTCATATAGAAATAATTTCTATTAAAACAATGTGGCACAAATACGATCAAATTACGAAGGATAAGAGAAAGGGTCAGTTTTTATTTTTCTTTTTTATTTTATCAAGGATATATCCACTAAAATAGGGAATAAAGGAAGTTAAGACTTCAATGGAAATATATTATGGTTATAGTTTCTTATCTAATTTTAATTCCATTCCCCATGCCCTCTCAATGCCCTCCCATTTTAATTTTTTGGGCACTGTGGAGACAAATCGAAAATCATGTCCACTGTAAAAAAATCCCTCTTTCTGTGATGTAGGAATAAATGAATGTTATGAATGAATGAATGTTATTTATTGTTAAGACCATACAAAATTATACAATATTAATATATAAAATTTACAATGGCATACAATCGTCATAATATATAATTAACAATATGTTTTTAAATTAAAAAACTCTGCAACTGAGTAGCATGGGTTTTTAAATAAGAAATCCTTTACTCGACTTCCAAAGGAATCAATATCCATCTCTTTTGTTTCTTTCTCCAGCAAATTAAAAAATTGAATGCCTAATAAGTTAGTGCCACTTCTGTACCTTGTTAATCTATGGGATGGAATCACTAACATTTCTTTGTTTCTAGTGTCATAGAAGTGGTTGAAATTATTTTTTAGTAATTTATCTTCATTAGGACGTAACATGATGACATATTTTGAGAAATAAACTAACTTTGCTATTTCAAAATTAAAACTTGGTATTTTAGTGTTTAGACTAAACAAAAGCAAAAAAATTAGGTAAGGGGTACCTCCGAACTTTTCTTTGCCACATCCGATTTTCTACGCTCAAAATTTACAGAATATACTGCAACAAGCATTTGGATCCGCATGTTTTATTCCCTGCATATGTTTTTATTCGATTATACTTAACTTTTATGTTCTGACCGAAACTATAGATATAATTGCCCTTTTAAAGCGAATCATAGTATACTTATATATTTCGTAATGGGATAAACTTGTATCAAATTTAAACTTAATTGAACTATTTATAGATTTTTAAAAATTAAAAAAAAAAACATTTTCAAGTCATTTGATAAAAATTGAAATAACGCTGATATTAAAATAAAACTTGGCACATATGTTTGTATTATATATGTCGCTGTATTATACAGCCGTATCATTTTCTGCGTTATATTATGAAAGGATGATTTTTGTGATAAATTTCAACTCTCTAACATAAATATACTGGGAGCTCTGATAAACAGAAAAACACATACAGAGACAACTTTGTTAAAACCACTCAATAGGTCTTAAAACAGCTAAAACGGATAGTGCAGGTGAAATTTTGATTTTGGATTTTTTTGCAAACACAATACTTTTCCTATAAGCATATAGGTAAAAATAGGTGCCCTGCCTTTATTGACACAAGTCCTGTTATTTGATGTTTTATTTTGACCAAGATTGACCATTTTAGTGAATTTTCCATTAGGTTAATTTTTTAGCTGAATGGAATAAGCTCATAGCTTTTGTAAAAGCGGTTTTTTATGATTTCTTTGTGTTAATTATTTTTACAATCCATAATTTTTATTGGGGATAATTATGTAGTAAGATAGTATTCAAAATCTTTACTTTTTATGTTCTTATTTCTTTGTTTAATTTTTTTATTATAATTTCTTTGTTTACTTTTTTATTATAATTTCTTTGTTTACTTTTTTATTATAATTTCTTTGTTTACTATTTATATTATAATTTCTTTGTTTATTTTTCTTATTATAATTTCTTTGTTGACTTTTTATATTATAATTTCTTTGTTTACTTTTTATATTATAATTTCTTAGTTTACTTTTTATATTATAATTTCTTAGTTTACTTTTTATATTATAATTTATTTGTTTACTTTTCTTATTATTATTTCTTTCTTTATTATGTATATAATTTACATCTTTTTCTACTTTTCTTACTATTATTGTCTAATATAAGTATAAATTGACTCAGATGCTGGTGAGAGTGCTCCTAGTACACCCACATTACCCTCTGCAATTAGTATTCTACCAATACTGAAATCATCTTCTCAGCCAGTCGTACCCATGGGTACACCAATCGGTACACCTGTGGTCCCAGGTACAACCTCTGTACCTCTACCTTTACAAGGTATTTTTATGTACCCCGTCAACAGTTTTACCCATAACAATGCAAGTTTTTTGTTTGTTTTTGAAGTCCTAAAAGTGGAAAAACCCTGGGAAATGGAGTTTGGATTGTTTTGTATTTATCTGTCTCCCTTGAACTTAATGTATTAACAAAAAGTCACTTCTCCAAGAAAAAACACTTTATTTTTTAATGTTTTCTGTTTCTTTATTATGTTAATTTTGTTTTCTGTTTAATATATTTTTGTTGGTGCAATGTAATTGTGCCAATAAAATAAAATAATATACATTTTTTTGTTATTTACTTTAATTTTGGTCTGTTTATTTTATTTATTTTACTTTATTTCTATTTTTTTTATTTGATTTTTCCTTTCTGTTATTCTGCTATTCCTATGTATTTTTAACTTTCTTTTTAATTTGATTTTTTTTTCATTTACTAACAAAGTATAATCCATTCAAATTGAATGAAAATTAGGGCGAACTTTGCACAAACCCAAAAAGTATTGAAAATTAGTTTGACATTGTTGTATGTTTTACTTACTAAATGCACCTGAGGATTGTAGGAGGGGGGGAGTTGCTAATCCTACCGAGTTATATTATAATTTGATTTCACCCAATAATATTTTCGGATAAAATTAGTATTAGTTCTCGTTTTATTGATTGACACGAATAAAACGTTTTGTCATTAATTTACACAATGTAAACAAATCAAGTTTTTTCTCTAATACATTTAAAATTCGCTTATATAGTGGCAGTATGCCACTTAATATGACAAACTGATAAAGTACAACAACCATGTGGCCGCGTAGCTGCTACAGGGACGCGGAGTGCTAAAACATCTACGCCGTTTAGCGGCAAATAGGTTAAAGGCCTCTTGTTTTGTTTAAGGTTATAGTTTAAGTAATTATTTCAAATGTTTAAATTTGTTTATTTTTTTAATTTGTAATCAAAAAATAATACTTTAAAATATGCGCAATACAGTTTGGTACAAATTGTGAAATTTCTGATTTCATTAAATTCTGTCAACTTTAAACTTTTATTTTGACAAATAGAATTTCTAATTCCCTAATTTTATAACATGTACATGATTATAAGAAGATGATAAGTTGAATATTTAATGCCTCTCATTGTGTCTAATTCTGAAATTCTATTTATTTGTATAAAATGCAATGCGCAGTGTCGAATAAATTTAATCGTTATTAATTTATTTAAAAACAGCAATAGCCATTGATCAATCACAAAAAACATACCAAAAATTGATAAAAATATTTATAAAGAAATTAAAATGTCATTGTAAGATACGATTGTTCTCATATAGGTTATCAATTAATTTAATAAAATGAAAAAGAAAGGAAGAAAATATATCAAAGATATACAGTAGTTAAATAAATACTTGTGAAGCTGCCCCTTTAAATTAAAATAAAAAATCTATGTAATGAGAATATATACCTACAGAAAATTTAAGACCTAAACAAAACGTTTGATAAGAAAAACTATTATAAATCATACTAATAAATTAAATTACAATTAATTACATACAACAGAGTAATTTAGTCAGTAAATTACAGGTACTAAGTGGAATTAATCCCTAAGTTCCTGCCAATTTCATTGGCGAGGAGCTCAGCAAATTAGGTCCCGAAAGGTAACTCCTCTAAAATCCACCTTGTGACGTAATTCCACCCACAGGTGAGCTTGAGATGAATTAAAAGATAGCAGATAAGTGGGTTTCAGAAAATTTATTTGTGGTAGTGACAGGTATTAGGGTTTACAAAGCTGTTCCAATACATTATCTAAATGTTAAACTATTTAAAGGAGGTATAGATGAGTTATTATGCTGTTTTTATCGTAAGTTTTTGAGAACATTATTTAAGTTTGAGTAAGGCTTCTATTTCAAGGAAAGTGTTAGCAAATACTTTTAAGTTATAGAAGTTTAACTTAAACTTAAGTGCATAATTCAAGAATACTATTAAAAACACTTTCTACATTCAGGTTGTTTATATCTTACCATTAACTCTTTCAGCTCCGAGAGCTGTAGGGTAAATGTGTGAACCAGGATTGGGTTCCTGTGAACCAAGTCACTCCCCCAGTCTGAGTTATTTTAAACCTATGAACACCCTGGGCCCACATTAATTTTAACTTGATGAATGCATCGTTTATGATATCTATTTTTAGTTTTTCATATGCATTTTAATATAATATTGCAAAAACTTGTACAGATTATGACTGCATACTTCACAGTTTAAATCTATATATTTTTATACTTTATTTATTATACATTTTTATGCGATTTAATTTTACAAATAAAACAAAAAGGCTTATTTATTTTTTAAAAAAGCATTAATCATTAAATTCAATAAATATAGCCTATATGATGAAATGACTCATAGTCATTTATTATCATCAAAGAGCAAAATTGAAAATTTTTAATTGGAAAAATAGAGGTAAAGGCAGAAGGAAGAATAAATCCTCCATGAGAATTCTCATCGATGGTCATAAATGGGGGAAAAAAACTTCTCGTTGCAAGAATACTTCTTGTTGGCCCTTTATGCAAACACAATTATGGTGAAAATACTGACCCTTGGTCCTGAAAGGGTTAAAAAATTATATTTTGTTTAATTTAAATCTGTAAACAAATATGCAAACAGTCTTTAGCTGCTTTATTAAAGTTTTATTTTATTCTCTCATTCTTTTTAGCCTTTTTAAATAAAATTATAAATAACTTTATATGATAGTGAAATTTTATTAAATTGTATTACAGGTCCAAGATATTTATCCTCACTGATAAAACTTCCTATCTTAAATGATAATGATAACCCCCACTCTTTGTTTCCTTTTAACTCTTTTTAAACCATATACTTTTTCTAATTAACTCCTTTTTAATAAACCCCACTATTTGTTTCCTTTTAACTCTTTTTTTTAAACCATATACTTTGTTCTAATTAACTCCTTTTTAATAAACCCCACTATTTGTTTCCTTTTAACTCTTTTTTTTAAACCATATACTTTGTTCTAATTAACTCCTTTTTAATAAACCCACTATTTGTTTCTTTTAACCTCTTTTTTTTAAACCATATACTTTGTTCTAATTAACTCCTTTTTAATAAACCCCACTATTTGTTTCCTTTTAACCTCTTTTTTTAAACCATATACTTTGTTCTAATTAACTCCTTTTTAATAAACCCACTATTTGTTTCCTTTTAACTCTTTTTTATTAAACCCCACTATTTGTTTCCTTTGAACTCCTTTTTATAATTCTCCTCTATTTGCTTTCTTTTAACTCCTTTTTATTAAACCCCACTATTTGTTTTATTTTCACTACTTTTTATTGAACCTCACTCTTTGTTTCCTTTTAACTCCTTTTTATTATACTCCACTATTTGTTTCCTTTTAATTCCATTTTATTAATCCCTACTCTTTGTTCTAATTAACTTCTTTTTAATAAACTCCACTATTTGTTTCCTTTTAACTCCTTTTTAATAAACTTCACACCTCTTTAATTAATGTTCATAAAATAAACAATTATACTTTAAAAACAATAGATACAACAAAAGATAACATTGTTTTGCCCTCCCTGTCTCAGTTAAATATGGGTGAAATAACAATGATTTGAAAGACAGTGTTTTGTTTCTCATATTAAATGTGAGCTAAAATAACCTATAGGAATGCTTCTTGACCTAAGGAGACTAACCAATAGGAATGCTTCCAGATCTAGGAAACTTACCAACATAAATGCTTCCTGACCTAGGAACCTAACCAATAAAAATACTTCATGGCGTAGGATTCTTTAAAAAAATTCACTCTTTTCATGATAATTTGTTTTGAGTGCATTTTGGCTCATTTCTAACTTATGGTAAAATTTTTATCTGTTGAGTTTAGCTACATTTGCTTGTGCAAATTATTATCTTAGAAAATGATTTATATCAATAATACCCTACTAGAATGACTTGAACTCTTTGAAGACGACTGTGAAAGTTTCAGAACACCCAGATCAATGTAAGGTATAATTACTGGAATCGCCCCACCACCCACCCATCCATTTGATAAAAAAAATTTAACATTCGAAAAGGCAGGAAGCTAAGATATCAGTAAAAAAATATGGTGAACCATTTATAAACTACCCTATTGGTTAGTTTTGTTTGTTTAGTTCAAATCTTAATATGACAAACATCCCGCCTACCATTGAAATTTGGTAAATATCATCAGCACACTATAAGAAGAACTTTTGTTGTCTGAGTTCTACACTCTACGCTTTCACCAAATTACATTTTATTATTTTACAAACTTATTATTACACAGTATTTCTTTATGCTTTGTTTATTTATTCAATAACTAATATTATTATTCATTTATCTAACCTCTCTATTAAATGAATAAACTACTCATGTTTGGTTGTCTTTATTACCTTTAAGTAGATTATATTTAAATTTGAGGGAAAGGGTTTCAATGACCAAACCTACTCGGTGATGCATCCCTAATTTATATCACTGAAGTCTTATGAAGTTGACTTGGCTCATTCTGGCCAGAATTAAAATTATTAAACAAATGTTTATTTTGTACATTTAGTCCTTCCCCGTTTCCCCTATTTACCAAAACCTTTAGAATTCAACGCAGAGGTTGGTGATGCTATTGGTACTGAGCTTATTGGAGTTTTCCAAATATTAGTTGTTATATCTGTTACCATGTGAAAAATTAAATCATCATATGGGAAAACATTAAACAGGAATTTTTGAGAATATTTTTTCTAAGTTTTAGTTGTTTTCAAAGAGATTAGATTACTTGAAACTTAGAATCAAACATTAAACCAAATATTGTTAAATAAAACTAGCTCTTAATTTTATTAATGGAAAAAAGTGGTAAGTACCTTTAGAAGGGAGAGCCTGAGCATCTATATAATTTGTGGATATATTACTATTTTCACAAAAAAAATTATAATTTAATCAATTTTGGGCCCCTGCCATAATATTATGTTCACAACCCTTAATAAATTAAAATAAATGATACAAATAAAAACATGAATGCTAGCATTTTTATAAATTATATGGTCAATTTTTAAATTTTGGTTTTAGTGTTTTTAGCAGATTATTTTGAATATTGTTTTCCTCTCAGTGCCCCCAACAAGTTCTCAATCAGAGGAGAAAATTAAAATATTGCTAATATTTTAATTCTATTATATTACCTTGTGTAGTTAATTTTTATTAAAATACACTATTAGGTTTAATTGATTCTCTCAGCCTAATTAATTATTCCATGTCTTATACACAGTTGTATATTAAATATTGAAACACATGTTGGAAAAACAATAAAAAGAATACATTTTAAAATTAAAAAGGTTGTATTTACCGCAAGTTGAAGAAGCAATCGAAGAATCAGCTACCGTCGATACTTGCTGTTGGATATAAATATCCCTGGACCGGTTTTGGCATAACGCCATCATCAGCAGGCGGGGCAACACTCAAGCTCTCAACTAATAAAGTTAAATCAGTGATTAACTTCTAGTCTAAATGAGCACGACGAGCCCTCTGGAGATGATTGAACTCCAGAGGGCTCGTCGTGCTCATTGAGACTAGAAGTTAATCACTGATTTAATTTTATTAGTTGAGAGCTCGAGTGTTGCGCCTGCTGATGATGGCGTTATGCCGAAACCGGTCCAGGGATATTTATATCCAACAGCAAGTATCGACGGTAGCTGATTCTTCGATAGATTACATTTTATTAAAAGTTGTTTGTTTACCAGTGAAAGTAATAGTATTGAGTCCATTTTGGCTCATTTCTAACTTATGGTAAAATTTTGATCTTTTGCTAAATTATTATTAAAAATATAGCTACATTTGCTTGGACAAATTTTTATATGTTTAGGTTAAAATTATGGCCCTTGGAAGAAGTTTAGAAAAGAGAGACCCCTGTGTTATGACTTCTGAAGTGTGCTAGATTGTTTAGACCAAACAATACAGTGTTAACACCCTTGGTTTTTTAGTTTTTGAACTCAAGTTTGTTATTGTTTACAACATGTTTTATGACTTTCTTAGATTTATAGATATATTTGATATCATACCTCCATAGTGTATTTATATTAAACTATAATATTTGATACTACCAAGTTTTGTTAAACATGAACAGTGGACACAATTTATTTGTCAATTAAACTATAAAACTGATTAGCAATATTTTTGTTTTTCTTGATTTATAAATAAGACATTATGAGATTACTCAAATATTAAATAATTTTATTAATTCTGGCATTTCTGTTTTGTATACGCTATATTTTGTTCCCATGCTATAAAATTACACTGTTATAATTAGTTTACAGAGGGAAAATATTGTTGTGGAACCAATGGGTTTGGCCTGATATAAAATTGTGGACGTAGTTTATCATCCAAGACTAATTGACATTCATTGGCTACCTCGCATTATTTCTCCTCTCTGTCAACTGATTATAACCATGTTTTTTATTATATTAATAAACTATTTTTAGCTGTGTTTTGATTTTTATGCTTTTAATTTTATTGCATAATAATTACTGTTTTATTGTATATTATGTCTATGGCTTTTTTATTTTCATTATGCTTTAAATAAAATACTGGATATTGATTCATACATATTAATGAGACATGTATTTGCATTTTATTCATTATGTTTTTTGTTTTTTATTTTTTGTTTTCTGTGTGGCTTGTGCATGTGTTCAACTTCTGCCTGCTCGTAATAATAATAAAAATAAATCATAAACATTTAAAAAAAATATAAATAAAAAGTAGATGGATCTGAGAACTTCTGCCATCCAATCAGGATTGCATCCCAAGATGAAATTGGTGAGTTTTTCTAAAACTATTTACAAAATATAAATAATAAAAAAGAATCACACAACTTGATGAGATTAAAGATAGGTTTATTTGTAAAACCAAGTCTTCTCACTTATTCTAATATTTTGTAGCTTTGAATCTTAAAAGATCATTATGTTTAAATCAATTTATAAGATTGTGAACAGTGTAGAAACATTACTACCTTTTAAGAAAATACAATTAATCCTAAGTTAAGTACTTCATGAATCCTTTGAAATTTTAGTGGAATAGGATCAACATGTTCAATTTTCTCAAAAACTTTGGCGAGTTTCCATCCAACTAGATTTTAAACAATGACTGCCAACTCGGGATGAAAATTAATGTCAAATAGATAAATGCCATAAAGTAATGTTAACAAATGTTTTACAAGATTTTGAATCTTTAGGTAAACATGGTATACAAAAGTAGTAACGCACAATAACCTTCTTTAATGACAGACAACTTGACATCTAAGAAACCTCCAATGTTGTACATAACTTTTTTTTGACATCGGCGGATGTTTTCTTATCCTTGAATACATAGTAAATTCACTTGTCGATTCTATTCCACTATATTTAAAATAAACCTTGAACAATGGATAAGTTAGTAAAAATAAATACACAAATTGATCGATAAGTTGTACCAATAAGTGTGTGCACAAATTGATCGATAAGTTAGTACAAATAAAGTGTGTACACAAATTGATCGATAAGTTACTACAAACAAAGTGTGTGCACAAATTGATCGATTAGTTAGTAAAAATAAAGTGTGTACACAAATTGATCGATAAGTTACTACAAACAAAGGTGCACAAATTGATCGAGTTAGTAAAAATAAAGTGTGTACACAAATTAATCGATAAGTTACTACAAACAAAGTGTGTGCACAAATTGATCGATTAGTTAGTAAAAAGAAAGTGTGTACACTTCTAAATTTAGTTATCTGTATTATCTGTTGTTATCAAGGTTTTTGTTTGATCAGTTTTTGCCTTTGTGATGATCTGTTGAGATTGATAGCTAGTCATGTCAAATCATGAAGAGAAATCTTTGACACCTCACTAGCCATTTTTTGCTTGCTTTTTTTTAATTCCCATTTATATGACATTGGGATTAGTTATAGTTAGCTTTCAGCATTTTTAAAATAATTTTATTATCATGGTATGTGTTAGATCAGAAGTCACAGCCTTTGTAAATATCCAAACTATAATTACAAAGAGTGAGGATGTGTGCAAATATTTAATATGAGATTTTATTTATCATCATGAAATGAGACCTCATAATATTTATTTTCTTTGAGCTTTGTTATATCGGACAAATATAACAAATGCATAACATTATATTTGTTAAATATTATATGTATATGTGACAAATATAACATTATGTTTGTTCAATATGTTATATTTAACAAATGTAAGAAAAGTTTTTTAACAATTTATATCTGATGAATATTAAAAATGGCCAGCTTGTAACCAAAAATTATTTCTTCTTAGTAGAGAGAATGATTCTTAGCCAAGAAGAAATGATTCTGACGCATATGACCGATAATTATCGTTACTGGATCTGGTGGTTACTTGGATCTGTAAAATAGTATATACTCATTGTAAAGAAACAAAAAAACTGTTTATTTAGATTAGTTTATTCCATTTCTCAATTATCATTTGTAGTCAATTAATAATTAATTTCTGGAAACGGTTGCTGATCAAATTTATACATTCGGTAAATAAAATGAATTACCTGAACATCATTACTTAATAATTTCATTAATAAAATGTTTACGTTATAATCACCTGAACATCATTACTTAATAATTTCCTTAATAAAATGTTTATGTTATAATCACCTGAACATCATTACTTAATAATTTCATTAATAAAATGTTTACGCTATAATCACCTGAACACATTACTTAATAATTTCATTAATAAAATGTTTCGTATAAATCACCTAAACATCATTACTTAATAATTTCCTTAATAAAAAATGTTAAATACTGAACATCATACTTAATAATTTCATTAATAAAAGTTTACGCTATAACACCTGAACATCATTACTCAATAATTTTATTACAAAAAATGTTTATGTCATAATCACCTAAACATCATTACTTAATTATTTTCTTACAAAAAATGTTTAAGTCATAATCACCTGAACATCATTACTTAATAATTTTAATACAAAAAATGTTTACGTCATAATCACCTGAACATCATTACTTAATAATTTCACTAATAAAATGTTTACGTTATAAAAATAAAACTAAATCATAGTTTAAGTAAGTCTTGAACTATAGGACAGATATTTCAAGAATTTTTATGTAGATTAACTTTTACTCAGATCTGACAGATTGATTTCAAAATAATCTTAATCACACTTAGGCTATAACATACCTATGTTACAGCCTAATTACATAGGCTGTTAGCCTTATTTTTTTTTTTTTTTAAAAAAAAAAAATTACAAAATACCTAAGCTTTTTGGAATTTTAGTTTTAGTTATTTCCATTTTGCTTTTTCCCAAAAAACATTAGAAAAAGTCATAAGAAAAGCAAGTTTATAATAAACTTTAAAAAAACTAATAATAAACTTAAATAAACTAATAATAAACTTTATTAAAAAATTAAAAAGTCCTTAACAGAGTTAAGCACTTTCTCTGTTAACATATTAGGTTAAATTAAAATAAACTTAAAGAATAGTATTTATGAACTTTTTAAAATAATATCCAAACTCAAAACTATAGAATAGTAATTCATTTGCTTATATTAATTATTAAAACAAATCTGTTAGTTTTGTTACAAAATAGACCTCCGAATATTTCATAATGGGCAAAATTTGATTAAATTCTTCATTAAATAATAATTTAAAAATTTGTTTGGTACTCTTTTTTTGTAGATGTTATTAAAGATATGAATTCTTTGTATGAAAGTGATCAAATGTTATGATTTCATGAAGATGATTGTTAGCTTGAAACATTATGATATAAGTATTAAAAAATAGTTAAGAAAAGCAAAAGAATGTTATAAATAAAGTATATTAAAAGGATAGAGACCACATTATTAAAAATTATGATTTTATTATGTGTGGAACTGGTCTAAAAGAAATCAATTTACCTAAATTGATTTTTTTATTCTTTTTAGAGAAAGTCCATCTAACAAACTCATTATTTATTAATAAAAAACGTAAAAATTCTGTAGAAATAAAAATAAAAGGTATTAATTTAATACCATTGTTTCTTTTATTTCTCTCAAATAAATTTATGAAATTAAATATGAAGCATTAATGCTTTTAAATCCAAAGAACGTTGTGTCAAGTATGTCTAATAGCTTACATATAACATTACTATATAGTCAGTTTTTAATCCTCGAATAAGCCATTATTATTAAGGTTTTCCAATTTTTTAAAAAACTTATTTTTTTGAGCTATCAGTTTTTTGTATTATCAATAAGACATCTACATCATTTGCTTTGTCTTTTTTTTGAAAAATCGTGGATTTTACTTTAAAAATTAACCACTTTCATGCAGGGAATTTGAAATGAGAATTTATAAAAAAAAATTAAAATGATTATGCATTTTAAATTTGCTCCGTACAGGAGCCACTGTAACATAAATTTGAAATCTTGTTTAGAAACCAATAAATCTACTTATGAAAGGTAAACGTTCAATAAGTAAGGTAATAAAAGCATAACAGTGTTCAAGGTAACGTTCATACCATTGTATAAGGTAATGCAATAATTGTTGCTTATCTGAAATCCATCATAGATTTTAATCCAATACAATATTCTGTCTAACGCTATTGTGTTGAATAATTTGAAAAAAAATACTGATATAACAAGACCCTTTCTCCTTTACTTTAATATTTTAGTTTTAGCGAGTTAAAAAAATACTATACCTTATAGTTTTTTATTCCATTAAATATTAAAAAATATAATTATTCTAGTAGATATATTTTTTTTAATAAGTATACAAAATAATATTAAAAAAAATAGTGAAAATGTGTGAAAATCATTTTTTAAATTCTGAAAACTCGTGTTCTAAATAATGCATAATCAAGTTTTATTAGAGAGGATATTTTACTTCGGGTAATAATAAGTAAATAAGTTTTTAATGTCTATGTTAGAGCTAAGGATCTCCAGCAAGACTTCTTCTCAGCTTTCCAACAATTCATGTTGTTCAGGTGAGACTACAACAACTATAAAACAAAAACTACATTTTTGTTTGATTTAAAATAATTATTTTTTAATTTAAAACGTCCAAATCATTATTAAGTTTTAAAAAAAAATAACATTAATTGATATTCTCAAGATATTTTTAAAATAATTTACAGGAGGGTATATATTGTATTTGAGAAATCACTCTTTGAGGTTTGGATTTGTTTCATTAAATGGTGCTAAAGTATGACACACGGTTATAATTAGTTGTGGGAAAATTGTTTTAAGAAACCAATGAGGTTGTCCTGATATGATATTGTGGGCGTGGTTTAACATCAAAGACTAATCTCATTGGCTCCATCGCATTATTTTCCCCTGCAGTCAAACTGATTACAACCGTGTGTTATACTAAAGCACTTTGTTACTACAGTTTTTGAATAAAATAAAAAAAAATTAATAATATTATTTAGTAGGAAAAATGTTATAGGGCAGTATACTCTTTCCTCCTCTTTAACCCATGAATAATAATACCATTAACTCTATAGCATATCTATAGAGATTTGTTACCGTAGAGCCTAGGTATAATAAATACTCTGATTTATTTATACTTATGTTATAATATGCATAATATTTCTATTATTATAAGTTTTTAAAGGTTATAATATGTTTTCCAACTAAATCCGTTCTGAAATGGGCTTTATATTATTGTTTTTTGCTCTATTATTATCTACACACCTTTATGCTTTAAATGTTTTCATGTTATTGCACATTCTGTTTATTTCTTATAATATTTTAGTATTAAGAAATTAATTAAGTTATTTGATCAAATTTAACTAAATTTGAAGTGTTGTTATTTTGTTTTTTTAACTCTCATAGTAAGTGAAAGGTGATGGGATATAATTAATTTTTTTTCTTTTATATTGAAATCTTGCTCATTAGACACTTTTCACAAATTTCCTTGGGAAAAATAGGTTAGAAGGTTGAGATTGGGTTCATGAAGTGGTTTTTAAAAGGGGGGACTTACTGATATATAGGAATATATACATAAACAGTTATATGTGTGTATATATATATATATATATATATAATATATATATATATATATATATATATAATATATATATATATATATATTATATATATCTGTGTGTATTTAAGAGATTTTGTTCCTAGACATTTCTTTGGGAAACAATAACTTTGAAATGTTTTTTGGATCTAAATGAAACTTAGCACAAAAATTGACTTTATTAATGTCTCTATGTATATGCATATTTAATTTTACCAGCAAGATTTTAAGGTACACATTTTTCTCTTATTTCAAGTGATTTACATAGATGGTTCACTTAAACAAATATAAAAAAAATAATTGATGGGATGCAGAAGGAACAAGTAGTATACTCTAGCAGTGGAAGTGTGAATCAGATAATTTTATATATATCAAACAACGACTTGTTGAGGGTAATTTTTGGTAAAGTTTGACCATACGCTATTCAGCGCTAGAATGATGAGAAAAGAATGAATGAGTTATCTCCTGAAAACTCCATAACAATTTTGTATGTATTAGAAAAAAAGAGAACAATTTATTTTCTTATTTTTTTTAATGAAATGGTGGGTGAGGTTTAACGTCCAGGACTAACCTCATTGGTTCCCTTGCATTATTGTCCCATGCTGTCAACTGTCAATAACAGTGTGTTTCTACTTTAAATAAAAACTTAAACTTGTCAATTAAGGGTTACTAAAATATTAGGGAGTGAACCATCTATGTATATTATTTATCTATGATTACTTTATTTTAAATGAATTGGTAATAAAATATTGACAGTTTTTATTAATTGTTTTGTTGATTTGGGGTTTCAAAATTATGTTTTGTGAATTTAATTTAACCACGATGAGTTATGTGTAATAATTACTTTGTCTTTTTATGGGCTTGAATATCTTTCTTTGAATCAAAGTCTTCAGCCGTGGCTAATTTAAGCTTAGCTATTTTAGTAAAAGGCATTAAAAAGATTTTAATATATCCGCTAAGTATTGATGATAAGTTTACGTTTTTAAAAGATGAGCAACTTTGTGTTACATGTGAGTCTATTAAAAAATATTTATCGAAAATCAATTATTTGTTTAGATTAATGTGAAGTAGAACCTGGTAGAATCAAAAAATGAATATCGTATATATAATGTATATATGTACTATATAACATACTATATGTAAAATACAGTGGAATAGAATAATAAGTGAACGACATTTTGACATTTTCAATCGTATCTAAAGCCTGAAATACATGAGTAAATTCACTTGTCCATTCTATTCCACTATAATGTAAAACTAGTAATTACTATATAGGGCTGTCATCAAACGCCTTAGTATGGTAGTAATTACTATACTAGGGCTGTCATCAAACAGCCTTAGTATTGTAGTAATTACTTTAGGCTGTCATCGAACAGCCTTAGTATTGTTAATTACTTTACAGGGCTGTCATCAAACAGCCTTAGTATGGTAGTAATTACTATATTTACAATATTACTTATTTTACCTCTCCCAAAAGGGCAAAGCAACTATTAGATTGGTTTAAGTATGATAAGAGACCCACCCGTAAAATCAAAACAAAAATTCCCTACAATTTTTGACATACAAATAAATAAATACATCCATTTTTGGGTATGTAGAAAGGCTTTGGGGCTTTGAGTAGGGCTTATATAAGGGAGATAATGTAAGAGAATACTCTTACATTACATGTAAACAATGATTTATCCAATATAAAGAGTGGGTCCCTATCATACTATCTACAATGGGTAAGAGTATTATAAGAGACCACCTAGAGAATACAATACTCTATTCTCGGGTTTGTAGAAAGGCTTGGGGCTTGAGTAGGGCATATGTAAGGGAGATAATGTAAGACAATAATCTTACATTAGATGTAAGACAATAATGTATCAAATAAAGGGGGGTCCTTATCATACTATCTACAATGGGTAAGAGTACATTACCCATTGTACTTATACATTCTTGCCTTAATCTCCTTATATATGCCCCACTCATAGCCCCAAAGCCTATTTACAAACCCGAGAGAATAGATTAAGTATTCTTCTAAGGTGGGTCTCTTATAATACTCTTACTCCATTGTAGATAGTATGATAAGGGACCCACCATTCATTTAAAAAAACCTTGCTATTGGATACATTATTGCCATAATCTCCCTTATATATGCCCCACTCAAAGCCACAAAGCCTTTCTACAAACCGAGAATAGATGTATTGTTTCTTTAGGGTGGTCCCTTATAATACTCTTACCCCATTGTAGATAGTATGATGAGGGACCCACCCTTTATATTGGATAAATCATTGTCTTACATCCCTTTATATTGGATAAATCATTGTCTTACATGTAATGTAAGAGCATTCTCTTACATTAACTCACTTATATATGCCCTACTCAAAGCCCCAAAGCCTTTCTACATACCCGAGAATGGATGTATTTATTTATTTTATGTTTACAATAATGTCAAAAATGTAGGGAAATTTTTTTGTTTTGATTTTGCGGGTGGGTCTCTTATCATACTCTAACCATTAGATTATCTAGCAAGTATTTAGTTATCCATCTTTCATATACCATGATCACTGTGTATAAAACACCTTTTTACTTTTCAACATTTATACCGTAGGTATATAGGTAAAGTATTGTGTTTGCAAAAAATTCCAAAACCGGGATGTCACCGGATTTATCTGTTAAGGTGTTTTTCAGACCTCCTGAGTGGTTTTCACAAAGTTGTCTGTCTGTGTGTGTGTGTGTGTCTGTTACTATCGTAGCTCCTAGCGTATTTATGCTAGAGAGTTGAAACTTTTTACAAAAATCAGTCTACCCCTGTTGTTGCCCTATTCAAAAAATAATTTTTCTATGACGTCATTAATCCACAATAATGACTCTGCAAAAAATTTTGAAAAATCATGCGATCGTTTTGAAATTTAACACGCATGTAGTGTTATCTATAAGACTAACATATGTACTAAGTTTCATTTCATTATTAGCATTAGTTTAAATTTTATTAAATGACTAGTGTACGATTTTAAAAAAAAATGTAAACTATCCAATTTATTTATTTGCACAAAAAAATGGGTTTGAGCCCAATTAATAATTAATTATACATGAATCTGATGAGATGAGGAAAAGCTCCGAGGTATCCCATACCCAATTTTTTTAATAATGCACACTATGTTTTCATATTTTTTTAAAAACGTTTTATAGTTTTTTAAAACTATTCAGATGGGTTTAAATATTATGTACACCAACTTAGGTGCTCAGATAACAATTATGGCTGGCTTTTTTGGGAATAAAATACAATTTTTGTTTGATAAAGAAAGGTGATAATATCTAGCAATAGGTTAACATTATAAAGTAAAAACAAGATGATCCAATGTACCCCTACATTTGAGGAAAATGACTTAATTAATAAAGGTAAACATATTTTGCTGGTGCCCTTCATCAAATTAGAAAAATGTAAATACAATACAGACCTATGACCCACCAACCTTATTGTAGGAAATAATGCTTTTTCCTATATATATTATAGGAAATATATCCTATTTAAATTATAAGCACTAGTGGATTTTATACCATAAGGATGTAAATAAAAGTCTATCCACAAATAAATTTCAACCAATGTAATGATGACAAAACCGGCTTTCAACCTAATACAGGTCATCCTCAGTGCCGGTGAGAAGAAGCTAATTTTTCCTCTTGAGTCTTGTTACAAGATTTGAGACTGGATCCAGACTCAAATCTTGTAACAAGACTCAAGAGGAAAAATTAGCTTCTTCTCACCGGCACTGAGGATGACCTGTATTAGGTTGAAAGCCGGTTTTGTCATCATTACATTGGTTGAAATTTATTTACATCCTTATGAAATATATCCTTTTATGTTTAGATCTTATTAAGGTTTTTGTATTTAGTCTTAAAGTAACAAAAAGTTTATTATTTTTTTTAAAATGTATTTATTTAGTTAGCTCTGCGTTATCGAACTTTTAAGTTTTAGCAGCAATTTATTGTATTCACTTTGATTTTTACGCTTTTTATTTTATTGCCATATTGATCATAAAATATATTTATTGTATGTTTTACTAAGTGTTTTGTGCGCTTGTTTCAGCACGTAAGCAAGAAGTTATTAAAGTTACAGAACAGTTGATTGAAGCCATTAATAGTGGAGATTATGAAGCTTACACGTTAGTATTATTTTAATTAATTAATTTAATTAAAACTAATGAACTAAGAAACTTAACTCTAACTATTATTAAAGATTGGGGTTGGAGTCGAGGATAGACCCCATTTGTCTAATATTGTAATTTTGCAATTACAATATTTCTTGTAAAATTGTAATTTTACAATTACAATATTACTTGTAACATTTTAATTTTACAATTACAATATTTCTTGTAACATTGTAATTTTTCAATTACAATATTACTTGTAACATTGTAATTTTTCATTTACAATATTACTTGTCACATTATAAATGTAAAATTACAATGTTACAAGTAACACTGTAATTTTACAATTACAATGTTACTTGTAGAGGTAGTTTCTTAATTTATAGTTATAAATTTTTACTTTTCCTCATTTATACCGTAAATGATCTTTAAAAAGATCTCTACTTTGACGCTCCCCTCTCTATATATTTATAATTGCCTTATCTCCATTAAAAGTCAAATAGAAAATCTAAGGCTAGTAGAAAGCACTCATGCATATGACACCAGACAAGGAAATAATTTAGTGACACCATTCTACCGTCTATCCACATCACAGAGATGCTGCTCCTTGCAAAATGGAATCAGGTTTTATAATACATTAACTAACAACCTTAAAAACTTAGGCTTTAAAGATTTTAAAAGAGAAATTAAAACTGCTTATAGATGCAGAATTTATTCCCTTAATGAATATTATAATTTTAATTTAATTTAATTTAATTTTTTCTAATTATTAAGTAATTGATTGTAATTATGACGTACTGCCATTGCATAAATGGCTTTTACAATAAATTGAATAAATAAATAAATAAATAAATTTATTAGTATATAGGAAAAGTATTGTATTCGCAAAAAAAAAATCAGAAACCGGGATGTCACTGGAATTATCCGTTTCAGGTATTTTTAAGGCCTCCTGAGTGGTTTTTGCAAAGCTGTCCATCTGTAGGTGTGTCTGTTATCATCGTAGCGCCATAAGTGTTTATGCTAGAGAGTTGAAACTTTGTACAAAAATCAGTCTACTGCTGCAGTTGTGCTGTACGGAAAATAATTTTTTATAACATCACTAACCCACAATCATGATTCAGCAAAAATTTTGAAAAATCATTAACCGCGTATAAATGATGGGATCATTTTGAGTTATGGCACATATGTAGCCATGTATAAGAATAACATATGTGCCAAGTTTCATCCCATTATCGGCATTAGTTCAATTTTCATCAAATAACTTGTGAACAAATAATGCAATTGAGATGGCATTCGGTAAAAGTATATACCTTCGAGTAATAAATAGATACACAAATTTTAGTTTTATTACAACAAGTATATCTATGGGTTTTGTTGTATTATACAAGTTCAGCAGCATTGAACGTGGTCAGTGTTGTATGGGTGACTGCTGAGAATGAAAGGGATGTTTTTACTATCTGAGTATGAGTGAATAGAGTCCAAAACGTGTTGCAGTATAAATTTGGTGAGTTGTATATTCTGAGGACAAGCGAAGCGAGTCTGAAGTAGGAAGGATAGGCGTAGCGAATCCGATGTGATGAGGAAAAGTTCTGAGGTACCCTGTACCCGATTTTTTTTATAACAGACTTATACCACAACTAAAAATTGGTTATAGAGTGCATCATAACTTTACAATGTACCAAAAATATCTTCTATCATATCTAGCGTAAACAAGTATCTTCTATCATATCTAGCGTAAACAAGTATCTTCTATCATATCTAGCATCAACAAGTATCTTCTATCATATCTAGCAAACAAGTATCTTCTATCATATCTATCACAAGTATCTTCTATCATATATATCATCAACAAGTATCTTCTATCATATCTAGCATTCACTAGTCTCCTCTATCATATCTAGCTTAAACAAGTATCTTCTATCATATCTTAGCATCAACAAGTATCTTCTATCATATACTAGCATCAACAAGTATCTTCTATCATATCTAGCATCAACAAGTATCTTCTATCAATATATAGCATCACAAGTATCTTCTATCATATCTAGCATCAACCTAGTATCTTCTATCATATCATTTAGTATCTTATATCATATCAGCTTAAACAAGTATCTTCTATCATATCTAGCATAGTATCTCTTCTATCATATCCATCAACAAGTATCTTCTATCATATATAGCATCAACAAGTATCTTCTATCATATCTAGCATCAACAAGTATCTTCTATCATATATATCATCAACAAGTATCTTCTATCATATCTAGCATTCACTAGTCTCTTCTATCATATCTAGCTTAAACAAGTATCTTCTATCATATCTAGCATCAACAAGTATCTTCTATCATATCTAGCATCAACAACAAGTATCTTCTATCATATCTATAACTTCTATCTATAGCATAGCTATCTAGCTATTCTATCATAATTAGCATCAACAAGTATCTATCTATCTTCTATCATATATAGCATCAACAAGTATCTTCTATCATATAGCATCAACAAGTATCTTCTATCATATCTAGCATTCACTAGTATCTTCTATCATATCTAGCGTAAACAAGTACTTCTATCTAGCATCAACAAGTATCTTCTATCTATCTAGCATTCAACAAGTATCTCTAGCATAGTATCTTCTATCATATCTAGTATCTTCTATCATATCTAGCAACAAGTATCTTCTATCATATCTAGCTCAACAAGTATCTCTATCATATAGCATTCATAGTATCTTCTATCATATATTAGCATCAACAAGTATCTTCTATCATATCTAGCATAGTATTTCTATATATATAGCATCAACAAGTATCTTCTTCAATATAGCATCAACAATATCTTCTATCATATCTAGCATGAACAAGTATCTAGTATGATACCACATCAAATTCACTACGCTCATCCTCACTACTTTGGACTCACTTACTTTCCGAGGACGATTTTCGGACAAATTTGTCTGCATTTTATGGATTTTTGCTGAGTCATTATTTTGAGTTAGTACTACTTAGTGAAAACCTCTTTGGAGCTCTTTCAAACTCATGGTTTTGGATTATTTGCGAACAAAATACTTTTCCTAAACTACGGTATAAATGAGGAAAAGTAATAAAGGTTTATTGAGCATATAGTAGCGATAGTAGTAGGGGGAGTGGTAGTAACTACCAGGCAAGTAGGCCACGTTGTTGGGCCCTTTTTGCCAGCTCCAAGATAGTGTTATACTCTTTTTAATTTCAAGTGTAGGAATATTTCATCTAATCTAGACAGAAGAGCTGTGAATTTCTATGGTTCCTCTCATGCTTTTTCAAGCAATCATACATATTTTCACTGACTTTTATAGTCTAGTGAAAACTGGGAACAACACGTGCTGTCACTGTTAAACCAAACCTCCACACACTTTAAACTACAAGGCAGAAACAGTATAGTATTATAATGAATCTACAATGAGGGTTCTAAATAATGCCTATACCCAGTTTCATTTAGGGTAAGGGATCTTTAACGAGTACCTGACAACGCACAGGCTCGAGACCACCGGCTTTACATCCCTTCTGAAGGATGTGGTACGCAGAATTTTTATCCCTCTCATAAAAATCCTAGAGGCCCGTGCTGGGATTGAACCCATGACTAAAGTCCATTCATTCTGTGTATTGGCCGCGTACCTTAACCACTACACCACGGGTGACTCTTATATCAATTAATGACGGAAACAAGTTTTATCTGTCAATGTATGAAATTACTGACAAAAAGTTAAATGCTTTTAAGGAGAAAGTATTATTGTAGAAATTTAAAACTCCCATTATCAAAACAAATCTTGTTTGCACCAATTAGAGTATAAAGTTATTACAAGTATAAATTAGTATAATTATTACCAAGTATAAATTAGTATAAATTATTAGTAGTATAATTATTACCAAGTATAAATTAGTATAAATTATTACCAAGTATAAATTAGTATAAATTATTACCAAGTATAAATTAGTATACATTCCTCTATGGTTTGCACAATCTAAGTAGAATGATCATGAAATCTTCTTGCATCTGTTTGAAAATTGTTCTATATTGGTCAATTTTAAGTTTTCAGTTATTCTACTCTGATTATATAGCTTCTCTAACTGGTCCATTGGGTTGTTATCTGAGTTTATTTATATTATTGTCTTTTATTTTCTGTTTCCTTAGAAAAATCTGTGATCCTCATTTAACAGCGTTTGAGCCAGAAGCTCTTGGTAACTTAGTGGAGGGGATGGAATTCCACAAATTCTACTTTGATAATGGTCAGTAACTTGATTTTTTTCTGATTTATTTAGAAAATAACATTGAATCATCTTTTTACATAGAAACATTTGTTTAATATTTATAGTGCATTGTTGACCAATGAAACTCTGCATATCATGAAAACTTGATACAGTTTCTCAAATGGTTCCCACAATTCTGATAAATTCTTCTAATTATTTAATTAGCTGATGATTTCAGCATATTTTGATTATTAAATTATGTTATAATTTTAGCATCAGCTAATTCTTTAAATGTCTTATAATTTCAGCATATTTTTATTATTAAATTAACGGATGATTTCAGCATATTTTTATTATTAAATTAACGGATGATTTCAGTTAAATAACGGATTTTCAGCATTTTATTATTAAATTACGATTTCAGCATATATTATTAATTAACGGATGATCAGCATATTTTTATTATTAAATTAACGGATGATTTCAGCATATTTTTATTATCAAATTAACCGATGATTTCAGCATCTTCATATTATTTAATAATCTGATGATTTCAGCATCTTCAGATTATTTAATAATCTGATGATTTCAGCATCTTCAGATTATTTAATAATCTGATGATTTCAGCATCTTCAGATTATTTAATAATCTGATGATTTCAGCATCTTCAGATTATTTAATAATCTGATGATTTCAGCATCTTCTAATTAATTATTCAGCATCTTCAGATTATTTAATAATCTGATGATTTCAGCATATTATTAATTAATTACCTGATGGTTTCAGCATCTTCTAAGTATTAACTGAAGCTAATTATTAAGCCGAAATCATTAGATTATTTAATAATAGAAGACACTGAAATCATCAGATTATTAAATACTCAGATGATGCTGAAATCGTAAGATTATTTAATAATTTAAAAAAGTGTGCATCTGGAGCTAAAAATTGTTTATGTTCTAATGAGATCTTGTGTAACTGGGGGGTTTTTTTTGGAAGCCATCCATTATCTGTATTGTTTGATTAATTTCTACAATAGATTTTATTTATTTAAATCATTAAATTAATAAAATAAAATAACAATTAGCACTCATTGACCATACGTATAGAAAAATAGTAAAAAGTTATGAGGTTTTGGTCGAAATATACGGTCGAAAGCTTAAATGTTGTTTTATTTATCATGACCAAAACCTCATAACTTTTTACTATTTTTAAAATAAAATAAATTCTAAATTAAGTTTTTTATAACAATCAATGTTTGTACTATGTTTAGTAGTTGGTAAGAATTGCAAAGCGATAAATACAACAATATTAAACCCTAATGTACATCTGCTTGGGGAAGAGGCTGCCTGTATTGCATACGTACGCTTAACTCAATATATGGACAAGTAAGTGAACATTTTTAATTTTTTTTGACAAAAAGATAGGTAGAAATTGTGAACACTTGATGTGTTTAAGATTTCTGAAGTTGTATATGTATGTATACAGTCTGTTATCCTTAATTTATTTATTTGTAAGTTTTAATATATATGTTTACGAGCACAAGTTAAAAAGAAAGCAATCCTGAACTCTCTTTTCACTTCTTCAGTAGAACACCCTCAGGAGCACTATTTTCTTATGTAAAGTTGAAAACCCTTGGATTAAATTTCATTTTTTTATTAGTGGCTGGCCAACTAATAAAACTTATCAAAAGTAAAGTTTTTGATAAGCTATGTCAACATATCATGTGACATCTACATCAATTGTAAGCTTAGAGTAATACTATATGTAGAAGGAGCACTACTGGTAACATGAAAGCTGGTTCACTGGTGATCTTAAGTAATGCTGCCAACCTGACAAAATAAAATGTTTTTTTAATGAAGTTGGCAATATTTCCTTACAATCTTTACAAGATTGTAAGAGATAGCAAAAGCTCTGGTAATTTTTAATTTCCCCACATCATAGTAGGTTTTATTTACACTTAAATACAAAAAATACTTATACATAGCTTTAATAGTAACTCAAAGTATTGTCAAACTCATTGTAAGACTTGATTTTTAAACTTGTATTTTAACTTCTTTTTGTATTTTTTAATATATATTTTTTCTATATCATAATCTTTATTATACAGATTATGTGGAGCTTTAGTCAGCCTTGGGTGCTTGTGTATATAGTTCTATACTACTTCTACAATACTATACTATACTATAATATAACACACGGCTAAAGTCAGTTGACAGCGCACAAAAATATGTGGGAGGGAAAGAATTCTATTGGTTTTGACCGACCGCGCCCCTTCCCCCTCCACCTCATGCCAACCTCGGAACAAAAAAATACCTTTTTTGTAAATAAAATCTTAAATATTGTTACTGTCACTGCCAAAATCAAAACTGTGATTCTGGTAGCTCGGAAACTTGAGGAACAAGTCGTTACTGAATAGAAAATATATACTTTTATTAACTATGCGTAACAATATTTTAGTTCCAAATCTTTTTACTAATTTGACATGACAAATAAAAATCAACGTTAACATCGGAAAAATACATTATTAATATAAACAAAAAAAAAACATTGTTGCAATCGCGGCAACAGGAAGTAAGAACTCATCATGAAGTAAGAACCCCTTAATAAATTAATATATTTTTAAATATGATGGTTAATGTATTGCATGTGTTACAGACAAGGTGTAGCGCATAGTTCACAGTGTGAAGAGACCAGAGTTTGGCACAAGAGAGACAACAAATGGCAAAATATTCATTTCCATCGGTCAAATAACTCTCCTCCCTTCTCATTCACGCCCGCGGGGCCGGCACACAAGTAGTGCTCCACATATAACAACTTTTTTCTAAAATTAAAATAAATCTTTTTCGGCTTATCACACAATCTGGACAAGTTAAATTTTTTAACGTCCTGAAAAAAGAATTTTTAAAAGTAAACCTTTCTCTTTTTAACCTTAATTGTTATGTATTAAATATCTTCGATAATCCCATTTTTAACTGAGAGGACACATTTTTAATTTTCATTTTTTTATATAAATTATATATAATATATAAATATATTTAAGTAAATATTTAAAATTATATAAAAAATATGATTAAAAAGCATTTTTTGGCTCAATCCTAGTGTTTTTGTTTGAATTTTAGCTGTTTGAAGAAATATGTACATGAAAATTGCAAATAAAAATATTACAAAATTTTTAATGTTATATTTGTAAATTAATAATAAATTAAATGTATCAGCTGATTTGTATTTATTTTTTTCTCGGTTGATTGATCTTTCAGTTTAGAACATTGTTAGTTGAAAAAAGTGTTTAAGCCCATGTAAGAAAAAAATGTGTAAAATCAACCTATGAATTTTTAATTACTAGTTTTAAAATGTTATTCAGAATGGTTAAACAAGCATTGTTTAAAAATAAATAGCAATCAGCTGATTTGTATTAGATCTGTAATCATCTGATTTATTGGAAAATAGTTATTTACTGACTTAGGTTTAGTTAGCCAATAATCAGTTGGTCGTTCATTTTTACTGTGAGATGCTTTCAGTGTCTTGTCTCACTAAGTTATTTTGTACTTAAAAATCATATAATTTTAAGATTAAGTTTTAGCTGATTTAAAATTTTAAACAAAACATTTGCTGATTCAAATTATGAGAAAGCAGCTGAAAAAAAATGTTAAAAAAGTAATTTACGAAAATTATTTTATCACTGCTTGTTTATTTAACTATATTCTAGACACTGGATAGATGATACCTTGACTAAAAAAAAAATTAAAAAATGTTTATTTATAAAAGTAAAAAAATTGTTATGAGCAAGATTCTTGCTAACAACTATTTATCATTATTGTCCATTTTAGGAATAAAATGTGTCTATGGATTATAGTAAAGAGTAATGGCTGACGTATATCAAATTTTATTACAGTCTTTTTTATTAATAATTATAATGAAATAATCAGCATCTAATAATTAAATCAGCTAGTTTAATAAATATTTACTATTTATATCTCTTAAAGTTACGTTCTCTATACTAATACCTGTCTCTCTTAAAATTTAAAATAAATTAAATTACTTAAAATATTTTCAAAAGGAAATATAAAATAAAATTTACAATTGTTTTATTGATTTTTACCTCATTTTGAGATTGACTAAACATTTTTGTTTTTCACTATAGCTATTTACATTATTACAATTTATTTTTTAACTTTTCTTCCAAAGAATAAAAAATATATTGATGGAAAACCCCAGTTAAAGTATGATATAATGAAAAAAGGTTTTTAATGTTTAAACTTTTAATATTTTTTTCTAGGTTCTAATTATAATACACAAGGTAATAATATTTTATTTGATTTATCAACTTACCAAACAAAACATTCTTTCAATATGGTGCAATAAAATAAAATCCTTATAAAGATGTCACCAATTTGTTGTAAAATTTAATTTTTGGTGAAACAATCTTTTTTGTCGTTCTTGTTTAAAGAAAGAAAAAATAACAATCAAGCAAATTTAAAAATCAATATTATGTTTTATAAGTTTAGTAAGTACATATTTAGTTAAAGAAAAGGAAGCATTATTACTTTATTTAATTAGAACCCTGTTTTATAATAAAATGAATTACATTGAAATAAATTTATAAAACTTTGCAATGTATTTATTAAAATTAACAAAAAATGTATTTTAAAAACATTTTTTTAATAATTATTTTTGAAATCACCAAAGGTTATTTGCAAGAATTATGAGTGATACTTTTTTTTAATAATAAGTTTAGATTTTATAATGTAAAACGGCAGTGTTTGAATTATTAATATAGATGGGAACGGACAATCACTGGTTACTAAAGCTGATTAATAAGTTATCAGTTTGGAGATTATGTAGAACTAGGGATGGTTATTGGCCTCAAATAACTATTTTAGGTTATATTGTGTGAAATTATTGTGTGGTTAAGTACTTATAGGCATATTTTGTGAAAGTATAGTGTGGTTAAGTACTTATAGGCATATTTTTGTAAGTAATTAAAAAAAAATTACTCTTCATATGTTTCAAAAGTGGTGTACCTAACTTAATTGCAACACCTAACATGATTACAAAAGAAACCATGTCTATGGGTAATTAATCCAATATATTTAATTCCTCTCTGAAGTATGATGCATTTTAGTCTAATGAACAAACGGGGTTTTAGCAAATTTTTAAATAGCTAAAATTTTATTTCGGGAATCATTATGATTTATAGATATGATGCAATTAACTACGGAACAAGTTATTATACCACATTATAGCTTTTAGTTTATTCTACCTGCAGAGCACTAGCTTGGCAAATTTTTCTTAAGACGAGAAAACTGAATTTCAACTGTATCCTTGAAAAGGCCATTGTTCCAACAAACAATAAAGAGATCAAAAAGAAAGAATACAAACTGCTCTATAATGTTTTCTCTTCCATTTTCTTCTAATACCATATTAAAATTTTAACTTTTTAAAAATTCACAAAAAACCCGTTTGTTGACTAGACTATTTTTAAATAAAGAATAATGTTTTAAAATGTAGCTAAAGCATCAAATAGAAATTTTTTGTCTCTTTTGCTTTAAAAATCAGCTTTAGTTCATTTCTCCAGTTAAGGTTAAGAAGTGTCAAATCATCTATCATTTGTTTGACTGATTAGAAGCATTATTTAAATAGGTGTGATTGAATATGACTTGCTAATCAGTCAACATATGGTATTTGGGTTCAAGTTTGTAGGGTGTTCTTTAATATATGGGTTTTAGACTGTTGACTAGTTTAGATATGAAATTTTGTATTAGATTTTTCTAATCTTAGGGAATGTAAGCCTATACAAAGTCAGATACTTAAATTTAAATATATTTTAAAGATTCAAACACTAAAAATTTGTTGATATCTCTTAAATTTAAAAATATTTCTTATGTAGGAGTGTCGTAAATATTAGCCTGATTTGGATAATCAATTATCTACCTCATTTTACTTCCTCCCTTCTCCCCTTTAAAGAGGAAGTAAAAGCCTGCTCTGCTATTCCTTAGATAGTTTTTACTTAAAATTTTTAAAAAGCGGGTTGAAAATTGAATTTCTACCCAAATCAAGGCGATTAAGGGCACCCTAATTATTCTTAATTACTTAAAAAAGTGAATTTAACTGTTAAAATAATATAAAATTTAATTTTAAGAGTATATAAATGTATAATAAGACCATTTCTGAAACTTATAAAAATGAATTTTAAAGATGAAATTTAACACTGCTTCTATTAATATTACGAAATGGAACTGACATTAGTAGTTTATCTTATTATTTTTATTGTTTTGGTTTTGTAAAAAATATTTATTCAGATATGATGTTTTTATCTTTTTTTCAAGTTGTAGCACCGATTAAACTGATGGTCTAATTGGGCCTCAAAATGTAGACACTTATTGTTTTGATTACATTACTTAATAATGAGACCAATTTAATATGTTGCACATTCGAGGAGACTAAAAAATACATTCTGAGTATTTGTTACCATAACAAATGAATGTATTCTGTTTATTGTTGGCTCATCAGTATAATGAGTAGTGCTAAAAATTTACACATCTTTTATCACTGTTAAAATTAACATTCAAAATTGTCTGTTTAGTTGAACATTTTGATTAATTTATTTTTTAGTTATTTAGGATTTTTGTTGGTAAATTTATAGTATTATAATTATGAAATTGCTACAAATTAATTTTAAATATTTATTAAATGGATTTGACTTATAAAATGTAATTTACGGAGATATTGTTGTTTTAACGTCTGTTAAAACGTTTAACTTGCCTCAATTTGTTTACTATAGCATACTTTTTGGGTTTGATTCCTGGGCTCGTGTGAGTTTTGTGAAAATCTACCTGTTGCATTGTTTTAGTTTACATTTTGATAAGGCTTTAACTTTACTTAAACTTTAATTTAAATTCCTGTACAATTTTTTATTTCTGTACAGTACACTATATTTTGAGGCATTATTTGGTAAAAAAATAAAATATAGTGAGGGTGGATGTTTAGTATTTGGCCGTCTGTTTTGACTGCTGAGTCAAACTTAAAGTAACCACCTTACCGGAGCCTTAAATATAAAATATTTTGATCTGTTTTTAAAAAAATTTAGATTATTTGTTTTTGAGATTTTTTTTGTTAAATTATTCTTTATTAGATTTATAGCTTTTGAAAAAATATAATATTTATAAATAAAACATATTTAACTGTCAACTGTTATTGTATAATGTATAATAAAAGACTGTGCAAATAATAAAAGTATAAATAATTATAATCAATGTCTAAGCGTTGTATTTGGTATTTTTGTGAATTTTTTTTAAATGTTCTTTTTCTTTCAATTGAAAATTTCTTAGTTACATTTGAACTTTGAGAACTGTGGTCAGAATATTCGAAGTAGTATGCAGATGCTTTCCTATATGCAATAACTTTATACAACATAAAGTTCCTTTTTCCTCTAAAAATTTAAAAAAAAAAACTAATAAAATATTTTGATTTTAACTTAGATCTGAACTCACAACCTTCTGATTGCTGGTAAGACGCTTTATAAACTGAGCTGACTAAGTTACATTCATTTACACTTTACATAAACAATTACTACTTTACAAAGTTAAGTAGTGCTCTAAAAGCTTGCTTTTAGAGCACAATTTAATCTCCATCTGTAAAGATATTTTAAATACAAAAAAAATCTACCCACTCTTAAATTAAACCCTCTTTTTCTTATCATAACATTTTTACTGCCTTTACGATATGAAATTCCTAAACAACCTGAGCATGAGCTCCTGATTTAATATATATATATATATATATATTATATATATATATATATATATATAATATATATATATATATATATATATATATATATTAAGCTCAGGCTCTAGGGTTATAAAAGGTAATAAAATTAAAGGGGCGTTATAAAATTTAATGTTTAAAAAAAGAGGCTATAATTTTAAAGTTTAACTTTGTTGGCAAGGACTTGTGTAGAATAAACCTCCTTATTGTATATAAACCATAGAAATTAAACAAGTATAATTCTATTGATAAAGGACTAACTAACTCGTTTGCTACAGTAGCGGGCTTAGTATTCTCAATGAAAACCGAGGTAATTTGTTGAAAGCACATTATAGTGGTGCCTTGGCCAACCATGGTAAGATCAGAGTCTCTACTGGTTTCATATCTTTGTAAAATACTCTTTGTAACAGTTAGCTCTAATCTAAGTCTACATTTAAATCACATTTAAAAAGATCTAGAAAAAGAACTCTCATCTCATTGGCTATTTTTTTCCTTTTGAAATTTTCTAAAAACAACATTTTCTTTAAAAAATTCTCGAAAAGTATCAAATATAATCTTAAAAACTTTTAATATAAATATTGAAATAAAAATGTACCATAATAAAGAATCACATTTTCATGTTTTTAATAACTTTAAAAATAATATTGGAATTTTGAAAGTAAAAATAATAAAGTGAGTTAAAGAATGATTTAAATAATAAATAAGAAAATGATAAATGCACATTATTTGTATATAAATGGTAAAATTCAGTATTTCTTATAACATTAGTTTTATGGGTTGCATTTGTTTGAAATTTAAAAATTGATTTATAATTATTTTGTATCAATAATTTAATCTTGAATTGTTTAATGAAAAAGCTAAGGGATTGAACTTTCAGCCAATTTTTTTCCATTTAGACAATTTTAATGCCAAAACACTTACTGAATGAGCATTATTATGTGAGTATTAATACACCTATACTCCTATATCGATTAACCTTTACATTTTATGATACATTTAATTAATCCCTTTCGATACCAAATTTTAAATAAATGCTACCAATAAAACAGTAAATAAAAACAAAAAATTAAATTTAACGAATCACTTAAAAAAAGGTAATAGTGACTGACTTTTAAAAAAAATTAATCCTAGATGTTCTTGTAGCTTTAAATGTTCTTTTATTTTTCTCAAAGAAATTATGATGCGATAATTTATATAAAAACAATAACAGCTAGATTTATAAAGAAAATTTATTTTATTTTGAGAAATCTAGTCAAATTTTAGTGAGTATTCCAATTTAATGAAGTATCACTGATTTTTTTTAAATGGAATTTATTATATGGTCATTTAATAAAACACTGTAAATTATTGTATTGATATAATACACTTTTTATTTATTTGTAAAATACAGAATTTTGATTCTTAATTTTTTAAAGTAATGTAAGTGGTAATTTAATTGGGTTTTTCTTGTTTTTAAAATTTTATTGCAAAAGAGATTTTAGAGAGAAATTAGAGATTTTTTCTTAATTAAAATAAATTAAGAAATAAGAATAATAGTTTATGAAGATTTAGGTCTTCCGGTGGTGACCACGTTAATGTAGATGAAGAATCCGATGTTTCGCTTCCACTGTGGGAGGCATCTTCAGGGATATTGGACATTATGGGTAGAAACACAATGCTCTACAAAACTGAACTCAGTATTGTACTTTGAGAAGGTTTCAAATATTGTAAAAACCGAGATTTCCAATCCCTTTGCAAATTAATTGCTGTTCGGCTCTATATTATTTTTGCAACAATATTTTAAAAACATTGAAAAAACCTCGAATATATATTTTAATCAATATTAATTCAATTCATATTAATTTAAAAGAGCATTAGTATACAATTTTAAATAAAATTAAGACTTATATAAGAATTGTTTTATATAAATGTTTATATGTTCCTGCTAATTCCATACCATTACTGTGCCACCTCAAATAAATTTTTAGCTTAAACTCAAGATAATATAAATAAACAAAATTTTAAACTTCTGTATTTTATGCATATTTAATTAGCTTGAATATTTTAACTCAAGATTTTTTGTCATTAGTTTTTATATTTTTTAAAAAGATTTAATTGATATAGGAATAATATTTTATAATTATTGATTGATTCAGTAATTATTTATTTAATGTGATAGTTATAAAAAAAAAATGAAATAAAATTTATTATTTTAACTTCTTGATCCATGATTCAATTATCTTTAAAGAACTTAATAGCCAAGTTTTTCTTTGCTTAGGTTTTTTGTTGTACTGTTAAACTGTATGGATTGTGCAACCTCATGATAAAACCGAGAAAAAAATTTTGTTTTTTTCTCATTTATTGAGTGTTTATTGATTTTTGTGTAAAAAACTAGTATTACCCGGTAAGGTACAAAAAACTTAATAATAAAAAAAATTTAACCACAAAGCCTAATTTTAGAGCTTTTTTTGGACTGTTTTAAATTGTAATATCAATTAAATTAACAAAGACTTCAGTCATTTTTTATTAAAATTTATTCAAAATAAATTCACGAAGAGCTTTCGCCCAGGGATCCTGAGCTTCTTCAGTTCTTAAAATGACAAAATGAGAAAGTTTGAAAATTAATAAAATTTTGAATGCTTTTTATGTCACGTGTCTAACTATGTCCAACGTGTGAGTTGGAGATATAAAGCTTTATCTGAAAAATATATAAAGCTTGATTAGAAAAGACAAGATGAAAAGCTTTATTTAAAAAAGTATTTACTAAGTTTAAGGTGATTACTAAAAGCTCATTATACAATGAGTTTACTTCTTTGCCTCCTAAAAGGGGGGAGAAACATTACATTAGCATAAAACGTAATGCCAACTTTTTCCAATAAATGTCATTGGATTAATAAATGTATATATATATATATATATATTATATATATATATATATATATATATATATATATATATATATATATATATATATATAAACCTCAACAACATCTGTGGATAGCACAGATCTCAAGATAAGTATATGTAATTGAAGAATTAACTACAATCGATACTTGCTGTTGGACATAAGTATGTGTCTTCTTTTACTTACAGTACAATTTATCTAATTTATTAAAAGGTACAATACTATTTATCCCTTCATTCTTAAACTTTAAAGTAGGGAAACCTCACTCCATGATTTCTAAAAGAAGAGGGTTTTATTTATCATCACTAGTCTTGGGATTTAAAACGTAAGAACAAGTTAGAGAAGATGTTGGTTTGCTTATTAAACTCTTATATCTTCTTAACAAATACCTTTGTTTTATTATTCTAGTGTTTTTACCTTACCCAATATCATAAGTGGAATATCAAGGCCTAGCAACAATATCAGACTATCCATACTTGCTTCTTTTCTTATGTAAACTTTTATCAAAGAACCTTTATAATCTTATCATTTCAAAAAATATAATAAAAATTAAAAAAAAATTTTTAAGTATATGTGAAAAAGTAAACAACTTTTTTTTACAAAAAGATTTAAATAATTTTTATTCATCATGACAATTTTTTAAAGTTTTAATTTTATTTTTATCTTTATTATATATTAATAATTTATTTAAAATCATCAGTTACATAAATAAAATAAAGTAAGAAAACTAAACAGTTTTTAATAATAAATCAAATTTAAGGGAGTAAATATTAAATAAAAGTCTTTGTAATATACTTCTGACAAATTACTGTTACATTTAACTAATTCTTAAAAAATAATAAAGAGTAAATTTTAAATAAATAATCTTGATCATATTAAATTCATGAAAATAACTAATTTAACCACAAACTTAAAAGATGTAAATGGAAGACCAATTTTTTACATTATAACTCTTTTAGACAGAAAAAGTTTTATTACTTATTTGAAAATTTTGACTTGCAAAGTTAATTTTGACAATTAGCGGAATTATTTATGCCCTAGGCCAAACATTAGGAATACTGCCTTCTACTAATAATACTTTAGCAATTACACTTTGCTGTACTTTAGTTCATACAAATACACATTTATATAATAATATACAAATACACCGATATTTAATATTGCCAAATTAATTTGTTTAAATATTAATTTATAGCGTAATTTACCTCTAGTAGTGAGGTTAAATTTGATATGAAAGAGGGTAGAATAACTATTGTTTCATTTTAGCTTATACTGTTCATCCAATGGTTTCATGTATTAGCGTTTTTAAGAGCTGGTTAAATGTAGTCTTAGTAATTGATTGTACAAATTTGTGGTGATTGAAAGTTAATCATCGCAAAATTAATTAAATAAGAATGTTAATAATGACTTGGTAAAAGGAGAGTGGAGAAATACTCAGTATACAAAAACGAATGTCGCAAATCATGTCGAGTAATAACTTTGAATTAGGTACCTTTTAGCCCAAATGTTACAATTAATAGAAAGTTAAAAGTGATGGTACTGTAATAAATAATCAGTTTGGTTTACCTTTAGAGGAATGATGGGATGGTTTATGGAAAGCTACAAATACTGCCACCCAATAAGAACAAATAACCCAATAAACAAATTTAATACAAACATTGACATAGATTACATTAAAACTTGATGTTACAAATATAAAAAATAAGTCTTTAGCGATGTAATTTTTCTGTAAAATCTGGATTATCAGTTCAAAGTGGCACCTATTAAGTTGTTAAATATTGTAATTTAGTGTATGGTTTCGTATGCTAACTATGATTAAAGCTGTTGTGATATTCCTCAACTGGTTATGGTCTTTTGGCGTAAGCTAGTAGATTAAGATAGATTCTGTGACAAATAAAATATTCCAACAAATTAAAAAACACCTTTCTTTGTATATTCACTCTAGTGTGAAATTTGATCAACTTCTAAAAGATGTTTACGATGTTTATCTATTAACAGAATTAAAAATATTAATATTTAACACAATGATTTCACTTTTAGCTAATATTTATAAATTATGACGACAAATATTAAATTATTCCCTTAAATAAATAAGTAAAGAATTATGGAAAACTTAAAAAAAAATGATACGTTTTATTAATGAACTCAAAATAGGAATGGAAAAAAATTATAATATTTTTCTGTTTTCTTTCAAGGAATCAACTTTAAACGAACGTATTCCAAAGTAAATAAAAAATGTATTATAAACAAAACAAACCAAATGTAATAAAAAAAATAAATAAAGAAAGTGTTAATATTAATTATATTATTTTATTACCCTTGAGAGTTTGTATTATACTGTATGTATATATGTTGGTTAATTTCAAAGCTCTATTCAGAGGGGGCTGTTTATCAGTTTACCAACCAGTATTTTGGTTTTTACTTGTGGAAAAATTTTCCAGGGTGTGATATGGACTTAAAGTATCCAAACTTCTTTTATGTTTATTAGATTATGACCAAAGTGGGTTTTAAAAGTTACATTGTTTCTTAAAGACCTATGATATATCCAGAAGTTTTCGACACCCTTCACCATACTTTAGTAATAAAATGGTAGGATTGCTTTATAATAAGGATACATCTTATTATAAACTCGGTAACACTGAATAGTCATTTTTTGTTCAAAATAAAAATAAATGAGTTTAAAACCGAATGTTTCTTTAAAAAAGAGACATTAATCTCAATAAGAAGTTTGTTAAATCATTAGTACGGCTTAACGTTATCAGTAGAAGGTAACGTTTATAATACTATGACAACCCCTCAACTAGGGAAATTAAAATTTTGTCATAGTTGGTAGCAGTGCCTTCCTGCCATGAATTTAAAGCAAGAACCATTTAAAGCACAGATATCTGCAATCCATGCTTCTAAAACTAATGTAAATACCATAACTTTGTCAATATCTAACCATACTAATGACTGGATTACATATATATATATATATATATATATATATATATATATATATATATATATATATATATATATATATATATATATATTATATATATATATATATATATATATATATATATATATATATATATATATATATATTATAATACATAATAATACATTTATTATCATTAATAAATCTAATATAAAGTATTTTTTTAATATTTATCTCGAGATTTACTGTCAATATTAATTCAAATGACATAAATAACAGAGTGGCCTACTAGAACTAATCGCAAACATAACGTATTGGGCAATAAGGATACTCAGGAGGGTATAATTGGGTGTGGGATGTCAACAACGCATACTCGTTTATATGATATATCTTTTAAAACCATTTCCATTTGATTACACGTGTAAATTTAATTTACATTATAATTCCGCGTCATTTTATACTTACAAATGGTTAACGACTAAATGAAGATTTATTATTTAAGGTTATTGTTTTTAGTACCGTTAAGTTGGTAAGATTGAAAATGTTCCGGACATTTTTTTATGATTACTCGCGTGTTTGTATTTAAGTTTAAAGTTTTAAAGAATTAGAATAATAAAATAGCACCGCTTTAAGATTTTCTTCTTTTCGTGTGAATATCTTACAGTTGAGTGGTTAGATCCCGTGATAAAAGTTAGGGTTTACAAAGTTTTCTGTCATTGTTTGTTAAATTCTGAAGTTCCACTACTGCTGTTGATGAACTGAGCCATAATAATGTGGATTTTCTATGGGGAGAAAGGCTGTGTATTCTTCTCTTGCATCACTTATATTGAAGGTAAGCCGTAAATTAATGTATCCCGAAAGTAGCGTAAAATTGTTTGTTAAGGCGATCCTGCAAAGAGGGGGGTAAAAATCACTTAAATGGAAATATCTCTGGTTCTCGGCAAAATATCAAAATTCTAAGACGGTACTTCACTTCTAATTTTTATTCTGCACATTTTAAGACTCATTTCAACCTTCTGAAGCAAAAAATAGTGGTGCAATTTGAGAACTATAATTTTTAAAGTAGTTCTCAAATTGCACCACTGTTTTTTGCTCCAGAAGGTTGAAATGAGTCTTAAAATGTGCAGAATAAAAATTAGAAGTGAAGTACCGTCTTAGAATTTTGATATTTTGCTTAGAACCAGAGATATTTCCGTTTAATTGATTTTTACCCCCACTCTTTGCGGGATCCCCTTAAGAGTACTTTGGTTTATGAGTCATCGAATCAACAATGAGTACACTCGATCGCTTTGGATATTCTAACCTTATTGTTTTCATTCAGATTGGAAGCATCATTCCCGGCCCTTACTATTCGATACGTTATGTCAAAGACGCTAATGTTTGCGATAATGGTTCATTAAGATTAAACTTATACTTTGTTTATACGCGGGTAGTGTGAAGAACATGGGGAGTCTAACCCCATGTTAGAATCCCTAGCAATTATCGTGTGAACGGGGTTCAATTCTGAAATTCTGTAAACTATTTACTTGGTTCACACGCGGGGTGCGGCGGGGGGTTCAACCCTCCCGGCAGTTGTCGTGAGTTAAAGCAGTTGCCGGCAGTTGTCCCGGCATTTTTTGCGGTTTATAAAACCCCCAAGGAGGTTGAACCCCCTGCCAAACCTCGAGTGTGAACAAAATTAATAGGTTAAAATATCTTGTATAGCGTTGAATCTCGTGTTCAACCCCTATCGTGTGAACAGTTGGGGTTGAACTCCCTGCCAATCCCCACGTGTAAACGAAGTATTAGTTGCAGCATAGCTATTTAAATTGTCAATGATTATAGGTTCGGTCCAATAAACATAGAGATATATATACTAGAGGGGGCATAGCCTATCTCAATACATTAAGAGTCCTGAAACATCATTTTAGGGCTCTCAGGGGCTCTGTGTACCCTTATTGAAACCTCTTCTAAGAGTAAGTTAAGGTTATAATAAATCAAATTTTTTCGGCTTCTTGCACATTGTTTGTGTTTTGATTTATATTTTCTGCGTTCTACTATATAATTCACTGTAATTTTGTTCTGTTTGTTTGATTATTGATAGTTGAAGGGGGTCAGGTTATTTTTTCGATGTTTCAAAATTCAACCAATAAGGCCCCTCTTGTAATTTATCTCTATGCTAATAAACATTTTTAATTTCCTTGGTTCCTTATCAACCATCTCGATGTGTTGTTTTTCCTTCTTTTTTAATAACGTAAATTTCTTTTTTCACAAAATTATTGTTACAAGAAGTACAGAAAAGGTAGCTTTTTAATCTTAGTAATTTAATATCAAAACTTTTTGCCTGCAAGTTAAACTTGATAATTTAAGAACATATAAAACATAAGTTTTTCAACATAGTCAACTCCCCTAAAAATGCATAATGCATTGTTGTAATTAAATTAAATTGATACTTTACGCCTTAAAATTGCATAGGTATGCTAAACACTACAATAAACTTATGTATTGCTTTAAATCTCTCTATTTTTACGGTATTAAACATAAACGTTTACAATAGCTACTATTAAAATACAATTAATTATTTCTAAAAGTGAGGAAAAGAAATTGCTGTTCGATATTTTAGAGGGTCGAGCCCTCTACCAAATCCCGTGTGTGAACGAAGTAATTCAAAAAGATGATTTTTAATTTAAGCTCAACTATTGTTACTAATTTACTGAATTTGCTTTTATTGGTGTATTTATTGCGACGCTTAATTAAGCATTATTAGCTCTACGAAACTCGTGGAATATTAAAAATGCAAGATAAACAACATAAAGGTGTATTGGAATATTTGTAGGTAACTGATTTAGTGTTATTCATTATTCGAAAGTTTTCTAAAAATACGAGTATGTCATTTTCCAATGTTAAATAAGTTATAGCATTCTAATCTAATACACTATTTTGGAAAAAATGAAATATTAAAATTATACTGTTCTCTATATTTTACACAACTCCTACTTATGTTCTGAATTTTGTAACTGGCAATTTGATTACGAAAAGTTTTACACCTCTTTTCCCCAAATTTTAGGATTTTACAACTACTAAATAAATCAAATATTATTATGGTTCTCAGAAATATTTATTTTGTTTGTGTAATAAAACGAATTTACAAGATTCAGTTGAAGAACTCAATGATGGGCCGTGGGATGACCTCTTCTCTTTTTCTCTTTGCAAAGCCTGGTGAAGATTAACATTTGGTCGTCATTTCAAACATTCATTACAGTAATTTAAAGTATTAAGGGTTGATATTGGGATGGAGGTGGGGGCACAGTGCTCCAACTCAGTTTTAACTCTAATGCAAATAACCTTTGTAGAATCCAAGGATATTGAATGAAGATGACGCGATAGGGAACTTTTCTGACCCCATGGACGTTATATGATATACAGAAATAGGAGTAAACTTATCTTCCTTAAGTTAAGTTAAGTCTTAAGTCGAATTCGCTCCTCAACTTTCATCTGTGCTTTTCGTTTGCTGTTTGTCGTGGCTTTAGTTACCTTTTGGTGTTTGTTAAGTCAATAAGAATAAAACAGTTAAAAAAGGCAAGTTATTAATTTTTATTATTTTTCTATAACCTTCTCAATTACCAAAACAATAGGAAACCATGGGGAGGTAAGTTAGCCTCTAAATTTAGGATCTGCGCAGTTAATGTAATGATCGTAAGCATGCGCAGTTCGTAGAAAGCATAAGCAGTTTGTTTGTGACCAATATTTTGTGATGGATTTTTCTCAGGGTTTCTTTCAGAGGTTCATGGCCGAGAGGCATCTTAAAATTATGGGGGGGGGGGGGGTTGCGCAGTTGTTGTTGAGATTTGCAACAATTTTTTTCATGTTACAACCCAGTGACAAAACGAGAGGTTTAAATTTCCCCACATGTATCAAACCAAGTCAAACTTTATCCAAGTAATTATAATTTTATTTATAAAATTATTTAAGTAAAAGAAATAAATAAATTAACAAAATAGTTTTTTTTTAAAATATATAAAATTGCACATAAGTGATACAATAATAATTTAAAATAACAAAAAGTGCAGGAAGAATAAAAAGAATAATAAGAATAAGAAGTCGTCAAAAATGCCATTTTCAAACCCCTTTTGGCCGATTTGGATGATGTTTTTTATTTTTGATCTACAAAGCACGCCCTTTAAAGATATTATAATATTATTTATGTACTTATAGCCGTTTTTACGCTTCAGACCCTGAAAAACCCCTACTTTGTTGCGTACAGTATAATATACACTGGCAGCTTAAATAGGTTTTTGACTTTTTTTATGACTAAGCGGGGTATTTTTACTTTTCTTCTTGACTTGGCGGGGCGGAACGCTGCTGCGTTCCTAAGTTAGCATCAATTTTTTCTAGGATTAAATGCGGTTTTAACTTTTCACAGGTGTCAAAAGTAGTTACAAAATTACCATATTTTAGGTAATAGTTACCAAAGGCACTTCGTCTGCTCAAAGGCACTGGTACTACCAAGGGATTGTGTGGTTCAACAACCTTCCTCAAGAAATTAAATTATTGGAAAAACTAGATAATTTTAAAAAGCATATAAAAGAATACTTAATAAAAAAAATCTCTGTAAATAAAGAATTTATAGCTATTAAATAATATCATTAAATTAAATTGATTGATAAATGATAATAATAATAAATATTAAATTTATTAAATATTATAAATTATATAATATAATTTTAAAATATAATTACAAACCAAATTAGTGTTAAAAATGTAAATAAATAAACAATAATAATAATAAATATAATAAATATAGGTAAATATTATAATTATAAAAGTGTAATATTAAGTCAACGCCTGTTCAGCTCAGGCCTAGGGGCCATCATGAACAGGCTAATCTTTAAATAATTTACTTTGTAATTTTAATTAATTTATTTAATAAAGATAATTAAAAAAAAAAAAAAAAAAAAATAGTAATGGTAAGTTACAATTTTTATCTCGTCAAGTTTATGAAGCAAGAGACACATTTTTATTATTAGGTTAGGATACTTTTTTCTGTGCTTCGCGGAACAGGGAAGGGAAATATTTAATTATTCTGCCGTGGGGGTATCTTGGTCGATCCGGGGGGGGGTGTAATACCCCCCAAGCCCCCTTGAAAGAAACCCTGATTCTCCTCTATGTTTTTATTCTTAATAGAGTCACTTATTTCCTATATGGCAAATGGACTTAATGCGTCATCCTTGGTAGATCCTTGTGGATGGCCATAGAGATATTTTTTCTAGAGAGGCCATAGTAAATCATCTCAATACACTGTGAAGCTTGAAATATTTTTTGTGGCTCTGTGTAACTTTATTGAAATCTCTTTTAAGAGTGAATTTAGGTTTTAATGAAATAAATAATCGTCTGCTTTTCAGTTTAGAGTTGTAATTTAAACGTTTTACTGGTAGACTGTTATTTTATACGGTGTATTTGATTATATTATTAATATTAATCTAAGGAATCTATGTCTAGGTTACTTTTTTGATTTTGCAAAATTCAACCAATAGTCTAGTAACAAACCTCTATGGGATGTGCCAACAATTTTTAGTTTGCTGTTTCTCCACTATCAGGTTCTAGCGCTGGCTAAGTTCAGAGCTATTTTAGACCTTTTCACTGAGTGATATTTTTTTAATTATTAAGAAATGTATCATTACCTTCCAGAACTGTCTCATTTCCTGCACTTGTTTTTCTTTTCTAACTAAAAATCCTTTAACGTTTCTTTGAATAATTAAGACGGCCTTTTCTTTACTCATCTTATTTAACGCGTAACAGTATTTAACTCCTAGACCTCGGCGTTCTCTGTGAAAGACAATATTATTAACTAATCCAGACTTTATTGTCAAGACTTCAAAGTGACAAATCCCTTTTTCTGTACAATCTTTAAATATAAAAATAATTCAAGATTACTTTACTTTACCTATATACCTACGGACTACGGTAATAGGATACAGTAAGATATAGTAAATCGAAGTAGTAGTAGGTATAAATAAATCGGGGTAAGTAGTAGTGTAGTAATCGTAGTAGTAGGTATATGGTATATAGGTAGTAGGTATAGTAAATCGTAATTAGTAGTAGTATTAGTAGGTATATTTGGTAGTAGGTTATAGTAAATCGTATTAGTAGTAGTAGTGTGGTATATTGGTAGTAGGTATAGTAAATCGTATTAGTAGTAGTAGTAGTAGGTATATTGGTAGTAGGTAGTAATCGTATTACTGTAGTAGGTATATTGGTAGTAGGTATAGTAAATCGTTAGTAGTAGTAGTAGTAGGTATATTGGTAGTAGTATAGCGTAGTAGTAAGTATCGTAGTAGTAGTAGTAGTATAGTAGTAGGTATAGTAAATCGTATTAGTAGTAGTAGTAGTAGGTAGTAGTAGGTATAGTAATCGTATTACTAGTAGTAGTAGTAGGTATATTGGTAGTAGTATAGTAAATCGTATTAGTAGTAGTAGTAGGTATATAGGTAGTAGGTATAGTAAATCGTATAGTAGTAGTATTAGTAGGTATATTGGTAGTAGGTATAGTAAATCGTATAGTAGTAGTAGTAGTAGGTATAGTAGTAGGTATAGTAAATCGTATTAGAGTAGTAGTAGTAGGTATATTGGTAGTAGGTATAGTAAATCGTATTAGTAGTAGTAGTAGTAGGTATATTGGTAGTAGGTATAGTAAATCGTATTAGAGTAGTAGTAGTAGGTATATAGTAGTAGGTATAGTAAAATCGTATTAGTAGTAGTAGTAGTAGGTATAGTAGGTATAGAAATCGTATTAGTAGTAGTAGTAGTAGGTATATAGGTAGTAGGTATAGAAAATCGTATTAGTAGTAGTAGTAGTAGGTATTGGTAGTAGGTATAGTAAATCGTATTAGTAGTAGTTAGTAGGTATATTTGGTAGTAGGTATAGTAATCGTATTAGTAGTAGTATTAGTAGGTATAGTAGTAGGTATAGTAAATCGTATTTAGTAGTAGTAGTAGTAGGTATATAGGTAGTAGGTATAGTAAATCGTATTAGTAGTAGTAGTAGTAGGTATATAGGTAGTAGGTATAGTAAATCGTTTAGTAGTAGTAGTAGTAGGTATATTGGTAGTAGGTATACTAAATCGTATTAGTAGTAGTATTAGTAGGTATATTGGTAGTAGGTATAGTAAATCGTATTAGTAGTAGTAGTAGTAGGTATATTGGTAGTAGGTATAGTAAATCGTATTAGTAGTAGTAGTAGTAGGTATATTGGTAGTAGGTATAGTAAATCGTATTAGTAGTAGTAGTAGTAGGTATATTGGTAGTAGGTATAGTAAATCGTATTAGTAGTAGTAGTAGTAGTATATTGGTAGTAGGTATATTAGTAGTAGTAGTAGTAGTAGGTATATTGGTAGTAGGTATAGTAAATCGTATTAGTAGTAGTAGTAGTAGGTATATTGGTAGTAGGTATAGTAAATCGTATTAGTAGTAGTAGTAGTAGGTTATTGGTAGTAGGTATAGTAAATCGTATTAGTAGTAGTAGGTATATGGTAGTAGGTAAATCGTATTAGTAGTAGTATTAGTAGGTATATAGGTAGTAGTATAGTAATCGTATTAGTAGTATAGTAGGTATATAGGTAGTAGGTATAGTAAATCGTATTAGTAGTAGTAGTAGTACCTACTACTACTACTACTAATACGATTTACTATACCTACTACCAATATACCTACTAATACTACTACTATACGATTTACTATACCTACTACCAATATACCTACTACTACTACTACTAATACGATTTCTATACCTACTACCTATATACCTACTACTACTACTACTAATACGATATACCTACTACTACTACTATACGACTACCTACTACTACTACTACTACTATACGATTACTACTACACTACTACTAAACTATTACCTACCTATACTACTACTACTATACGATTTACTATAATACTACACTACTACTACTACTAATACGATTACTATACCTACTACCAATATACCTACTACTACTACTACTATACCATATACTATACCAATATACCTACTATACTACTACTAATACGATATACCTACTAATACTACTACCATACTACTACCTACTCTACTACTACTATACGATTTACTATACCTACTACCAATATACCTACTACTACTACTACTAATACGATTTACTATACCTACTACTATATACTACTATACTACTACTACGATTTACTATATACCAAGATACTACTACTAATACGATTTACTATACCTATACCTACTACTACTACTACTAATACGATTTACTTACCTACTACCAATACCTACTATACTACTACTAATACGATTTCTATACCTACTACCTATATACCTAATACTACTACTAATACGATTTACTATACCTACTACCAATATACCTACTACTACTACTACTAATACGATTTCCTATACCATATACCTACTACTACTACTATAATACGATTTACTATACCTACTACCAATATACTATACTACTACCGATTTATATACCTACTACCTACTATACCTATACTACTACTACTAACGATTTACTATACCTACTACCTATACCTACTACCTACTATACTACTACTACTAATACGACTATACCTATACCAATATACCTACTAATACTACTACTAATACGATTTACTATACCTACTTACTATATACCTACTATACCTATACCTATATACCTACACTACTATAATACGACTAATACCTATACCAACCAATATACCTACTACTACTACTACTTAATACGATTTACTATACCTCTCCAATATACTACTATACTTACTACTATACGATTTACTACCTACTACCTATACCTACTACTACTACTAATACGATTACTATACCTACTACCAATATATACTACTACTACTACACGATTTACTATAACCTACTACAATATACCTACTATACTACTAGTAATACGATACTATACCTACTACATATACCTACTATACTACTTACTATACTACTATACTACTACCAATATACTACTACTACTACTACTAATACATTTACTATACCTACTACCAATTAACATACTAATACTACTACTTACTATACGATTTACTACTACTACTACCAATTACCTACTACTACTATACTATCGATTTACTATACCTACTACCAATATACCTATACTACTACTACTATACGATATTACTATAACTACTACCAATATACCTACTTACTACTACTACTAATACGATTTACTATACTACTACCAAATACCTACTACTACTACTACAATACGACTATACTACTACCAATATACCTACTACCTACTACTACCAATATTACCTACTACTACTACTACTAATTACGATTTACCTATACCCTACTACCTATATACCTACTACTACTACTACTAATACGATTTACTATACCTACTACCTAATATACCTACTACTATACTACTAATACGATTTACTATACTCTACTACCAATATACTACTATTACTACTACTAATACGATTTACTATACCTACTACCATATACTACTACTACTACTATACGATTTACTATACTACTACCTATATACTACTACTACTACTACTAATACGATTTACTATACCTACTACCATATTACCTATAATACTACTTAATACGATTTTTACTATACCTACTACTACTATATATACCTACTACTACTACTACTATACGATTTACTATACCTACTACCAAATACCTACTATACTACTACTAATACGATACCTACTACTACTACTACTACATACGATTACATACCTATACCTACTACTAATACTATATACGATTTACTATACCTACTTAAGTATTACCTACTACTACTTACTACTAATACGATTTACATACCTACTACTATATACTACTATATACTACTAATACGATTTTCTATACCTACTACCTACCTACTACTTACTTACTACTAATACGATTACTATACCTACCTACTATATACTACTACTACTACTACTAATAGATTTAAAATATACTACTACCTATATACCTACTAACTACTATACTAATACTACTATAACTTACTACCAATATACCTTACTACTACTACACTAATACGATTTACTATACTACTACCAATATACCTACTACTACTACTACTACTAATACGATTTACTATACCTTACTACCTAATACCTACTTACTACTACTACTAATACGATTTTACTATACTACTACCTATATACTACTACTATACTACTAATACGATTTACTATACCTATACTAAATATACCTACTACTACTACTACACTAATACGATTTACTATACCTACTACCAATATACCCTACTACTACTACTACCAATATACCTACTACTACTACTCTAATACGATTTACTATACTCTACTACATATACTACTACTATCTACTACTAATACGATTACTATACCTACTACCAATATACTACTACTACTACTACTATACGATTTACTATACCTACTACCAATATACTACTAATACTACTACTAATACGATTTACTATTACCTATTACTATACCTACTACTACTACTACTAATTACGATTTACCTACTACCAATATACCTACTAATACTACTACTAATACGACCTATTACCTATACTTACTATACTACTATACGATTTACTTACCTACTACCTACCTACTACTACTCTACTAATACGATTTACTATACCTACTACCAATATACCTACTACTACTACTACTAATACGATTTACTATACCTACTACCAATATACCTACTACTACTACTACTAATACGATTTACTATACCTTACCTAATACCTACTATACTACTATAATAATATACCTACTACTACTACTACTTAATCGATTATATACCTATACCAAATACCTACTAATATTACTACTTATACGATTTACTAACTATTACCTATATACCTACTACTACTATACTAATACGATTTTACTTATACCTACTACTACTACTACTAATACGATTTTTCTATACCTACCTACTACTACTACTAATACGATTTTTACTATACTACTACCTATCTATACCTACTACTACTCACTACTAATACGATTTAATATACCTACTACCTATATACCTACTAATACTACTTACTAATACGATTTACCTATATACCTTACTACCTATTATACTACTTATACTACTACTAATACGATTTACTATACCTACTACCTATATACTACTATACTACTACTAATACGATTTCTTTACCGATACCTATACCTACCTACTACTACTACTACTACTATACGATTTTCTATACCTACTTATACCTATACTATACTACTACTACTAATATACTACTATTACTACTAATCGATACATACCTATACCTATATACCTATACTACTACTACCTAATACGATAATATACCTATACCTATTACTTACTACTACTAATACGATTTACTATACCTACTACAATATACCTACTACTACTACTATAATACGACTTTTTCTATACCATACCATTATACCACTACTACTACTCTAATACGATTTTACTATTAACCTACTACCTATATACCTACTACTACTATACTAAATACGATTTACTATTACTACTACCTTATACCTACTACTACTACTACTAATACGTATTTACTATTACTTATACCTACTACCTAACTATACCTATACTGACTACTACTAATACGATTTTCTAAACCTACTACTATATACCTACTACTATTCTACTATACGATTTTCTATACCTTACTACCTATTTACTACTACTACTACTACTAATTACGATTTTCTATACCTACTACCTATACCTACTACTACTCTACTAATACGAATTTACTATACCTACTACCTATATACCTACTACTTACTACTACTAATACGATTTAATATACCTACTACCTATATACCTACTAATCTACTATAATACGACCTTTATATACCTACTTACCTATAATTACCTACCTACTACTATACTACTAATACTAACTATTCGATTTACTATACCTACTACCAATATACCTACTAATACTTACTACTAATACGATTTACTATACCTACTAATATACCTACTAATACTACTACTTACGATTTACTATACTACCTACCTATACCAATATACCTACTCTACTACTTACTATACGATTTATACGATTACTATACCTACTTACCAATATACCTACTACTACTACTACTAATTACGATTTACTTTAACCTACTACCAATATTACCTAACTACTACTACTAATACGATTTAACATACCTACTACCAATTACCTACTAACTACTACTAATACGATTTACTATACCTACTACCAATTATACCTACTACTAACTACTACTAATACGATATCCTACTACTACTACTATATACGATTACTATACTACTACCAATATAACCTACTACTTACATACGATTATACGATATACTACATACTACGTATACTACTACCAATTACTACTAATACTACTCTACCAATATTACCTATCTAAATCGTATTAGTAGTAGTAGTAGGTATATTGGTAGTAGGATAGTATATCTAGTAGTAGGTATAGTAATAGTAGTAGTAGTAGTAGTAGTAAGGTATATAGGTAGTAGGTATGTAAATCGTATTAGTAGTAGTATAGTAGGTAATTGGTAGTAGTATAGTAAACGTATTAGTAGTAAGTAGTAATGGTATAGGTATAGTAAATCGTATTAGTAGTAGTATTAGTAGGTATATTGGTAGTAGTATAGTAAATCGTATTAGTAGTCGATTTATTAGTATTAGTAGTAGTATTAGTAGGTATATTGGTAGTAGGTATAGTAAATCGTATTAGTAGTAGTAGTTTAGGTATATTGGTATAGGTATAGTAAATCGTATTAGTAGTAGTAGTAGTAGGTAGTATTAGGTTAGTAGGTATAGTAAATCGTATTAGTAGTAGTAGTAGTAGGTAGTAGTAGGTATAGTAAATCGTATGTAGTAGTAGTAGTAGGTATATAGGTAGTAGGTATAGTAAATCGTATAGTGTAGTAGTAGTAGTAGAGTATATTGGTAGTAGGTATAGTAAATGTATAGGTAGTAGTAGTAGGTATATTGGTAGTAGGTATAGTAAATCGTATTAGTAGTAGTATTAGTAGGTATATTGGTAGTAGGTATAGTAAATCGTATTAGTAGTAGTAGTAGTAGGTATATAGGTAGTAGGTATAGTAAATCGTATTAGTAGTAGTAGTAGTAGGTATAAGGTAGTAGGTATAGTAAATCGTATTAGTGTAGTATAGTAGGTATATTGTAGTAGGTATAGTAAATCGTATTAGTAGTTAGTAGTAGTATATAGGTAGTAGTATAGTAAATCGTATTAGTAGTAGGTATATAGGTAGTAGGTATAGTAAATCGTATTAGTAGTAGTAGTAGTAGGTATATTGGTAGTAGGTATAGTAAATCGTATTAGTAGTAGTAGTAGTAGGTATAGTAGTAGGTATAGTAAATCGTATTAGTAGTAGTAGTAGTAGGTATATTGGTATAGGTATAGTAAATCGTATTAGTAGTAGTAGTAGTAGGTATAGTAGTATAGTAAATCGTATTAGTAGTAGTAGTAGTAGGTATATTGGTAGTAGGTATAGTAAATCGTATTAGTAGTAGTAGTATAGGTATATTGGAGTAGTATAGTAAATCGTATTAGTAGTAGTAGTAGTAGGTATATAGGTAGTAGGTATAGAAAATCGTATTAGTAGTAGTAGTAGTAGGTATATAGGTAGTAGGTATAGAAAATCGTATTAGTAGTAGTAGTAGTAGGTATATAGGTAGTAGGTATAGAAAATCGTATAGTAGTAGTAGTTAGTAGTAGGTATAGTAGTAGTATAGTAAATCGTATTATAGTAGTAGTATAGTAATAGGTAGTAGTATAGTAATCGTATAGTATAGTAGTAGTAGTATATAGTAGTAGTATAGTAAATCGTATTAGTAGTAGTAGTAGTAGGTATATTGGTAGTAGGTATAGTAAATCGTATTAGTAGTAGTAGTAGTAGGTATATTGGTAGTAGGTATAGTAAATCGTATTAGGTAGTAGTAGTATAGTATATTTGGTAGTAGGTATAGTAAATCGTATTAGTAGTAGTAGTAGTAGTATATTGGTTAGTAGGTATAGTAAATCGTATTAGTAGTAGTAGTAGTAGGTATATTGGTAGTAGGTTAGTAAAGTACGGTATAGAATCGTATTAGTAGTAGTGTAGTAGTAGGTATATTGGTAGTAAGTATAGTAAATCGTTTTAGTAGTAGTAGTAGGTATATTGGTAGTAGGTATTGTAACGGGTGAACGTTAGTTTACCCGCTAGGGTAGGAGATCCTGATAGTTCGCCAATGCATAGGGTAGACGTTGTGGTATTACGCCTATATGTATTGGCGGCTCCCTACTTCCGCTTTCCCTACACTTACCCAGGGACCCCCTGATACGTCATACTGCAAAGGCGGCTCTGAGAGTGAGGGAGAGGCGAGGCTACGCGGCTCTGTCCGCTGATTTTTAGTTTGGCTTGGAGGCCCGTTTGTAATTTATTTAGTTACCATTTGTAGATTATTGTAATCAGTTCGCGGCCTAGAGGCCGGATTAACCGTCTTCTATAGGTTATTGATACGACTGTTGCTAGTCATTATCTGTAGGAGATTAGTGTTTTTTAGTTGTGGTTAGTAGTGTAATTAGTAATTGTGTGTGATGATAACCTACTTACCATTCTGAATGGATTTTGCAACTACCTAACCTAAATGGTGTAGCGTCTTAGTGTGGTTTGCCAACTTTTCCCAACATCAATAGTGAACACGAACTATTTTGCTGCTTGGGATTACCGGTGAAGGGATTCCAGGTAACCACTGTACAGGTACCTACACTTACATAAACTGGTTGTCAATTCGTCTCCTGAAACCTTCTCGTCAGGTAACCTAGATACCTAACCAAACTTACCAGCCAGACTCCTTGTTGCTACGATCTACCTGAGTACTACGACCTTACATCAGGTACGGCTTCCTCGCCTAACGCCTGTCACAGAGGGTGATACCTGTTATATATATGTATAACCTGATCATCGTAAACAATTAACTTGAGGGACTAATCTGAAGGAGCCGCACCTACCTGCCGATCTCAGGAATACCTGCATGTTACCAATTATTTATAGTTTAGTAGTTAGGTTTAGTTATCAGTCATTGTGCATGTTTTATAGTTAGTTTAGTTAGTATTTACAATAGTTATTTATTATATTTGCTTATAATAGCCATACTGTACCTGATTATAGCAGGGTTGTACCTGAATAAGTTTATACTTACCTGTACCAGTGTAGGGCTACCTTATCTGTCGACATCGTCCTCTGAGCTCAGGGTAGTAGGGTTTTCAGATAGGGGTAGTCTTGGCTGACTATTCTATATATATTATTAAATAGCTCGCATGCCTAGATCCTAAGTTTATATTAATTATTAGAAATAAGAATCCTAACACTATTTATTTACCCAGAAGGCTGG